>OX388324.1:8887547-9488811 GCA_947579605.1 Athripsodes cinereus | reverse complement strand
AGATATAAGTAGTAAGTAGTAGGTACATTGTATCTGAATACTTACTATGTGTTTTATATTACGCGAATTGATTACCTCGCATTGAAAAAATATTTGATTTGTTTGTCTATGTGTACCTAATGATTTTGAGCCGTAAAGCACCCGGTAAAGAATTGGTCTCCCACTCTTTTCCATAAGTTTCGAGTGTCCTGTAAAAGGCAGGTGTTAGAAAAAATAAAAACATTTTACATCTCAAATTCAGCGATGAGATTTGCCACCCATACTGAATGTCTTATTTTTTTTACTGACACAGCGATGACGGCTTGTATATTTATAACATATGCAGCTGTTCTGCTGGCTACCCCACTTGTGGGATTGCTGTGATAGTGTAGTTGTATTAGTTTGTAGATAGAATTAATATTTTTTAATGGGAAATATTTAAATAAGCATCCGAAAAAATTAACGGTCGACTAACAATATTATTATGAACTTAAATTATTTATTTATTTATTTTATTTATTTTATTCTTCACTGGTTTATTGGTTACAATATTACATAATGAAATAGTGTCATAAAAATAACAATTATAAATTCAATGTACAGAGGGCGAGTTTATCGCTAAAATGCGATGTCTTCCAACTAACCCGGTAACTAAAATTAAAATAAAATATAAAAAAAAACACATGCATACATATATACACCCTTACATATCAGCAGTCATAAAAGAAATAAAAATACAACACAAAGTAAACAAAAGAAAAGAAAAAGAACACATGCAAGCAACAATGCCCTTACGGACACAATAATAAAAGTATAACATATTAAATTGCAGCGTGCACATGCATAGGGAAAGGGAAAAGGATTTAGGAGTCAGAGGCTAAATTCAATGAGAGAAAATTATTTTTGACAGCTTGTCTGAAAGAATTAAAGATTGTTATCATCCTGATTTTCGAAGGAAGATTGTTCCAACAGCGAGCACCATGAACAAGGAATGAGTTAGATAAAAAGCTTGTATTGTGTGCTGGTATAGCTAGAAGACACTCTCTGTTAGATCGCAAGGGTAAACCATGACTCGCTAGATACTCGAATTTGACTTTAAGATAGTAAGGGGAGGACGCTAAAAATAAATTTTAAAAACTAGACATTAAATGTGTAGATCACGTCTTTGACGTATGGTGGTCCACTTCAGCTGGTTTCTGTACGAGGTTATGTGATCAGTTTTTTGAGGTTAAAAATATAACGGATGCCTGCGTTTTGAAGTCTCTCAACTTTAGTCCAGAGAACCTCATTTAGATCAATATAAGCAATGTCTGCATAGTCAAGGATCGGTATTAATAAGGATTGAACAAGTAAGATCTTAGTCTTCACTGGCAAGAATCTTTGGAGTCTTTTGAGATTATGTAACGAATAAAAGATTTTTTTTTCGAATAGAATTTATAATGCTGTTACCAAGACAGTCTCTGATCTATAATCAGACCAAGATTCCTAACCGTTTTTGAATATGGAACTGTATCGTGATTCATTTGCGTGGGAGGTAACCTTATATTGTTAAGTCTACCAATTAAATGGTGGCTCCCTATAAATATTGACTGTGATTTGGATGGGTTAAGAATGAGTCCATTGCTGGAAGCCCAATCGGAAATTTGCTTTAGGCATTGTGATTTACAGTCAATTGCAGTTGCAAGGTCATCTAACTTAAAGTGGGTATAAACCTGCAAATCATCCGCGTATAGATGATATAATTGCGTATAGATGATATAATAAATTAATAAATAAGAATACGTTAGAGCTTAAATATCTGAGCTTATGTCGTGCAAGGGTAGTTTGCCGGCACCTGGTCACGAACCGCACCCCTGTTGTGCATGAGGCCGAGACTCTACCTCCAGGCTATATCGAAGAACTGACTCTGATACTATTTGAATGTCAAAAAATCCAAACAGACCTGCAAAAATTTGGCGATTGCTGTAACGGGTGAGCGACTAAAAATACTTAATTGGTGACGAAAAATACAAAAGTAGGACAAGAAATACAAAATATATTATGTAGGTACAAATCGGTGATATATAATGGTCGAATAATAATGAACTTCTTTCGTCTTTCGGTCTTGGGCATTTGGTTACTAGCGGTCTTACCATTTAGCTCCTCAAGACCTCGAGTGATGCGCAAGCAATATAGGTAATAGTGATGTAACGAATATTCGTATTCGCAAAAAAATATGCGAATGTTTTGCGAATATTATTTCGGTAATAAAGTATCGGATATTAGGTAAAGTACCGGATACTTACCCGGAACATTGTAGAAAAGGTACTGCAAGAAAATATTCTTTAAGAAATCTGTGGAGTTTTGAAATATTTTAAATTCCTATACCATTTTGAAAATTCGGCGACGGGGGGTTAGAAATTTTAATGATCGAGCAATATTAAAGAAATCTAAGCAAGTCAATATTCGCTATTTGCATTCGCGAATATCCAAAATCACACATTCGTTACATAACTAATATGTACTTGATTTAAATTAAAAATAATTCTATGGGCTATACCGGGTTAATAATAAAGCAATATCATTATTATTATTAGCTATGCCAATAAAGTATTTTTATTCCTCGCATAGGTAGGTAAGTAATAAGTTTTCAGTATTATCTATTTATCTATTGAACCAAGTCAGGTGATAATCGAATGTTTACTTACAATGTACATATAGATACCTCGTGTACATTATGTGTAATGCTATGTTACAAATGAATCATTCAGTATTGTTGATAACCCACGCTGCACATTGGTAATTTTGATTGTATTATATCAGTAGGTACCGCATATCCGGCGATATTTTATTTTTTTATTTATTTTTCACAATATTTACAGGATCAAACAGTCAATAGCAGAATATGTTTTTTTTATTATTATTTTTCATAGCTATCCACCCGTTATCGAGTGACTTGAGCCCTTTGGGAACAAGGTATTCGATACCAAGGGTTAGTGCATTACACTCCTAACATTATATTATGATATATGTATTACTATTAGCATAATCCGTTGACTCATAAATATAATACATATCTAATATATAAAATTCTTGTGTCACGGTATTTGTTATCATACCTACTCCTCCGAAACGGCTGAACCGATTTTGATGAAATTTTGTGTGCTTATCGGATAGGTCTGAGAATCGGCTAACATCTATTTTTCATACCGCTAAAAGCTAAGGGTGGTCCACTCCGAATTTTTATTTTTATTTTTTGGACAATTTTTAATTTTTTTATGGTGAGGCATTAAAACATACACGCAGCCCTAAATTTTCACCTTTCTACCATCAACCCCTATTTTTTAACAGCAATATTTGTATATGGCATAATGTATGGCAAAAAACGTTTGCCGGGTCGTATATAATAATAAATATAATAACAAAATATGTAAAAACAAATTCATAATGGAGGTGGGCAAAATTGATGTCGGCTGATGAGTGATTAAAATGAATACCAGCCTGATGAAACATGGCGTAAATCCCCGAATTAATATAATAATAATAATTATAATAAAAATAATAATAACTCATGACTTATTTCGTTGCTATCCGCATGGGATTTTTTTTTAATTTATACTTTTTGTCACGAAAAAACAGATTATTGTAGCGTGCTTATCGACAAGAATTCCAATAAATACGTCAGAATTCTTATTTCTCTTTCATCCTTACGCGTTCCTAAAAAAACAAAAGGTGATGGCTTCTTCTTCTTCAAGTGCCTTGTCGGGTCCCCCCAACGTTGGCGATCACCTCGGCGAACTTGTCCCTGTCCTGCGCTGCTCGGAACAGCTCTTCCACACTTCGGATGCCGGTCCACTCCCTTATGTTTCGCAGCCAGGACATCTGTCTCCTACCGGGACCTCGGCGTCCCTCAATTTTCCCCTTCAATATCAGTTGGACAAGGTGGTATTTTTCTCCACGCAGAACATGACCCAGATGTGAAACCTTCCGAACCTTGATGATTGATAACAGCTCCCTGTCAACTCTAGCTCGCCTCAGGACTTCGGTATTGGTAACCATGTCGGTCCAGGGAATTCTGAGCATACGGCGATGGAGCCACATTTCAAATGCTTTGGTGATGGCTAATAAACTTTTTTTAATGTACCTATCTACACGGGAGAGTCGATACGAGTATAGACCATTAAAGGATGACGTCACAGAAAAATCATTGAGGGGCATCAGGCATCCCAACACAACAGACGATTACGGTGTAATATTAGGTGGAACGCCTAAAGAATACCTAATAATCAAAAAAACTGTCAGTTATTATTTTGTTATTATTTTGTCGTCTGACTTTCTTTTTTTTCTCTTATGGCATAACATCTTACAAGGATGATTTGCGCAATCTGACTGTTTGCCCCCCAAGCAAAAGCAAATCCATAGACAAGACCACGTGACCTTTAATGGTCTATTATATCTTGTTTTTAAAATATCCAACAACATTATACCCAAAACGGAAAAATTCTTTGCATACAGAACTTTAGTTAATCTGAAAGAAAGAGCTTGAAATTAATATATTATATCGTCGGCGATTTCGTGAAACTTCTAACGTGTCAGTGTTTTCATAAATGATATATTGATACCAAATGTATAAGGATTTTTTTTTAAAGATACCTATATCTGGGTTTCGTTATAAACCCAAATACAACCTTATACACCTTTCACAGTAAGCTACTAAAAGCTTGTGTCATGAAAGGGGAGTTTGCCGGCACCTGGTATCGAACCACGGACCCCTCGTTCACGAGACTCTACCTCCAGGCTACCGACGAACTCGAAAATTTAAACTGCGATATCTACGGAAAAAGTTATTGAGGAAAATTTAACATCTATGTAACAGGCTGTTTTTTCTTGGAAATTCATGAAATCCCAAAATTACTCAAAAAATATTCTGTGAAGGTTTTTTAGATCATGCCTAGAAAGACGTCTTCCACGTCATCCAGCAAAACAGATTTATTGATCTCCTGTAAAACTAAATTCACATAGGCGGTTTCGTGAATCAATCGACGATTTCCGATAGAAAACCTTTCGTGAGGTAATTTCTACACTACTATTTTGCTAAGTTTACCTATTACTTACTTACTATTCCTATCCACTGCTGAACTGCTGAACATAAGCCTCCCCTACATGTCTCCAGGTATCTCTGTCCTGGGCTTCCTGCAACCAGTCACCAGCGATTCTTCTAATGTCGTCTGATCAACGTGTGGGAGGTCTTCCTCTACTCCTTTTATCTTCACCATAAATCTTCACGAGGTCTCCTGTATATACCAAGATTATTATTATTATATTGGATGATTTATTCGGCGCCGTTTAATGGAGTATCCATCTCAAGGCGCGATAGATATATAATATAATAAAACGACAAATATTTAAGATAAATCGACAACACTACAACAATAATAAACGAGAATTTGCGCAACATATCTTTGATAAAAGAAACTATGGTGTATAATAATAAATTCAGTATTATTAACCGCAAATGAAAAGATTGTTTATATCGCAATACCATAAACTTATCATAATGTGAATGTTTGGAATAAAGAGTTTTACATCAAAAATTTCAAATTAAGGAAGCATGTTTTCTTTGTGTGAAAAGAAGATGAAAATTAATATTGAATATTATGGTGCTAATTTCCTTTCTTCGTTCCCTACCTAGTTGATTTAAAATAAAATATTCAGACAGAGACAGCCTTATATATAATATGACACGTTCCTCTATTTTTCTTTTCCACGCAATGTCGTTTACAAATAATGAAGTATTCCAGCTGTTATTCGCGAGACCTAGAGAGCCTATCTTCATGCCGAGAGGCGAAGGAAAAAGGGTTATGTTTGATGTTCCTGACAGATATCTAATTCCAAAATACCAAAAAATAAGAAACAAACTACTTCAAAAATGGGACAAGGAAGATACAATAAAAATTCCAGTCAACAATGTCAACATTCCCGATCTAACGAGAGTAATGCAACTGCCTCGAGATGCTAATTTTTCATTCCTCGTAGATGAACATCTAGATATAGCCAATGAGCTAATAAAAATATTCATGAACCAAACAACTCCAGAAGATTTGATTTCCATTGCTACATATTGTCATGATCGGGTGAATCCATATTTATTCAACTACGCTCTGTCCGTGGCACTTCTTCATAGGACCGATACGAAGGATATGATGATACCAAACTTTTTCCAGATTTTTCCAACTAGTTTTTATTAGTAGTTTAATTTTAGTCAAGATAAAACAAGCACCAGAATTGGTAACATATGAAGAAGCTGAACCGATTGAGATACCGCGAAATTTAACAGCAAGTGATGATGTACCAGAACAGCTTGTTGCTTACTTTCGAGAGGATATTGGAGTTAACTCACATCACTGGTAAAGGCATTTTGTAAATCCTCGCAAAGCAGCTGGCACTTTACTAACACCAAAAGACAGGAGAGGAGAGATTTTTTACTACATGCATCAGCAATTTGTTACACGTTATAATGCCGAAAGGTTTTGCAATGGGTTACCCCGTACCGAATCATTTGATTTTCGAGAAACAATTCCTGAAGCATATTTTTCAAAATTGCACAACTCGATAGCGAGTCGCACATGGCCTCCGAGACTAGAAAATAGCAAGTGTTCGGATATCGATCGTGCTGATAGTCCTCAACTTACATTAAAACATTTAGAAGTGTGGGAAAATAGAATCAAAGAAGCCATAAATAATAGAATGGCAAAGGGAAAAGATGGAAATTATATTTTCTTGGCTGGAGAGGATGGTATAGACGTACTTGGAAATTTGCTGGAGTCGAATACGTTGTCCATAAATTACGATTATTATGGTAGTTATCATAACGGAATACATACGATAATATCTCTTTGTCATGATCCTATGGATAAATATAATGAAACTGCATCAAAGATGTTCGCTGGTGAAACTTCAATGAGAGATCCACTGTTTTACAGATATCATACTCACATAAATGAAATATTTTATTCACTAAAAGATACACTTCTCCCATATTCAAAAAGTGAACTTATATTTAAAGATATTACAATAACAGGTTTAAATGTAAATGTTATTGGAAAACCAATCAATGAATTACACACTTTATGGCAACAAAGCGAAGTAGATTTTTCAAAAGGTTTAGATTTTTATCGACTTACGCCAGTGAAAGTGCGGTTTAATCATCTTCAAGATTTACCTTTTACATACTCTATTCACGTTTCCAACTCATCTGACAAACAATTAGTAGGACGAGTTAGGATTTTTATGGCACCAAAGTATAAAGAAAATGGAGGTTTAATGGATTTCAATGAACAAAGACATTTCATGATTGAGATGGACAAGTTCCGAGTAACTCTTAAAAAAGGTTTTAGTGTGATTGAACGAAGATCTACAGAATCTTCAGTTACAATATCCTATGAAAGAACATTTCGGAAAATGGATGACGTGCCAACAGATGAAACGGAACTGTACATTAATGTTGTTGACCGAAGGTACATTAATGTTGGAAGTCCATTTCAAGATAATTGAAAAAAACACAATATGTAGTTAACTTCCAAATGACTTTATTAACTTCGCGTACTAGTATTCGGAGACTCTCGTCTCCATCATCAGGCGATTAGTAAAAAAGTAAAATAAGATACAGAGACAAACAGTATTTATAGGATTTGAACAAAAGAAAGTTGGGAGAAGCCCGTGTTGATAAGAAAGTAATTACAATTCATTGATGAAAAACTATTGGAAAGTGAACCGCTGTGGACGGATTCACGAGAGAATAATTTAAGAAAAATACTTATAAATATCTAACTTCTCCAGTATTTACCTTATTGCGAAATGGGGAAACCACAGAAAACCCAAATCAGAGAAGAGCAAAAATGCTAGATTATTAACTAAAATTTAAGTTTCTTAAGGTAGGTACATGTGAATCAATTATTAATAGAAAAAGGAAGTATTACTTATAAAAATTAACAATATGATTTAGCTCAATATGAGTACAGTGACTTTAACATTGTAATAATGATGTGAGATATTTGATTTATAAAAACAACAGGATTATTCTAATGATGTTTGAAGAAATGTAGTGTACAGGTAAGGTGTTGAGTTGAAGTAGGCAGATCGATGGTTGATGACCCCCAACAGCAAATAAACTGTAAACAAGGAAAACAAAGGCAGTAATATTCTTTTTATAATATTATATTGTTATATTTTTCAAAAGGCTTTGATTATTGTATCGGAATCACCGAGGATAAACATGTGTTACTTAGGGAATAAAGATGAATCATGCCGTTATAATGATTATTTTTATTAAAAATTATCAAAAAATTACAAGAACCAACAAGTACAAAATTCTATGTCGTTATGAGATTAGGGATGATTTATGACTTGAAAAATAATTACAAAGGTTTAAGTAAAGGAGAGTATCCTAAGTCAATTTGTTCGTTTAAAATATTAATACTATTATCGTTTTTCAATCTATTGATTTCTAGAGCTTCGAGTTTATCTAATTTTTTACTTTTTATATCTTTATGCAGTAGTTTTATACCTGAGTTAAGATCAAATGTATGATTACAACTATTTAGGTGTTCAGCAAAATTAGATTTGTTATTATTTAATCTAAAACTAGCCATATGTTCATTTATTCTAGTTTTTAAAGACATACCTGTTTGACCTATATAAGCACTTGGACAGAACTGTACAGTTTTGATTACTGTGGATGCGGCTGGCCCCAACATATGTTGATACCTAAAGGGTCTGCAGATGGTATTGAATTTGAATTATTTGCGATGATTTCTGATTATTCCTTGGATACAGTTGATCAAGATATTAGTGCAGGATGTAACGATGCTGCTAGTTACTGTGGAATTAAATTCAAGAAATATCCAGACAAGAGAGCTATGGGCTATCCATTTGATCGTAAAGGTGAACCTGATGTTGAAACACTCGATGACTTCTTAACTCCGAATATGAAAGTTCAGACTGTTATAATTAAATTTACTGATGTTACTGTAAAATACGACATGAACGCACGCGCAATGCATAATGTAACAACGTCTATTGTATGAATAAAAATTACATTTGTATAATAAATGAAATACTTAGTTTTTATTATCCGTATACTCATAGGAAATTTACGCATTTTTTAAGATTTGTCTTAGCTATGATTCGTACAAAAATATGAGTTGACCTTGATTATATCAAATTTCACAAAATAATTTGTTTTCATATTTTTATATATTTCACATTTTCTAAATTTTGTATAGGAATTTGAAATAATTGCCGAATTCAAGAAAAAAAATTTGTTCGCAACAACTTTTGATTTATCTGACACCGTCCTTCTAGAATGCCTTAGCGTCCTCCAGTTATATCTTAAGTTTCTACCACCCTCATGGAATCCTTCAGCACCCCTTGTGGGTGCTAACGTCCACCATAAGAAACCCTGTTCCCATTGGATGAATCGTTGGCGATTGGTAGCAAGAAGCCCAGGACAGAGATGGTTGGAGAAATATAGGGGAAGCTTTATGTTTTTCTTTTCAAAAGGTAATTGGATTGCAATGTAAGTCATCATAACACTCAGTATCGAATAAATTTAACTAATCAAAAAAGAAGCTCAATGTTCAGCAATGAACAAAACAGTAATAATTTATACTGCCTCAGAACAGACTAAAGTACAGTGAGGCAGTAAATTCCATCTACTATAATTATTTTTAGAACACCTATAATATTAAAGTTAAGATAAGTTATATCTAGTAGCACAGATTTTTGCAGTAGTTAACCCTCTCAGTACCATGTTAAATTGAAGAGTTCTAGAATCATTCTTTATATTATAATATTATTATGTACAATGAATAGGTAAGTAAAAAAAAAATTATTGATGAAAAAAAATTCATTATCGCTTACCGTTTTTAAGGGAGATACATTTGTTTGTTAAAGGACACTCTATGAAGTTGTTACTGGTGTATTCACATAGACCACAACAAAAATAAACAATAATAGAATATAGAAAATTTGGATGCATAAAATGATAGCACCTATTTCAATTTTCTAATCAAACGCTGCGAACGTAGCAATTTGTGGCCGAAAAATAAAATAAATGTTTGGAAATAAATAACACATCAAATAAGTGACTTCATCAGAAAAATTCTTACTCCACGTTAGAAAACCAAGCTTTCTTAATAATTTCGGCATAAAACATAAATTATTCTTACCAGGCGATTTTGTATAAATTAAATTCTTCATGTTCCCGCCCGGGCATATTGGTAATGAATGGTAACTAGAGGACTTGATATTGGAGGAAATAAAAAGCAGCAAATAAATAAAATAATTGAATAGTTATATTATTTTATTCAACATTTAAAATTATACATTTTGCATGTTGAACAAAATAAGTATGAAGTAATAATAAACTATGTAAATTAGGTAAATTAACTTGATAATATCATTTGTATTATTTTCAAAATGTTAATTATCTAACCGCTTTTTAAAATCTATGACCTTGCACAATATTAAATAAATTAATGAGGAACAGAAATTGAAAATGCCAAGATCACTTTACATAGGTCTTAAACATTTTACTTGTAAGAAAGATAATTTACATTTTATCTAGTAATATATTCTACAGCATGAATGCCCTCTTAAACAGCACACCGATCTCATGACAATGCTAGGAATATTTTAAAAAAGGTGTTGTTATTAAACTAAAGTTAGAAGAAGCTGGCAAGGGCAGGTGTCAAACTTGTGTGTTGAAAGGCTTGGTTTGGAGTGGCCAGAGGTCAGGTGGGCCTAGTCAAAACACATTTTAGCGTTATGTATTGACGCGTTCTCGCAACGACGTCCACATTCGAACGAAAATGAAACGAAAACGTAACGCTTAAATGTGTTTTGACTAGGCCTACTGGAAGCGGCGGTGAACAGGGATCTCTGGAGGAGGTACCTAGGCGCAATGGACACCCGACCCAACTAGGACAAGGGGAAGAAGATGTATGTATTTATGTATATATTTTCCTTAAACGCCTTTTCCTAAAACTAAATAATCTATATAAAGACGCTCTCAATGGAGGAGGTTGGGTTTCTTTCCTCTGCTCTCGGAATTCAAGGAAGATTAAGTTAAAATTTGATTTTTTTTTTAATTTCATACTTAATCATCATAGTTTAGATTCATTGACATAATAATATTGTTTAACATTCCTGAAAATTACATACGTAGTCAATATAATATCGTAAAACCACATTTGATTCATAAATAGTGATAATCATGTGTCTACATTTTTTTAAGTATTTTTTTAAGAAAGATACCGATTTGTAACATCGGATGTACATTGCAGATTGTACAGTCAAACTTCGACGTTTTATTTATCTTATTATGTCCTTTTCATTGGCATAAAATAAGTAACACAAGAGGTCAGTTGGACATAATAATGTATGTTCATAAGTCTGAGCATGATTCAGTGAGAATTCACTCTTTTTAACTCAAATTTTAAGATTTATTTTCTGGTTCTTTTTCTTGTCTCTTGTGCCTCCTCCTTTCCTTTCTTAATATTTTACAATGAAATTCATATGAAATTGTGTTAGTTGGAAAAAATCGGGTCTCCGTAATAAAAATGCACTTTGTATTTTGATTGTATTCAATATTCATATATTTATGTGTGCGATTGTAATCAATGTACATTAAAGAAAAATAAAGTATCCAACTTTACGTTGGCAATGCGGGACAAAAATGCATGTTAAATAAATTCACTACGTGACGGTTCGGCAGAATCTGGGAGGGTTAGTCCCCTTAGGCATGTCTGAACTATAACCACTGCGCACCACTTTTTCCAGATTGTTTTAAGAGCTGAGCTTCTATGTAATCCAGACCTTAAAGAACATTTTTTTCCAATAGGAAGACTCAAAGCTTGCCGGAAGGGCTCTCCTCAAAAGAACCTTCCCAAAATACAAACTTTTAATGTCCCCGTAAAATGAAATACTCACTACTACAATATTCTTCAGAGATGTGCAAAATACTTTCAAAAAAGTATTTAAATACAAAATACAAACACTTTTGAATTTTTGTATTTCAAATACAAAATACTAAATACTTTTTCAAAATGGTATTTAAGTACAAAATACAAAATACGTATTTTCAAAATACTTTTTACAAATATTCGATCAAGGTGTAAGATAGGGGTATTCAATATTTCCAGCACTCTTTAACTGTTATATACAGCGAGCCATTGATGAATTGATCGAAGAAATGAAGAACTGGACAAAAGTATAGATAAATGGAGAAAGTGTTGACATGATTCGATATAGCATTTCTTGCAGATAATGAAGATGAGTTGAATAAAGCTTTAGGAAGAACTGTCAAAATACAACATAAAAATTAATAAAGACAAAACAAAGTGTATGGTTGTTCGAAGAGATTAGGCGACTGCGAAAATTGTCATAAATGGAGTGAGTATCAAGCAGGTTAGAGAATTCCTGAACTTGGGCTGCAGAATAAATCAGGATGGATACTCCGAATCTGAAATCGTATGGACTACTGTAACATAATGTTATATACAGGACTACTCCAGACCCTTCTTGATCGTCTTCAGATGGTTTTTAATGTTGCCTCTGAATCATTTACAGAGAGAATCAGAGGTGCCACATCTACACTAGCTGGGAGTCTCAGAGAGAGTGGTGTATAAACTATGTCTCACTGTCCACAAGGTAGCACACCACCCACTGAGCTGTTCCGCTGACAAAATTTGAGGCGAAGACTGTGCTCAGCTTCTAATGCCGTGAACAAACTCGTGTGATTCAATATTGCAAATACCTCTAAATTTGCAGAAAAGAGAACCAGATTTGCAGCGCCAACTGCCCTGGAACAGAGTGCCTGCAGACAAAGTCGAAAACGCTACAGTTCAGAAGAAATCACTACGCCCTTGGAATGGTCATGGATCATTAAACGGCGTCATGTATAATTAGTTCAATCATCATTATTATGTGTGTATTCCTCAAATATGGAGTACTCTTTTTTTTTTTTGTATGGGTATATTTATTTATTATTTTGTATTTTTTCTATGGTTCTGGCATGTACTTTATTATTTTTGTTATTTTTTTTTTTCAAACATCAGGTTGGTTGGCAGAAATTGCCATTTGGCAATAAACCCGCCTTTTGTACAATGTACTTATTATTGTCACAATAAAGTTTATTTTATTTTATTTACTCTAATGGAAACGTTGTATTCGTAATTCAACAAATTGACAAAAAAAGCTTGCATACGTGCGTATCAATTAATGGCAGAATTTTGTTTCAAACAAATAAAAAGGTATTTTGTAAAGGTATTTTGTGTAAAATACAAAATACTCAAAAAAAGTATTTCAAATAAAATACAAAATACTTTTTACGAAAAGGTATTTGAAATACAAAATGAAAATACGTATTTTGTACTTGTATTTTAAGTACTTTTATTTCAAATACGTCACATCTCTGATATTCTTACAGACCATAATAATTATCTCAGTTACGATTTGATATGTACTAAAATTCTTAACAAGAGAAATAAAACTTAATTAAAATATTAATATTCAAAAACTCGACACCTCAAAATTATCATTTTTTAAAGTTTTTTTTCTGAAAAATACAACGTTAATATGCTATTTAGTGTATCTGTATTAATTTATTATATGATGAGGTTTAAATAAAATTTTAACCACAATTTCTGGCAATAGTTTTTGATAGGATAATTGTTTTCAAAATCGTCCTCCCGCAAAATTTGATTTGATTATTGCACGAGGCACTAATTTCAGACTTCCCAAATATATATAAAGACAATGTATTCCATTATAATTTCATACTATCTGTGGGTTGTATTTTACACTTCAAGATGACGAGTGAACTTAGTATGAACGAGATCATCCAACTATTGTTCTCCAGACCCGGAGAACCAATATTTATGCCAAGAGGCGATAAAGACAGAATAATGTTTGATGTCCCAGATCATTTTCTAACTGCCAGACATGAAGCGGTACGGGAACAAATAGTAGAGAAATGGGATAAACCAGGAACAATAACTATTTCCATAGCAAATACTAATATTCCAGATTTGTCTAAAGTACTGGAATTATCGAAAGATGCTCCGTTTGCATTATTTTTGGAGTCGCATCAGATAATTGCTGCTGCACTTATCAAAATATTCATGGACGCTATAACACCACAAGATGTGATTTCTCTTGCTGCATATTGCCACGATCGTGTCAATCCGTATTTATTCAACTATGCTCTATCCGTGGCACTGCTTCACAGAGAAGATACAAAAGATGTGATGATTCCAAACTTTAGTGAATCTTTTCCTGGGAAATTTGTAAGAAGTACACAACTATCATCAGCAAAACAAGAAATTGTAATGCCTAAGGAAGTACGTAAGGCCATAGTGATACCACAAAATTTCACAGCAAATCTTCGTGAGCCAGAACAACGTGTCGCATACTTCCGAGAGGACCTGGGTATCAATTTGCATCATTGGCACTGGCATTTGGTGTATCCTACAAGGGCTTCTGATCCAAGCATCGTATCCAAAGATAGAAGAGGAGAATTGTTCTACTACATGCACCAACAAGTTCTCGCAAGATACAATGCTGAGAGGTTCTGTAATAACTTAGCGCGAGTTGTGCCTTTATCTAGTTTTCGTACTATTATTCCTGAGGCGTATTTTTCTAAATTGGTCCAAGGAGTTGCAGGTCGCTCGTTACCTCCGAGGTTTGCTAATATTAGATTAATGGATATAGATCGTCCAAATGATCGACTTACATTGAAAATTTCTGATTTAGAGACCTGGGAAAAAAATCTCAAAGAAGCTATAAAAAACAAGGTGGCTAAAGATACTACTGGAAATGATGTATCTTTAGCTGGAGACAACGGAATAGATATTTTAGGAAACATGATCGAATCTTCAATTATTAGCGTGAATCGAACTCTGTATGGCAATTATCATAATATGGGGCATATATTGATTGCTTACTGTCATGATGCATTGGGAAGATACGAAGAAGGCTCATCTATTATGGGTGACACCTCGACCGCGATGAGAGATCCTATATTTTACAGATGGCATGCGCATATAAATAATATATTGATTTCATTAAAAGATTTATCCCCTTCGTACACTAAAAATCAATTGACATTCAATAATGTGACAGTAACAAACTTTAGCGTGTCTGCCGAAGGAAAACCTGTTAATGAGTTCCACACATTTTGGCAGACAAGTAAAGTAGACTTTCAAAGAGGCTTAGACTTCGCTCCACTTGGACCAGTTCAATTTGAATTTACACATCTTCAACACGAGCCTTTCACGTTTACCATTCAAGTTACCAACTCTTCTAACGCTCAACTTGTTGGATATGCAAGAATCTTCATGGCACCCAAATTTAAAGAGAATGGTGTTGCGATGGACTTCAATGAACAAAGGAATTTTATGATCGAATTAGATAAGTTCCGAGTGGTCCTGAAAAAAGGAGCTAACACGTTAACCAGAAAATCGATTGATTCTTCAGTAACGATTCCATTTGAAAGAACTTTCCGTAATTTAGATGAAAATAGACCAACGGTTGCAAATCAGTTGTACGCATTTAATTTCTGCGGTTGTGGATGGCCACAGCACATGATGGTTCCCAAAGGAACAGAAAAGGGTGCCGAATATGAGATGTTTGTAATGATTTCAAATTACGAGCTAGATAAAATCGTTCAGGATTTGGAAGGATTATGTAATGACGCTGAAAGCTATTGTGGAATTCAAGACAGGCTGTATCCAGACAAGAGAAATATGGGATATCCATTCGACCGTAAGGGTGAACTTACTGTAAAAAAACTAAGCGATTTTCTCACACCAAATATGAAAGTCCAGAATGTTGTCATTAAATTTACTAACAAGATTGTACCTCGAGCTACTGCAACACCCGCTATTACCGTAGTACCAGCGACCAGCAACTGAGATATAAATTATAAATATGCATAATTAGGTATAAATAAGTACAATAAATTAATGTGACGTTCTAACCTAAATGCACAGACATGGGTTAATAGTTTACAATACAAAAAAATCTTAATAAATCAACATTTATACAATTTTTTGTAGTTTTTTTTCTTTCCTTATGGCACGACTTAAATAATGTGGTAGTCTTCAATATACGCACCATATGAATTTAACCCTGTACCAACACCATTTATAATATAATTATAGCTCTTAAAACTAGTGTTTAGAATATTTACTATTTTTAGCGCTAGCAACCCAGCTCTTATGCAGATTGGTTATTCCGACCGGAGATCACTCGATCAAAAAATTGGATAGGTACCTATTTGAAAATAGTAACATCAAATAATATTGCCTTACTAGAATCCTGGATATCTATGTTCATCTCATCACGGCGCTGCTTTCCAACCTGATATACAGTGACAATGTTCTTGAAGGATAAAGCACAGGATAAAGGACATCTCTCTCAATAAAGAACATTACGTGACTTATTTTGTTTTATTTGTACTGTATTTATTTGTAAAACCTAATTGAAATGTTTTAACTAATTGATTTTTTTTATTGTTAATTTTGATTTGTTGTATTATTGTGTATAGGTACCTACACTTGCTCACACCAATTTTTCTGTTTTTATTTGATAAGTTTTTTTTGTTTTGTTTACATTGCATCTTTTCCATAATGTTTGTATCTCTACTAATTTGTACGATATTGAAATATTTATTATTGTTATATTTTATATTGTGTCTACCTTACTTTTAAAAGGCCAATGGGCCGTTGATGTATCAATAAATAAATTTAAAAAAAAATAAGTCCCAAACAATATACAAAAGTAGATGATGGTTCTCCTGTACCATGGCATGATGACAAAAAAATGTTTGTATTGGATATACATAGAAGGTCCGGGAGAAAACTCTGGATATTTATTGAAATACATATCTATGCTCAACAATGTACAGAGCTAGCTAATAATATTGTAATATTTATTTAACTCCTATTTTTATGCAATATGTCTCAAGCTATCGAGTGTGTGAAATTATATCTCCTAACATTATGCAATAAAACGTTGCGTGATAGAGTGAGGAATGAGGATATTAGAAGAATGAGTGGATGCAAGAGGAGTGTTGTGGATAGAATGCGTGAAAATAAATTGAGATGGTTTGGTCATGTGGAACGAATGAAAGAGGAAAAAATGAAATACTTGGCTGAAAGGAGGGGTGTGAGGAAGCGCGGGCGTCCGAGAACTACATGGCTTGAACATGTAGATCGAATTCTCAAGGACGACCGTGTTTTGAGTAAAAGAAACCGACGTGCGTGCATGAGAAATTGTATGACTGTAGAGGAAGCGAAAGAAGTATGTAAGGACAGATCTAATTGGCGTTCCGTTCTCTCTGCCTACCCCACTTGGGATACGGCGTGAGGGAATAGATAGATAGATTATGCAATAAAAAGTACTTAAATAGTTAATACGTTGCATAATTCCTGTTTTAACTTTAAAACTAATATGTTATGCTACTACTACTATACCATCACGGCATATATCCCACAGTGGGGTAGCCAGCAGACCAGCTGCATGCAATAAACATGTAAACTATCCTCTTCATGCCAACAAAATAAACATTCAGGATGGGTAACTAACCTCATCGCTAAATTTAAGACGTGAAATGTATTCATTTTTTCAAACCCGTTCCTTTTACAGGACAAAGAGTGGGGCGGGCGCTCCACGGTTAACTTAAATGACATCAAATATTGCACATTGTTTAGGTAATTATTTTTTATTTATTAATATATTTTTTTATTTATTTGCACTTCATTCGTTTATTTATTAACATATTTTTTTCATTTATTAGCACTTCATTCGTTTATTTATAACACAATATGAGTAAATATTTATTTCCATTAAGACGAAAAAGCTTTTCGATCTTATACAGTACTTTGCCAAATATCTCGAGTTGTACTGAACTGAATTAGTACAGTCATGCAGGGTTACTCTTCACACAATCTAAATACGATCTTAATCTAGTATTGATCTTAATCTTAATCAAACGATGCGCGAAGGGAAGGGATTATGGTCAAAGATACTGAGCTATCGCTACCACGAGATCGATACGCACGTATTTTTGACTAATAGTCACTTCGCGCGTTGTCGTATTTTTGACTAATAGTCACTTCGCGCGATGTATGATTAAGATTAAGACCGAATTAAGATTTTGTCAAGAGCAACCTTACTGAAGTTCAAATTGTTTGCATCTCTCAGTCACACAGAATGTTCAAATAATCTGCAATATGTATGTAATTAATATTAACCACATTTTCACTGTGTTTATAATATTAATAAAGATGCAATTTGCCTACATAAAAGTAAATCAGTTGGTATAGTGAATCTGGAAATGGCTCAATGTAACCACAAACAAATCAATTTATTAAAGTACAAACCTACACTACGGAACATAATTTTTCTGGTAGGTATTGTTTTTAGCTTTAAGTCTACGGTACCTAATTTTATCCTTTTGTCATAGTAAAACCATTTCTTTATTTATAGTAATTTCGTCTCGTCTGATGACACAACATAATATGTGCATCGAATAAAGAAAAATAAACGAAAGCGAAAATAAATGAGCGAAGGTTAGTTATTTGATGGATAGCCACTATATTGTGCATTGAAGTATACCAACCGACCACCCGGATATTGCAGAAGTCTAAGGATTTCTTTTTATCCGATATGTGGCTTCTATGTATTGGAGATATCACTTCTCAAATGACGAAATTCTCAACAGAACCGAAGGAAAAAGGCACCTGTATAAGACCATTTCAAAAAAACGCGCCAGACGAATTATAATTTGTTAGGTACCTTCTAAAATCTTCTACATTGAAGGATACCTATACTTACCACCCAGATAGTTAAGAAGTTTGAGGATTTCCATTTAATCTTCAATCAATCTTCTACAAGAAATAATAAAACGATTAGCTGAGAGGGCAAATCACAGGAAGCACCCAAGGTGAAAATTCTTAAAGATCTATACGAGGGTAAGAGCTGCGGATCATACAGGGAGCTAAAAAGGTGCGCACAAGATATTGTATCGGAATGGAAAGAGAGATGATGAGATGAGGGCGGACTTTGCTGCGAACACGAGTGAGAGAGAGAGAAACAACTTTAAGAACTGTATTGTGATTGTAAGCATTAATAATTCGATATATCCAAAATTTTGCTCTATGGTGTATTTTGAAGGAAATTATTTCGATAATAAATTATTGCACTTCTTGGTCGCATACAGAAGAACTTTGATTTTCTCCTCATGAAAAACTCTATAATAGAACCAACAGCCATTTTAACGGCGCGCGGCGGGTAAACCAGACAAGGCCGCTAATGAATTAAGTAGTTAATTATTAAAGTAAAGGTAAAATGCTTTTTTTAACATTTTTTCCAATTCTACTGTCGTTTGTTGATAATACTTACACACGATCATTGGATTCGTTGACGCTTTTCCATTCAAAGGAAACGCTATGATAATCTAGATACCTGATAGTACCAAATAAGAAGACAAAATTAAGATTTGATTTACACGTGAATTTGTAGGTTTATTTAATTCCTTCTTCTAATACTTAGTTGTACTTTGGTAATTACGGTCCATAGTTATGCGATCGTGTCAGTAATAAACTGAATTACAAATAATATTATGTTTATGGATCGTCTCAAACTAGCTGAAAATTAATTAACGCGAATATATAGAGGATTTTTTTTCTAACCAAAGGACTTCAAATATGAACATGATTTGTCGGACGAAACTTTAAAATTGTATGATCCTAAAACAATAAAAAAAATAGGAGTTGTCTGACTCTTGATGTATTCGGAAAAGTGGTAATTTAAATAATCTGTACCAAAATTTGTCGATAATATAAAACGAAGTGTAATAATTTTGAAACGGGAATATCAAAAATCGACGAACATTGACTTTTGACCAATGTCACCTTTTAAAAAAAATAGATTGATGCACAAGGCACCAATTCAAGATTTTCCAAATTGTTTTGCATATAAAGAATACACTTTCTATATGTGTTATCTATTAAGTAAATCGTTTATTCCTGCTTTCAAGATGTCTTTGAGCAAGAACGAAGTGATTGAGCTTTTATTCTGTCGACCAGGAGAACCCATATTTATGCCAAAGGGCAATAAAAAGAGAGTCATGTTCGATGTTCCTGACAACTACTTAGGAACAAGACACAGAAATATGCGAAAAAATTTAATTAAAAAATGGCAGAAGAAAGGGACGATTACCATTCCAATCGAGAACGTGAATATTCCTGATCTGACTAAAGTTCTTCAACTGTCACGAGACGCCAATTTTCTATTATTCGTGGACAAACATCAAGAGATCGCTGCAGAATTAATCAAAATATTTATTGAAATAAAAACTCCAGAAGATTTGATTTCTGTTGCCGCATATTGTCATGACCGCGTGAATCCATATTTATTCAACTATGCTTTGTCCGTAGCATTGCTTCATAGGGCTGATACGAAGGATGTGATGGTACCAAATTATTTCGAAACTTTTCCTGGGAAATTTGTACGTAGCCCGTTATTCATAAAGGCAAGACAAGAAGCATCTGTGATTCCAAAAGAGGATCGAGAACCAATCGTAATTCCTCAAAATTTTACTGCGAATCTTCGTGAACCAGAACAACGTGTGGCATACTTCCGAGAAGATATTGGAGTGAACTTACACCACTGGCATTGGCACTTGGTATATCCCCAGAGGGGTCCAAATACAAATATCGTAGCTAAAGACAGAAGAGGAGAATTGTTCTTCTACATGCATCAACAGCTTATCTCAAGATATAATATCGAGAGGTTTTGTAATGATTTACCTCGTTCTGTACCTCTGAGTAACATTCGTGAAATTATTCCAGAAGCGTATTTTCCGAAGCTTACTCAAGGAATTGCGGGTCGTTCATGGCCTCCAAGATTTGCCAATGTTACATTAAAGAATGTTATTCGACTTGATGATAACATCAATGTGAAACTTAGTGATATGGATTTATGGGAAAACAATATTAAAGAAGCTATACAAAATAAGTTAGCCAAAGATGTAAATGGAAAAGATGTCCCTCTAGCCGGAGATGATGGTATCGACATTCTAGGGAATATAGTGGAAGCTAGTACAATAAGTATTAACCGACCTCTCTATGGAAATTATCATAATATGGGACATGTCATCATTGCTTACTGTCATGACTCCGAAGGAAAATGGGAAGAAGAAGCATCTGTTATGGGTGACACTGCAACAGCAATGAGAGATCCGATTTTCTATAGATGGCATTCGCACATTAATAACATATTCATTTCTTTTAAAGATATGTCTCCTTCCTACACAAAAAGTGACTTGACATTCAAGAATGTGAAAATTACAGATTTTAAGGTATCTTCTGGAGGAAATGTAGTAAATGAGCTCCACACCTTCTGGCAAGCAAGTGAGGTGGACTTTTCAAGAGGTTTGGATTTCGCTCCTCTTGGTCCATTGAGTGTTAAGTTCACTCATTTGCAACACGAACCTTTCGCCTTCACCATTCAAGTCAACAACACTTCTACTAAAAAACTTGTTGGATATGCAAGAATATTCATGGCTCCTAAATATAAAGAAGGTAGAGTAACCATGGATTTCAATGAAAAGAGACAATTTATGATTGAATTGGATAAGTTCCGTGTCACTCTGAAGAAAGGTTTCAATTCCATAACCAGAAAATCAATAGAATCATCTGTCACTATACCTTTTGAAAGAACTTTCCGTAATTTGGATGAAAATAGACCAACGGATGTAAATCAGTTGCATGGGTTTAATTTTTGCGGTTGTGGATGGCCACAACATATGATGATACCAAAGGGTACGGAAAAGGGTATTGAGTTTGAACTGTTTGTGATGATTTCAAATTATGAATTGGATAAGACTGATCAGGATTTAAGTGGATTATGCAATGATGCTGAGAGCTTTTGTGGAATTCAAGATAAGAAATATCCAGATAAGAGATCTATGGGTTATCCTTTCGATCGTAAGAGTGAACCTGAAGTTAAAACATTAAGTGATTTCCTGACATCGAATATGAAAGTACAAGATATTGTGATCAAATTCACAAATAAAGTGGTCGACTCCGAAGGAAAACCAGTCAATATATCTGTTGTACCCGCTGCCACTAAATCTTAACTCTCTTTCTCACCTGTAAATAATTTGATCGTGAACTCTTGAATTTGATGAATTTAAATCGAAGTACCTAACTAATTATTTATTATAATTATCATATATATGTATTTTAATACGTATCATTAGCACTATTTATATAGTTGATGCATTTTTACAATAATATTTAACTTTATAGTTAAATTGTTGCAAAAACTGAAATACGTAAAATCAGAAAACCACAAAACAGTTAAGAAGCATCGAGTATATTTTTCTATTTATCTAACCACTGAAGGAATCTACACGTGCGTAGATTATATCCTGATGCTTTATATAAAGCTAGTACTTAACACTTCATTGTCAGTAAAGCGAGCAATTATTGTCAATTACTATTGTCGTTTGAACATATTATATTATCAATATGTCTAAATCAAGAGACGGACTATGTCTTTTATTGGAGAAACCATCGGAACCTTTGATAATACCAAAAGGTGAAAAGCAACTTGTTTTCGATTTGCCAGAAAATTATTACAATAAAAAATATAGAAAAGACTCTGGTAAAATAAGAAGAAAATATCAAAGAAATGAAAGCGTTTCTGTAAAGAATACTACAGTTCCGATTGAAATAATATCTGAAATATTAGAAATCAACAGAGATTTCTCTGTTTTAATTCCAAAACACATCGAAGCTGCCATGTCTCTTACTAAAGTATTCATGGAAAAAAAATCCGTGGATGATTTGCTGAGTGTTGCCGCTTATTGTCGTGAAAGAGTACATCCTGTCTTATTTAACTACGCGTTATCGGTAGCCATGCTGCATAGACAAGATACCAAGGATGTTGCTCTTCCAAACTTCATGTTGTCGTTCCCAGCTAAGTTTGTAGAAGCATCTGTCTTTTCGGATGTTCGTAGAGATGCTAGTGTTATTCCCGCCGAGTCAAGAGAACCGATCGTCATTAGAAGAAATTTCACTGCGACTAATAGGGAACCAGAACAAGCTGTGGCATACTTCAGAGAAGATATTGGAATTAATTTACATCATTGGCATTGGCATTTGGTTTATCCGACAAGAGGTGGAGCATCCATTGTAAGAAAGGACCGACGAGGCGAATTATTTTACTATATGCACGAACAAGTACTTGCCAGATTCAATACTGAAAGACTATGCAACAATATGGAAATGGTTAGAAGTTATGGTAACCCGAGAGAAAGTATATCTGAAGGATATTTCCCTAAACTACATCAGCTAAATGCAAACCGCGCATGGCCACCAAGGTTCATGAATTGTTTTTTGAGGAATCTGGATCGTCCCTCCGATCGTCTCGCTTTAAGAATAGAAGATGTAGAAAGGTGGATAGATAATATAAGACAAGCTATTCGTGACGGAGAAGTTGTAGACACAAGAGGTAACAATATTCCGCTTGATTCATTTAGTGGTATTGATATTCTTGGAAATATTATTGAAGCCTCAGACTTGTCAGTGAACAGAGAGCGGTATGGCAATCTACACAACATGATACATGTTATGATATCATTCTGTCACGATCCAGAGGATAGATTCCTGGAAGGGTTTGGTATCATGGGTGATGTGGCTACAGCAATGCGAGATCCTGTATTTTATCGCTGGCATAGTGCCATTAACGATCTTTTTGTATCGCATAAGAAAAAACTAACACCATATTCTAGAGCTGAGTTAGATTTCAGTAACATCACCGTAAATTCACTACGAGTACAAGCATCCAACCGACCAGCAAATGAACTAAACACCTTTTGGGAACAAACTGATATTGATTTGTCTCGTGGCTTAGACTTTGCTCCAAAAGGACCGCTGCCAATTAGAATAACTTATTTGCAACACGGGCAGTTTACATACACCATTATAGTGAACAACGCCACAGGTAGAGAAGTTCGTGGCACAATGAGACTATTTATGTCTCCTAAATACAACAATCAACAAAGAATTCACTTATTTGAAACCGAGAGACAGTTGATGATAGAGTTGGATAAATTTGCCGTCGTCTTAAGACCTGGTATAAATACAATACAAAGAGATTCTTCGCAGTCATCAGTGACAGTAGATTACAATATAACTTTTAGGAACGTGGACACTTCTACAATTAGTGACCCACAACTCAGAGTTCACAATTTCTGTGGTTGCGGATGGCCTGATCATATGTTGATTCCAAGAGGGACAACTTCTGGCTATGCGATGAATCTATTTGCCATGGTATCTGATTACAACGTAGACCGTGTAGATCAGCCTCCTACAGATATCTGCCTTGGAGCTGACAGTTACTGTGGTCTCTTCAACAGGAAATATCCTGACCTTAGAAATATGGGTTATCCTTTTGACAGATCAGCTGGTTCTGATGTGACGACTTTGGCCGATTTTTTGACTCCCAATATGAGAACTACGGAGATTATTATTAAACATGAGAACAGGACGGTTATCAGAAGTCCTTCTACCTCACCTTCAGTGGTTAGACCTTAAGAATGTTAGCCTCAATAATTACTTTATTATATTTATTTATATCTTTCTCTCATTAATTTTTAAGCTTTTTACATCAATGATGTGTCTTTTGTTTTGCTTGCTTTTTTTTAATTTTGAAATAAAATCTTTGATATAATGAGCATTAAATTATTGTTTATATTATTTTACTCCGTAGATAGATTATTGATAAAATGTGACAATAAAATGAATGAATGATACATATTTTAATATAATCTAAGAAATAACTTGTAATGGTCGATCTTCTTTTACTTTTCGTGCTATATCATCGGCTAGATCACCTCAATATTAGCAATCATTTGGGTAAATGCCTTTCTCCTGCGAGGCGAAAAAGTTCCTTCCACCGACATCAACGTGCTTCTGCAGACTTGCAGTAGCTTACAAGACAGGAGCTTATAATTTGAGTACAGTAGATATTGAACGCAGCAAATAGCGAAGAAAAAACTGATTATGTAATGATGAGGATGCCATACAACAAGTAAAGTAAGTGAATAGAAAAGTAATAAAGAAACTTTGAAAACTTTGATTCATTGTGCGTGTAGGAAGATTATCGTCGCTGCATATTAAAAAGAGGTGACTGTGTGCGATTATTTTTATTTCAGAATACCTACTCTTTAAAAACTGTTCATTAGGGCATTAAAATTGTTGTTTTGTTGCAAAAAATGCAAAAAAATATCACAAGCCAATAAAATTTATTGGAATGTGATATTATTCTTTAAGTATTGAATTTTAATATGTGATACTAAGAATCACTTTATCAAATGGTAATGATGTCATTATAAGCAGTTTATTCTAAAAATGTCAAAACATTTATAAATTCATATACCTACCCCTTTTCGAATATGCAACGACGTTATAAAAAATTGACAAAAATATTACAGATGCAAGGGAATTCTTTAAAAACGTGATGTTCCTTTCATCAAAGTACTCAAAACTTTAAAATAATATAAAAATACAAAGATTGAAAGATTTTACTATTCTGATTTCCTAATCATAGAAATGGTGAATTGTGAAAGACAATCATCTAAGCTCTCGAGAATTCCGTTGAAAAATTCAATAAATAAATGACATTTTATCTACGTTCTATCATTTTAAATGTATACCTACTATATATTTATTTATTTATTTATTTATATATACTAAAGATAGACAAAAAGTTGTGGATTAAAAAGAGTCGTAATAGCAGGTTTACTGTTGACACAATCTAAATACGATCTTAATCTTATCTAGATCTTAATCAAAAGTCTCAAGTCAAAAATACGTGCATGATTATGATATTATCAATCTCGTGATGGCGGTAGCACGGTATTGTGTACTGCAAACCCTTCGCGCGTCGTATTATTAAGATCAAGACAAGATTGAGATCGTATTTAGATTGTGTCAATAATTATTACCCTGGACCAGGTAGAAGAAGTATTGGAAGGCTCAAGTTAGTTGGTCAATTACGTAAGAAGATCGCTGAAAGGAAGTGAATAGGGAAGATAACTAAAATTGGAGCCAAAATAGCTGCAGAAAGAATAATGAGGAAATACAGATTTTAGTTAGATCAAAGTTAAAATCTTGATGTTATTAACCGAAGGTACTTGTTGGAAGTCCATTTCAAGATAAAATTGAAAAAAAAAACACAACATATAGTTAACTTCCAAATGACTTTTATTAACTTCGCGTACTAGTATTCGGAGACTCTCGACTCCATCATCAGGCGATTAGTACACTTTTTAGTGCAAAAAGTTTACTAATCGCCTAATCGAAGTTAATAAAAGTCATTAGGAAATTAACTATAAGTGTATTGTGTTTTTTTTTTCAATTTTATCTTAGATCAAAGTTACGTCAACTAAATACTAACACAAGAATATGTTTCAAAACACATCTGTTGCGGAGGTAGAATATTATACATTTTAAAATGTATTCATTTATTTATTCTTTAACATTTCCTGTAGGTTCTTTACACTTTACAGGACGCTTGGGCTCATCATTCCAAAGAACATGTAACAATAAAAACTCTGAAACAGGTTTTTTTTCAGTACGTAAGACGTACTGGGTCCCTCTAGTACCATGTTAATGAACAGATATTAAACACAAAACAATAGGAAGATAGCTATAAACATAGAATACCAATAAAAAAAATAAGATTCCACAATTTTTTTTGACATATTTATTGCTTTTCTTCAGTACTAAAAGGATGTAAAGGGTTCCTTTAGTGGCATGTCAAAGTGTAAAAAATTACATAATTATAGTACACATTCGAAACATTCGCATATTTTTTTGCGAATACGAATATTCATTACATCACTAGTACCTATATTGCTTGCGCATCACTCGAAGTCTTGAGGAGCTAAATGGTAAGACCGCTAGTAACCAAATGCCCAAGACCGAAAGACGAAAGAAATTCATTATTATTCGACCATTATATCACCGATTTGTACCTACATATATTTTGTGTTTCTTGTCCTACTTTTGTATTTTTCGTCACCAATTAAGTATTTTTAGTCGCTCACCTGTTATAGCAATCGCCAAATTTTTGCAGGTCTGCAGGGTTACTCTTGACAAAACTAAACACGATCTTAATCTAGTCTTGATCTTGATCATATGATCATAAATGCGAATACGAATATTCGTTACATCACTAGTAGGTACTGCAGTAGTAGCATTAGAAGAAAGTCATTCCACAAAAACAAAGTCAGGGTTAGACAAGACAATTTTATGTTTATATGTTAGAAAGTTATTGAGTTAGTAATCATTGGTTAACATCTCGTCAATAGAGTAGAAGGCATTGCTAACAAGATACTTTTTTACTTCTATCTTGAAGCGTAGAAATTCGAGGTAGACAAGTAATTTTTGTTGCGTATTGAAATGAAAAAAAGTGTTATTCTTATTTATTTAAGAAAATAACATTGGAATCTACACTCTGAATAGAACATACAATTAATAATAAAATTTCAAATATAACGTCAAATAACAATAATATACCTATATAATGAGTTACAATCCATTGGATTGGTCTGCAACGAGTTTGGACTTTCTTCTCCATTCCTCCCTACTCTCAGCCAGTCTTTTCAGCTCTACGTATGAGCCACAGTTCATTTCCCTCTTCAGTTGGTCCATATACCTACGCGTCTCTCGGTCGACCTCTGCCATTTGTACCTTCGGACCTACCTTCCGCGATAGCGATTAGCAGTCCTGGGTGCCTGATGTTGTGGCCAATCCAGTTAGCTCGTTGTTGGCCGATTCTCTTAAGGAATTGCCTTTTTTCGCCTACCCGGTTAACACTTCATCGTTTTCGACGTGTTCCGACCAATGTATCTACAGCATGCTTCTGTAGCACCACATTTTAAAGGCCGCCAGCCGTCCGCTTTCACTCTTGCTGATGGTCCACGTCTCGCAACTATATAGCAGAATGCTTCATACAAAGGCTTTAGTTAGATTCTTCCTAACGCTTAAATCAATATTTGGGGATTCCAATAATAAAATATTACTATTACTATCATTAAAAATTTCCCGAATGGCATGAAAGCAAGGAAATAATAGATGAGAGTGCATAGTTTTCAACCGTCTCTGAATGTATAGGTATAGATATGTACAATGTACATACATACATATATACCATCTTACAAAGTATGCACCAGAATATATTATAGGTATTACAAAGTATTAATTATTGTTTAATCTTATCATTTTTTCCCCGCTTAACTCTTGATTATCCATGTCGTGGTAAAATAGTTTTGATAGACAATGGTGATCAATTACAATGTTGCAAATGTGATAGATAAAGGGTATGTAATAATAGATTTTCTGTATTTCCTGCCACAAACACGTTTTACAAAATGTTGCACAAAGCACTACTCGAGGACGATTTATTTAAATACCAAGTTTCTTGTAGTAATCGGAGCATTAAGATCAGTGTAGACGAGCAACATTCACCATGGCTGAGAAAAATAATTTACAGCTCCTCTTCTTAAGACCAACTGAGCCGGTTTTTATGTCAAAAGGTGAGAGCAATACTGTCTTCGAAGTGCCGCAAAACTTTTTGCCTGAAAAATATCAAGTCCTTGGAACCCAATTGGCTAACAGGTTCGGTGAAGAGGCGGAAAACAAAGTTGAAGTTCAGAATATCACCATTCCAGATCTAACAGTTCCATTAGAGCTAGAAAGAAGAGAGAACTTCTCCGTTTTTATGCCAAAACATCAAAGGATAGCCAGTAAACTTATTGATATTTTCATGAAGGCTAAAAATGTTAACGACTTAATGTCGATAGCAGTTTATTGCCGTGACCGTCTAAATCCATATTTGTTCAATTATGCTCTTTCGGTGGCTATGCTTCATAGAAATGATACTAACGACGTTCCATTACCCAACTTTGTGGAATCTTTTCCTGGAAAATTCGTTGACAGTGGTGTATTTTCTAGAGCTCGTGAAGAAGCAACCATTGTTCCTGAAGGATCAAGAAATCCTGTTGTGATTCCTAGAGATTTCACTGGGACTGATTTAGACCCAGAACATCGTGTCGCTTATTTCAGGGAGGATATTGGGATAAATTTACATCATTGGCATTGGCATCTTGTTTATCCATTTCGGGCTCCAGATCGTGCCATAGTTGCTAAAGACAGGAGAGGTGAATTATTTTATTATATGCATCAACAAGTAGTTGCGAGATACAATTTCGAGCGACTCAGTAACAATCTGACCCGTGTTGTGCGTCTTAATAACCTAAGACAACCAATACCTGAAGGGTATTTTCCGAAAATGGATTCACAAGTTGCAAGTCGAGCATGGCCTCCAAGATTTGCAAACATTACTTTGTCCGATATCAATCGTCCTGATGAAGGACTGCGTGTTGATATTGCCGATGTCGAAAGATGGAGAGAACGTTTTAGAGCCGCAATCGAACAAGGCTTCGTAACAAATCCCGCTGGTCAGCGGGTTGACTTAACTGAAGAAAATGGTATTGATATATTAGGAAATATTATGGAGTCGTCAATGTTGAGCATAAACCCAGATTTTTACGGTGACTATCACAACATGGGTCATGTGTTAATTGCACTTAGTCACGATCCCGATCACAGATATTTAGAATCATTTGCTGTGATGGGTGATTCTGCCACGGCAATGAGAGATCCGGTGTTCTACCGTTGGCACGCAAATATAGACGATCTCTTTCAACAGTACAAAGCGAAGTTGCCCCGTTATACTGTGGAAAGACTAACATTCCCTAACGTCGTTGTCACTAGTGTTGATTTAGACATCCCAGGTGAATCACCCAATATGTTGGAAACTTTCTGGCAACAAAGTGACGTAGACTTGTCGAGAGGTCTAGATTTTGGTCCTCGAGGTTCTATTTTCGCACGGTTTACTCACTTGCAACATCGCCAATTCAGATATCAAATAAGAGTCAGGAATGACAACGCAACACCTCAGATTGGAACTGTTCGTATATTTATGGGTCCTCGGTTCAATGAGCGAGGCATGCCTTTACAGTTCAATGATCAACGTATACAAATGGTTGAACTGGACAAGTTCAGAGTAAACCTTCGGCCTGGGAAAAACTTAATAGTAAGAACATCCGCTGAATCGTCTGTAACTATTCCATATGAGAGGACATTCCGCAATTTAGATCTAAACAGACCATCAGGAGGGGAAGCTTTATCTGCTTTCAACTTCTGCGGATGTGGATGGCCTCAACACATGCTGATTCCCAAGGGAAACGCACAAGGATTACCTGCAGATTTATTCGTAATGATTTCCAATTTTGCCAACGATCGTATTGATCAAGATGTGACAGGATTGTGTAACGATGCCGACAGTTATTGTGGTATCAGGAATAGGATGTACCCTGATAGACAATCAATGGGTTTTCCTTTCGACAGAGCTGGAAGAACTGGAGTAACTAATTTGAATAATTTCCTTACACCAAACATGGGTATGCGACAAGTCACTATACGATTTTCCGATCGCACAGAAATCAGAGCCTCAAACCAGATCCAGAACACCACAACATAACCATCTACAATATGACCAAGTTTAACCTTCCAATGTTATTATTAAAAATAAGTTTTTAATGCAGAGTATGATATTTTGCAGTTTTTTTTTTGTAACTTTTTGAAATAATAGAAATGTTTATAATATGTTTGTAATAGTTATATAATTAATCTTACGGTAAAAACATAAATGATAAGTAAAGCAATCTACATAAATACTTTCTCTCCTTATTTTTATCGCATCTTTTCTGTTCAATATTTTTTTTTTAAATGATTTTTTTACTGTTCGCCTTGTCGATGTTTGGGTAGTAGAATTTCATAATGAAATTATAAAACATATATTTTCTTTCTACTATATATTATGTTTTCACAAATCACTCGAATCGGGTGGATTGCCGTAACTAGGGAATCCAATCCCGCAAAAGCGGGATCCCGTAAATGCGGGATCCCGCACCTTTTTTGCGGGATCAGAAATGCGGGATTACTCATGCGGGATCCCGCACGCGTGCGGGACTGAAAAAAATATTTAAGAATGGGCTCAGACGACATTCTGATTATTTATTAAACCCAGCACAGCCTCAATGATAAGTTAGTTAACTATTTTGCCTTGGATCTCGTGACTTTTCTATAGAATTTGTATGGAAAATAATTAGAGTTTCCTAAATCGTGTGTCGAAAAAAATTTCCTAAAATGTGATCGCAGCAACAACCGATGGTGCAGCAGTCATGAAGAAAGTTGGGAGATTATTATCAGCGCACCACAAGTTATTCTTTGCACATGGGTTGCAATGCAACTCGCTGTTCTTGAAGTTCTATGCAATCAGAGACAAGAAGAAGAAATAAAGTCAAGTTGAAGTACTCGAAAATAGACCGGATGGTGGGAGTGATAATGAAAATGATGACGAGCAAGTGTCGGTAGAGGAAGACATTCAAGAAGGAGATTTGCTACCACAATATAAGTATTGTCAGACCAATAGATTTTTCAATGAAAATCATTATAACTTATTCCATTTTTTGTTTTTACTTTTTCAAAAAGTCAGGAAAATTGTCAAGCTTTTTAGTTCGAAATCTCCAGTAACAAATGATCTTCTGCAAATATATATATTAAAGCAGAATGCTGCAAAGAATTACAGCTGATCCTAGATTGCCGAACGCGCTGGAACAGTCTCGCATCAATGTTATCGAGGTTCAACCAAGTCAAACAGTACATACTTAAAGCACTTATTGATCTTACATAAACTGACATCATCTTCATTTTCATTCACTGATGAAGAATTTATAACATTGAGTAATATTGAACGAGCTTTACAGCCAGTGAAGCTTGCTGTAAATGTCTTATGCCGCGAGGATGCAACATTAGTTTCTGCAGAAACCACATTGCGTTTCATAATAAACAAACTGGATCGACAAAATACCAGCCAGAAAATACCTTCAAGCCAGGAACTTGAAGGGTCGCTATCTCGCCGGATAAAATAACGCCGCACATCAATGACTGTGCTTAGAAAATCCTAACAAATATCTAGAAAAAGATTCAGGATCTACAAATGTGGTGGACGTTCCATTCTTTCATCCAAGCAAAGTTACATTTCGAACTGAAATGAAGTGTTCAATCGAGAGACTGTTGTCAGACACGCAGGTACAACCGGAAACTCAAAACCAACAAGTTGATGACAATGGCGATGAAGAAGACACGCCTTTATCGAATCTATTAAATGATGAGCCTTCGTCTATACTAGAAGATGAATTAGAGCAGTCTCCGTACAGAATGGATAGTCAAGTAATATGAAGTCAACTCCACCTAATAGCATGGAAGCTGAACGTGCTTTTTCCGCCGCTGGCTATTTATGCAACAAGATAAGATCAAATCTATAAGATGAAACTTTAGGTACTTAATATCATTTCTTCGAAAGTATTATCAGAAAAAAGCTATATTTTATGCCTCTAAAAGTCGAAACTAATAAATATGTTCAATTGTTCATACAAATTACAAATCTATAAGGTGAAATGTTGTATTATATCGTTCCTTATAAGAAGCTGATTATTTATACCTCTAAAACATCATTATTTCCACTTGTTAATTAGTAATATGAGTAATAAATCTGCATAATAATAAAAAAAATATTAAAATATACTCGTCTTTATTCAATATATTTTTTAAATAACTAAGTATCTACTTGAAACAGGTTTTTTTATTAAAAAATCTCAATCCCGCAAATCCCGCGGGATCCGCGGGACTGATGACCTCAATCCCGCAGGCTTGCGGGATAGCGATTTTGATGCGGGATTGGATTCCCTAGCCGTAACCAATTAATAATTACTATTATACGAGTATAAATGTTTTATTATTGAGTGAGGCGTCTTTCGTCTTATAAGGACATAATCGGTTTGCCGTTATTTTTCATGTTCTTTCAGTGAAGTTTTCGTAATGATCAGGGTCGTCTTAGGATATGCCGGGGCTAAGGGCGAATCAAATTTAGCGCCCCTCCCCCCCCCCCTTTAAAAATTCGCCAAATGGCAAATTATACGTAGGTAGGTATTTATTATTGTCTAAATGTTCACTAGGCTCCTTTTCTTTGAAAGAGACGTACATGGAAGAGAAAAATAATATAAAAGATTCCCATGACGGCGCAGTTTTGGCAGTGTGCATATCTCAGGAGCCATAGATTCCTACACACTCTGCACTAATGCACTATGGCTCCTTTGGTGTAGACAAGATTTGTGTAGTGTAGAATTTCGGATAAATGGAAGTCCTTTATTCTTTATTCTTTCTTTATTCTTATCCATCATGCGTAGGCTCGAATTTGAGCACTTGCACTCGTCAGTTAAGCATTACAGTAATATTACATTAAAAGAGAATAAAAACAGACAAATAATAATACAATAACGGGCACCTAACACCCAGAGAAATATCAATGGCAAAAATCAGAGTGTAAAGAGCTCTGATTTGCATCTCGTCAGAAACTGTAAGTAGTCAATTTTAAGCAGACAAGTTGTGAGAATAAAATCGAATGCTGAAATGTGTGTATAGAGCTCAGATCAGCACTCACGTACATTGATTATCAACCACTCATACTGGCAGTAACACCCGTTATGATCAACCAGAGGAAGCTTACATTCTGTAAAGACAATCAGAAAAACCGCAAAATCAAAGCACATGTAAACAATTTAATCAAATACTCAATGCTATCTGGGATCCCTGGTCCCAGAGAGCATCTCGTCGACTGAATAAAATTCCTTATCAACAAGATACTTTTTCACCTCTCCTCGAAATGCATCAAGTTCTAAATGCTTCAATCCTTCTGGTAGCACGTTAAACAAACGAACGCTCATACATAAAAAAAAACTTTTCGACATCTTTGACAGCCTGTGAGATATGGGTCGGATAAGATTTCCCATGCGTGTATTATAGCTATGACTATCCGAGTTTAGTGGGGTATTTATCAAATTTTCATGTGCGTAACTCAGGCACTCAAGTATAAACGTGCTCGGAAAAGTAAGTATGCCCAGATCCTTGAAAATGTTGCGGCATGTGTCTCTCGTCCTCATCCCAAGCAGGGTTCTTATTTCCCGTTTTTGTAGAGTAAATACTCTTTTGGCGTCCGCGCCCATACCCCAAAATAGTATCCCGTAGGTCATAATACTGTGGAAGTAAGCAAAATAGATGCCCGCCTCGAGGCCACATGTTTCTTTTATCTTTTTTATTGCGTATATAGCAGAATAGAGTCTCTTACAAAGGTCTTCAATATGTGGCGTCCACTGCAACTTCCTATCAACAGTCACGCCTAAAAATTTACATTGGTTTGCTACTTCTAAGCCTCTTTCAGAGAGTGCGCAATTCACCGGGTCAGGCTGGTCAGTTTGCCTCAAGGAGAAGTGAATTGTATTTGTTTTTGTCACGTTTAAAACTAGATTATTGTCGCCGAACCATCTCTCCACATTATTCAGAGCATTCAACGTTCTACTCACTGTTATCTCTTTGCTTTGATCATCTTTAATTAACAGGGAAGTGTCATCGGCAAACATGACAATTTGATCATTTTCACCATCGTTAAAGCCGTTAGATAGTTCACCAATACAATTTGGTAGGTCATTGGTGTATATGAGGAATAATAAAGGGCCCAAAATGGATCCCTGCGGGACTCCACAGTTCACCGGGGCCGTCCGTGATCTAGCATCACCCTTCTCCACCATCTGTTGCCTGTTTTCCAAATATGATCTGAAAAAAGCACCCTCTGCGCCACGCAATCCCATAATGTTCAAGTTTTTTCAATAGTATTGCATGATCAACACAGTCAAACGCCTTAGACAAGTCACAAAATATACCATATGTATCCCATTTACGGTCCAAGGATTCCAGAATGGTTTTGACAAGCGATGCAATACCACTCGTGGTGCTTTTCCCCTTCTGAAAGCCAAACTGCTGTGGGTGAAGTATATTATTACTGACTAAGAAATGGGTGAGCTGTTCAGCGACAATCTTCTCAAACAACTTACTAATAGCTGGCAATATAGAAATCGGCCTGTAGTTATTTAAATCATTTTTATCGCCTTTCTTAAATATTGGAATGACCCTGGCCATTTACAGTTTATCGGGGAAAACTCCCCTCTGAAGACAGTTATTAAAGATATCTGCCAAGCAGGGAGCCAACTTCTCAACAACTACATAACTTAAGCAACCTGGGGGACACATACCATAGATCATTCGAATTTTTATTTTTTAATTGATTAGAGATCTTCCTAATTTCGGCTATAGTTACATTTCTAAATTTAAATGGTGAAGGCTGTTTTTTGGGATATATCTATTTGGAATAGAATTTTTAACCGAAGAAGGAAGATTACGTGTCAGCAAAGAAGCTATGCTAGTGAAATAATTGTTGAAATGATTGGCGAGCTCAGTGCCTGCCAGTCTTTGATTGTGCTCAATGATAAAATCAATGTTTTCGCGTTTTTCATTTTGGGATCGACCAGTTTCTTCTTTAATGATATCCCAAGTGGTTTTGATTGGGTTTTTCGATATTTTTATTCTGTGACTGAGAAGCCTCTTTTTTGCCTCAGTACAGACCTCTTTAAATATTGCGCTATATCTACTTACAAATTTTTTTACTTCCTCTGAGTTGACATTCTTTTTTAATTCGTAAAGTTCAAATAATTTATTTCTAGAAATTGTGATACCAGGTGTTGCCCAACTTTCAAAAGTTTTTTTCTTTTTGATTTTTACCCTTTTGACTGGAAAATGTTGATCCAATTCCAACATTATATTTTTAAATAATTCATCAAATACACAGTTTAGATCAGCATTTTCCATATTTGAAATATTGATTCGGTAATTTGTTATAGTTTTCATAAAGTTCTCTAATTTGCTAGGATCAAATAATCTTTTAGTTATATATTCCAAATTATTATTATTGTGAGGCTCGGGGGTATAATCAATTTTTAATTTTACTAGTTGACCATAATGATCTGATCTTAGAAAGCTAGTAAGATTGGTGTCTTCAACTTCAATGTCAGTAAAGATGTTATCTATGCATGTGGCTGATCTAGCCGTTACTCTTGTTGCTAAATAGATACCTACACCTTTTTAACAGAAAACTGTTCATTAAATCCATGAAGCTACAACTTTCATTGGAATGATTATCAAGGTTTATATTAAAGTCCCCACAAACTACAACATACTTATTGTTTCCGTGTGTTATTTTACATAGTACATTTTCAATTATGCTTATAAATACCTTAAAACTGCCAGATGGTGGTCGATATACAGCTACAATAATAATATTAGACACTTCTATACAACTTATTTCGCATTGTTTTTCTTCTGTCAAATTTACAATATCCTGTCTGTTTTTACATTTTAAATATTTTCTGATCATTATGATTGTACCACCTCTGGTGGCATTCTTCCTACAAAAACTACTGGCAATACTAAAATTTGGTAAACTGTAATTAACTATATCAAGTTCATGCAGCCATGTCTCACAAAAGCACATTATGTCCACCTGGTCCAGTGCATCAGCGACCTGTAACTAACTGAAGGATGGGCCTGGTTTTTGGATAAAAAACAGTTGCCTGATTGTGATGTTCCTGGTTCCTCTAGACGAGCAGTACAGTCTGTGGTCTGTATCTGTATAAGATTTTTGAACCTACAATTACTGTACTTCAAGTTTTGCTTTATATTCATGTCCAGGGTAGGGCAGCTCTGGTCATTCTTCTCTATTATATATGAGTGATTGCTCACTCTAGTCAAATTATACAAGTACAAAATTTAGTACATAAATTCTTTCATTCATAATTGGGTCATTTCTGCAGTATCCTAGTGTAGTTATGTACAAAGCTCTCTCAAGTCTTTCGGATGTTTCAACCATTTTCTCCAATGCCTTTTTATATTGACTGACATAGTGTAGATTATCATAGTTTCCCGCCACAAATACAGTGATATCATGGTGAGATGCTTTATTCAGAGCCTGGTTTACGTCTTGAGTCATCCAATGTACCTTGACACCCGGTTTAGAGAAACAGGTGACATTATAATTCACTCTCTGATGCAGTCTCAATCCCAAACCCCTTGCATGATCATCTCCAATGATTAGAAGGTTTGGCTTCGTCATGTCAGTTAAACCTTTCCCGTTTTTATTCTGAGATTTAATATCATCATTTCTCGTGCTTCGGACTTTGCGGCGCTCACTGCTATTGCTATCTTGTCGTTCCTCAGATTCTGTATTACAGTTCACGAAACGTTCATGAAGGTCGTCATATGCCCCTCTCAGTGTTTCACAAGTAAGTTGCGCCTCTTCAAGCCTCTTCACTATTTTCTCATTGTTTTCCATGAACTCGGCAATTTCCCTCTCCCGTCTGCCATTAATTCTCTCCAAATCATTCATAATTTCTGTTAGTTTCAGATCTTTTTCTCTCAGTTTATGCTTCATGGTGCTATTTAATTTTTTATGTTGGTTCAAATCTTTCTGAATTTTAGTCAGTAATAATATTTTCTTCTTTAGTAAAACCGCTTCCTTATTTTTTTAATTTCAACTCCCTCTTTCTCTTGTCCAACTCATCACTTATTTTCTGTTTCTCTGCCTCTAGTTGTTGTATTCTATATAAATTATCCTCTCCAATATCTGGTTCATTATCTGAGGTAGGCAGTTCCTGTGATATATCATACATAGTAATATATGTCGTGTTACTTCTCGTTTTGCGGCTTCTTGTTATTATTGGAGACATATTATTATCACTCAATCTATGTATCTTGTGTAACAATATAATGATATTTAATAGTTAGGTGTATACCTATATCTAGCCACAGTTATATCAAACAGTTTTATTGATTATTTATTTATTTATTTATTTATTTATTTATTTATTCACATACGGCGCAAGCCTTTTACATGTTCAAATACAAGACAGACTACAAAAAGAAAAATATTAACAATACAAGTTCACACATATACACGTCATTGAGTTTAGAAATATAAAAAGAGTCAAGAATTATCAAATAGAGTCAATAAATTAATACACAATTGTAGATTATGAACCATTTAAACAGTTAAGACAATAAAATAAATTCAAATATCAAAAATTTAACATCAGCAATAAAATGCAAAAATCAATAAGAACTTACACAAACAAAAAATACTCTTAGATGGATTATAAATTACTAAATAGGTAAATGATAAGGATTTTTAATCACAAATAATAGACTAGAATTTAACATTCAAAAGTATTAAATAAAATTCAATAATCAAAAATGGTCAATCAAATAAATAGTCAAAAAGCTGATAAGAATAATAACAATGTTAGTCAATATAATAAAATAAAAAAAATATCGTTACAAATGTACAGTACGCAGAAAGTCAGATCGCAAACCTCGATTGCCCTATGTCAGTTATGTGATTTTAAATAATTTACAATGTCAGTTTTGAATTTCGGGAAGCTGTCAGCAAAAACATCAGTGTGGTCTCCTACCAGGTTCCCCAGTCTGTGAATTCTAATAAGTGGTGAATAATAAACATAGTTGAAACGCATTGGAGAACAACACTATCAATGGAATATTCATGGGTTATTTGAGATCTAGTTCTATGAAAGCGAACAACCTGGCACTTTGCTGCATTAAGGTTTAATTTATTTTGTTTGCACCAATCATTTAACAAATCCAGATTATTTTGTATTATAACGCAGTCTTCCAAACCGTTAATAGATTTATAAAGCTTTAGGTCGTCCGCAAACAGTAAGACCTCTATGTCTCTGAAGATCTCAACTATGTCATTTACAAATAAATTGAACAATATCGGTCCCAAATGCGACCCCTGTGGTACTCCACTGTATGCATAAACAGTTTCAGATATACAATTCCCAATCTTCACTTTAAGAGTTCGCCCAGTGAGGTAGCTTTTCAACCAATGATAGAAAGTTCCATCGACCCCATACCCACGCAGCTTTGACAATAGTCTGTCATGTGACACTTTATCGAAAGCCTTGGAAAAATCAGTATATATGGAGTCGACTTGACCCCTCCTTGACAAACAGTTAACTATATAATTCTGGTAAATAATAAGATTAGTGAGAGTGGATTTTTTGGGTATAAAGCCATGCTGTAGTGAAGTTATTACATTATTTATAGAACTGCTTATTTTTTTAACGATGATTGATTCAAAAAGTTTGGGAATTGCAGACAATATGCATACAGGTCTGTAGCTAGTCACTTGTGTATTATCTCCCTTTTTAAAAATTGGACATATAAAGCCCTCTTTCCAAATATTAGGAAATATTCCCAACTCTAATGACAATGAGAAAATTATGTGCAAGTGACCTGCCAACATTTCCATACAATTCTTAATGAATACGTTGGGAATACCATCCGGACCAGCTACTTTTGAAGCATCCAAAGCAAGTATCGCATCTTTGACTTCGTCCATTGAAATAGTGATGTTGGGCAAATCGATTATTTTGTTTGAGGAAAAATTGAAGTCGGCAGACTCAGTCGGTTTATCATAAACAAGTTGGAAAAAAGAAGCCAAAAGGTTAACTGCGCCTTGAGGTGAGTCGGAGTGCTGGTTGTTAAAGAAAAGAGTAGACGGTATCTCGACCCGATCTTCACTCATACTGTTAACAAACTTCCACAGATTCTGAGAACCCTGATGCAAATTACTTTCAATAGAATCCATATATTGTCTATAACAATTCTTGGATAAAGAAGAACACTGAGAACGTAAGGCAGAAAAAATATTATAGTCATCTATTTCTAACGTTTCTTTGAATCTCTTATGTGCCAATTTTTTTTTATGAACAATGTCTTTCAACTCATTATTAAACCATTTTGGATAGTTTGAATGTTTAACAGATTTTTCAGGTATATGAGTATCTATACATAGCCTTAAATTAGCATAATAATGTTCAGTAATAGTGTTCAAATTATTTTCATCCGTCAAAAAACTACAGTCCATATTTTTTAAAAATGCATTTATTGCAGGGTAGTCAGCCCCGCGAAAGTTCCGCTTAACAACTGGTTTGCTTGCTGAAACACTTAGATGAGACAATATTACAATATCGAGAGGAGGATGGTAGGTATCCACCGCTAGTATGGACGAGGCGGACTTATTAACTACAATACTAGGATCCGTCGAGAAAACTAAATCAAGAATTCTACCGTGGCTGTTTGATATATTATTTATCTGTACAAGGCCACAAAAGTTGGCCATGTCAACCAATTCTGCAGCCTTTTCATTTTTTAGATTATTTGAAATTTGCAATTCAGCAGAAAAATGATTGTCATTTATCTCACAGAGCCTCTCCCAATCACAATCCGGCAAGTTAAAGTCACCTGTTAAGACAAATTTTTGCTTTTTGTACTTAGATTTTAAGTATTCGATCTCTTCGTGATAGCCTTTATATAAATTGATATCGGAGTTGGGTGGAATATATGTACATCCCAAAATTATTGTTTCGTGAGGGAGTTTGACCTGAACAAAGATTTGTTCAATGTTAGTATTATTCATAGGTATTTTTTTACTAGTTAAAGATTTTGTTACCGCGATCAAAACTCCTCCACCTCTCGATTTGCTACTTGTTCGTGAGTTTCGGTCGAATCTGTACACATTGTAATTTGTAAAACCTAATTCTGAAGAAAAAATGGAAGGGTCCAGCCAGGTCTCTGTAAACAAAATAATATCATAGTTGACAAAAGGAAGGGACTGGCGTAACTGGTGTAGCGATAATTTTAATATCACTATAGAGAAACGATTTTGTTCGTTGGCAAGACGGAGATAGAGAACGCGACGCCGCGCATGCGTGGTGGGAGGATTTCTCAATATTGGCGGTCGAAAGCAAAGCGCTGTCTCTTTTGATTCGATATTCCAAATTGGCAGATCGCAAAATGCGATAGTGAATATTATAAGGTTTAAAAGAAACCTTCCCATTTTAAAATGGTTGATTAATGTATAAATTAGTTTAAGAAATGTGTTCTATTTGTCGATTGACAATTTAATCGTAATTAATTATTAAAATCAGTGTATTTCGGGCCGTCATCGAAAATATGGATGTACGGCTCTAAGTACTGGAATGAATTCAGGTTATGTCTCAGTACCGGAATGAATTTCTCAGTTATTCAGGATACGCCTCAGTACTAGAATGAATTCAGGTTATGTCGTAGTACCAGAATGAATTTCTCAATTATTCAGGATATATCTTGTGACCAAAATAAATTCTTCAGTTAACAAGAGAATAAATCTTTTTCAATTATCAAGATGCTGACTTCCTCTTATACCAGAATAAACCTTATGTACCTATCAGGAAGGAACCTTCAATTTCGGGAAACGGGAAGTGAAGTGGAACTCGAAGGAAGATAACTTGATCAGGTTGTTCTCATTCATTCATAATTATATATAAATATTTTGTTCTAATGTTAATGTGAATTGTATAATCAAACAGAGTTTGATAACTTTATGATATATGTAGGTCGTTTCTGAAAAGAAAGGGTAGGAGTTAAGGATGATGTGCCACAATCATTATTTAATTTTAAACTTTTAATCTAAGGGTTAGTTAGATTGCCACATAGCAAATGATTAACAAGGTTTTAATCTTTTACTATTTTACTGTCGAGAAAGTTTATATAAAATGTATGTAAATTCATTGACCATACCAAAGGTGTCACCGAATACTGGAGGTTTGGAATAAATTGAAAAGAAAATAATGAAATAGCAATTTTATTTTGTTTCTGAATCTTTCCTTCTTATTGGGGATTGTTGGAAGGCACCGTTGATTTAATGGCAATATGCATTGTTGAATTTATAGAGAGAAAAGTCTTGAAGTCTTTGTGATAAAATCTGGGTTAACCCATTCGACCCTGAGCATTATCGTATAGTCAATTGTACTTTCCAATACTCTTTGTTTTATTTTTTGAAATCTCTACCGACTGAGCTAAAAATTAATTTTTTGAGATTGTGATAATTGATTATTTTACCTTGTACCACGAGGGGTACAAGGTAAAAGAGCGCATGAGAGCGCAAGAATAAAAAGTATATGCAAAAGTCCGTCGCATATTCATGGCGCCCAACGTGGGGCCGACCTTTATAGAATTTAAAGACGAATTAAATTTTGGTGGCAGAAGGGTCACATATTCATGTCACCCAAAATGTCAGCCAACCTTTGTAGAATTTAGGTTGAATTGAATATTGGTGGCAGAGGGGTCACATATTCATGTTGCCCAAAGTGTCAGCCAACCTTTATATAATTTAAGTTGAATTGAATTTTGGTGGCAGAGGGGTCGCATATTCATGTCACCCAAAATGTCGGTCAACCTTTGTAGAATGTAAAGACGCGCTGAACCCAAAAATTTTATTACTTAGACTCAAGATTTTTAGTAATTGTATAATTTGGTGTCTTGAATACAAAAGAGCATTCATTAATAGTTGTAAGTAGAATAGGTTTTGTTTTAGAAAAAAAAAAAAAAAGTTTTAAAAATTTTAATTTATGTGGCAAAATTAAAATTTGAATTTTGGTGGCAGAAGGGTTAAATTGTATTTCGATTTTAATTTTACAAATTATATTTGGTTATCAGTATAAAAAAATTGTAACATAATGTTTAAAAAAATACTGTACAGGTAAATTAAAAAGAATGAAAAATTTTGAATATGTAACAAAACATTTTTTTTCAGAGTCGCGGTAGTTAAATATATTTATTGAATATGTAACATAATAAAAAAAGAATATTTATGGGTAGACTCAATATTTTATTATTATTTTAATTTGTTGAGTTAATATTATTTTGCATGCTTTGAGATGATTGATTGAAGAAGGGAATTTAGTCAAAAAAAATATATGCTAATTTTAAATTGTGTGAAAATATTTTAGAATAATTTTGTTCGTGGAATACCTAATTTGAAAAATGGTAGATAAAAGTTATCTATTTATCAATTTATTTTGTGGATTTTATTTTGAGTTTGTATAAAATTGAATGGTATTACCATAGTCAAAAAAATAAAATTTTGTTAAAAAAAAGTAAAAGAAGTGTGAAAAATGATTTTGAATTTGATATTTAATATGTTTTAAAAAAATATGTTCTAGCTCAAATTGCTGATTGGAAATGTGTGATAAGATATGGAAAGACGAAACCCAACATCATGTCAAAATACAGAAAGCTGATTGCGAGTTTTAATTTTATTCAAGAAGGAGTATACCTATTAACTTATTAAACAACCTTCTGGTGAGTTTTTATTATATTTTAAATTGAAAATTTATTTGATTGATTGCCTTGTCTGAATTCTTCTCATACTTCTGGTACGGCTATTGCAACTCACAACTAAGGAATACGTTGAACAAAGTAGATTTAATTTTAAATTAAAAAAAAAAATAAATAAAGAAAATAATTTATTTTGAGCATTGTCCGATTCTGAAATAAATATGTATGATTAGAATTTTTATACGAAAATAATATTATTATTATTCTGATGCTATTCCGTACATACTGTGATAGGAAGGTACTTTTCTCTCCAACGCATAATAATTGTTAATCACTTTAGTTAGAAAGAGACGGAAGATTGTAAAGCGGACGGAAGATACAAAGGTTTGGATTTCAATGTTTTAATATCGAATGATAATATTTATATATAGGGTAAACTATACTATTATGGACGTAGTAGATTGTTGATATTTTTACATAATCAATTTAACACGATAAAGTCGTTTCAAATAATTTTAATATGGATATATTAAATTAATGTGGAGATTGAAACTTTAATATTAATGATATTAGTTTATATAGATATGGGGATATTTAAGAGTAATTTTGAATAACGGAAGACTTTAATATTTAATGTATTATTTCTTTTAGAATATTTTTTTGTAAAGTTTTGAATTGTGGATTAGCATATTTTAGTGCAATAGATAGATAATTTAGAAATTCAAAATGGCAGTGACAGTAATCAAAGGTACCAACATGAAGCTGGTAAGAAGAATGGTAGCAAAGGAGTATTTGATCGACAAGGGTCAAATAGGAAGGATATACCTAATTTGTAGATTTTGTAACAAACCCGGACATGTATATATAAATTGTTTTGCGAGACTAAGGCAAAACAGGGATGTGAATCCCAATAACAAATTTTATAATGCAAAAACAGAAATGCAATGACAAGATGAAAGAAAGGGAGAAAATTAGAAGACGAAGACGTCTGAAAATTGAAATATAATGTAAATAAAAAAAAAAAACTGTAAAAATTTTAGTTAGGTATTATAGGATATAGCTATTTAAGTTTAATGAAATGGGGAAAAGGAGATGAATTTGATAAAAAAAAAATTACGTAGTAAATAGTACGTAGAATTACGAAAGAGTAGGGTTGGATAAAATTAAAAAGAAAAAAATCGCTTCGCAAAATTATTTAGATTCTTCGATAATATGAACTCTACGCGAGTACATAATACAGAAAGGGTCAGATAAAAAGGTGAGGTAAGAATATGATTCTCTGTAAGATGGGTCATGTGTTATAATGTCATTATTGGGATGTGTAATGATTTGTATTGAAAGTTTGTAGTATGCATAAAGGCATAATCTCTGATACGAGTGTGTCAAGCTATACGCGGTGTATACAGTTATAAACTAGGGATACGAGTTAGCAAGACGTATATAGAAGTATGCGTAGTGCTTATATGATATGGTAGTGAATTGGATTCATGCTCAAGGGATGAGTATTGGGTCATGGTTTATGAATTCCAATAAGAGAAGTTTGTAATCTAAGATGAGAGTTGATCATTCCGTCTTGTCAAAACGTTTTGTGGGTCTAATTATGAATCAAATGAAAGTAGTAGGTATGTAGGCGGTGAAAGGGGAAAAAGATAGACGAAGGATGAAAGTGAATGATTGTAATAGAATGAAAGTAAGGATTTGCAACGTTGATAAATGATAGGTTTGTAGTACTCAATAGTCTCGCGATTTAAAGTCAAATAATAAAAAGGGAATTTGAAAATGAAATATGTCGAGAAGGTCAAATGTTGATGTTTGTTATATCTCTTTTGTGAGTATATTGACTATGTAATTTTCAATATGAAAGTGGAAATATTAAAAAAAAAAAAAAATATAGAGATAGGTAATGTGAGAAAATGTAGATAATGGAGTTATAGTATACATAATTTAAATCGGGGATACGGTGGTAAAGAAGAGAATCCTTAATTATCTCCATAAAAAAACGAGTAATTACGAAATAATTGTGTATACGATTGTTAAATTCATTTAACAAAGTAGAGAAACTTATATTATGAAATGGGGTCGTTGATTAGAAATTTTCGAAAGAAAATATATTAGTAAAGTACGTAATTTTACGGATAAAAGGGAAATAAAAAAAGAAAGGGATTGAGAACCTTGGGTTGTAGTTGCATGTGCTTATCTGAGGAGAGATGGGAGAATAAGACATGGCAGGAAAATGGAATTGATGATAAATTGATATTTTCATACATGAAAATAGAAAGGAAAATGACATGATGTTGAAGTGAGTCAATTCAAAAGGTTGAATCAAATATTTTTAATGTTATATAAAATATAAATGCATAATATACAGACAGATTTTAATGTATTTGAATGTTGAATAAAAAAAAAAGAAGGCACAAAATGTATATAGTTTAGATATAAGAAATTTTAATATAATTTGTTATGTAGCTAAGGAAAATGTGGCAAATCATATGAGCTTGTAGTAGAAGATATTTGAATATTGTGGCACGAAACAATTTAAAATAAATGTAGTAGATCTGAAAAGATATTTAGTAAATGTAACAAAATGGAAACGTATTATTTAACATATAAGTGTAATTTATAAATGCAAAGATAAGATGAGACCTGCACTGGTTTAGAAATTATTTTTTATCATTAAGTACTTATTATTTACGGGTATTTTTGTTCATTTTGGAAGTCGTTTGACCCGAATATTCGGAAACGAATGTAAATTAAAGTTTTAAAATTTAAACGAAACCAAGATTGGCGCCTATGGAATTACAGTTTTTCTTTAAAAGAAAAGGCTGGGCCCAGTGCAGTGCTTAGATTAATCTTTAAAAAAAAAAAAAGGTAGAGTAAGTTATAGGGTTGATGAGAAAATAGAACGAGAATAACCTGATATAAAAAAAAATAGCTTCACTATTTTTTTTTGGTGGGCGTGGGTGGTAATATGTAGCGATAATTTTAATATCACTATAGAGAAACGATTTTGTTCGTTGGCAAGACGGAGATAGAGAACGCGACGCCGCGCATGCGTGGTGGGAGGATTTCTCAATATTGGCGGTCGAAAGCAAAGCGCTGTCTCTTTTGATTCGATATTCCAAATTGGCAGATCGCAAAATGCGATAGTGAATATTATAAGGTTTAAAAGAAACCTTCCCATTTTAAAATGGTTGATTAATGTATAAATTAGTTTAAGAAATGTGTTCTATTTGTCGATTGACAATTTAATCGTAATTAATTATTAAAATCAGTGTATTTCGGGCCGTCATCGAAAATATGGATGTACGGCTCTAAGTACTGGAATGAATTCAGGTTATGTCTCAGTACCGGAATGAATTTCTCAGTTATTCAGGATACGCCTCAGTACTAGAATGAATTCAGGTTATGTCGTAGTACCAGAATGAATTTCTCAATTATTCAGGATATATCTTGTGACCAAAATAAATTCTTCAGTTAACAAGAGAATAAATCTTTTTCAATTATCAAGATGCTGACTTCCTCTTATACCAGAATAAACCTTATGTACCTATCAGGAAGGAACCTTCAATTTCGGGAAACGGGAAGTGAAGTGGAACTCGAAGGAAGATAACTTGATCAGGTTGTTCTCATTCATTCATAATTATATATAAATATTTTGTTCTAATGTTAATGTGAATTGTATAATCAAACAGAGTTTGATAACTTTATGATATATGTAGGTCGTTTCTGAAAAGAAAGGGTAGGAGTTAAGGATGATGTGCCACAATCATTATTTAATTTTAAACTTTTAATCTAAGGGTTAGTTAGATTGCCACATAGCAAATGATTAACAAGGTTTTAATCTTTTACTATTTTACTGTCGAGAAAGTTTATATAAAATGTATGTAAATTCATTGACCATACCAAAGGTGTCACCGAATACTGGAGGTTTGGAATAAATTGAAAAGAAAATAATGAAATAGCAATTTTATTTTGTTTCTGAATCTTTCCTTCTTATTGGGGATTGTTGGAAGGCACCGTTGATTTAATGGCAATATGCATTGTTGAATTTATAGAGAGAAAAGTCTTGAAGTCTTTGTGATAAAATCTGGGTTAACCCATTCGACCCTGAGCATTATCGTATAGTCAATTGTACTTTCCAATACTCTTTGTTTTATTTTTTGAAATCTCTACCGACTGAGCTAAAAATTAATTTTTTGAGATTGTGATAATTGATTATTTTACCTTGTACCACGAGGGGTACAAGGTAAAAGAGCGCATGAGAGCGCAAGAATAAAAAGTATATGCAAAAGTCCGTCGCACTGGCTTAGCTTTGATTTTACGCCCCTGATATTCTGGTAATAGAGTTCAAGTTTTTTAAATTGTTAACATGAACTATTTTCGGGATTCCCTTAATGAATTTAATTGTCAGATTATTTTCTCCGTTCTGGACCCTTGCACCTAATTCTTCTTTCAGCTTCGTGTATTGGTTACGCTGAAACACTGTTTGGTCGTGATACACTCTAACACCCCCCGAAATCTTCAGCTTGTTTTTCATTATTTCCCTGGCCTGATTTTGATGTTTAAGAATGACTTTAATGGGACGAGGTTTATTAACATTCCTCTTTCCTAGCCTAAAGCACATTAAATCATTTACAGCCACCGACTGATCCACTTCTCTTAGCAAATTGCAAATCTTAGACTTTTCTTCTCTTATAACTTCCTCCTGACTTAACTGTGAACTTTCCTCTACGCCACACACTATAATGTTCCTTCTTCTCCTACTTCTTTCCTCGATTTCGTTCGCAATCGAGTCAATCCCCACCATATCTCTCCCAGCACCGCCATTCTCCAGTCTATCAACTCTGTGTTCTAAGTTGTTGTTTTTCTCCTTTAATAACGTATTTTCAGCTATGAGTTTATCAATCAGAGATAATTTTTCTGAAAATTCATTCATCTTGCACGTTAAATTTTGATTCTGCAGTTCCAAATGTTTCTTTAATTCATTGAAATTACTATGTAAACTCGATAGGTATTCTTTCAATGAATCATCTACTCCATCCATACTCCTTGAATTAGGTAAATTATATTTTTTTTTTTTTTTTATTTATTTATTTATTTAACAAATTTAACAAATTAAAGATACATACAAGAATATTTGACAAAAATTACAGCATTGAATGATACTAAATTCTTGATAGTTTGTTATAATTACCCCATACACAGTATGGTTGTATTTTAATAATTTTTATTTTAAGTGTTAAGCAATTCAAATGATGTTGTAATTATTATTATAGTTTTTTTTTTCTTTTCTTTATTTAACAAGTTCTCCAGACAGCATTTGCTGGTATAAGGAGAAATTAACTTAGCTAGTTTTTACTTTTAAATATTGGACACTTATAAACTGTTGACAAACCGACACAAAACACACACAAAAAAAAAAAAAAAAAATCTCAAAAAAAAAAAAAAAAATCTCAACCATTCACCACTGCACGCCTATCCAGGACTAGTCTTTTCAAACTATTAGTAAACCTCTTCAAGTTTGTGCTTTCCTTGATGTTCAGTGGCAGAGCATTGAATTCCGATGCTGCTGTATAAAAAAAACCCTTTCTGACCCTATCGGTTCGAGGATCATTGACTCGAATATGATTTCTTTGCCTGGTTTGATAACTATGGATTTCTTTGTTAAAGTTAATGCTTGTATTGCTTTTTATAGATTTTGATAGCATTTGGTATATCATCTTTGTTTTTTCAATGTAAATAATGTCTTCCAAATTGAACATTTTCGTTACCTCATACACCTTAACAGTTTCAGTCAGTCGATCCAGATCAAACACCAATTTCAAAGCCTTGTTCATTGCCCTTTTCACCTGAGATCTTAACTGCTGACTGCATTGTGACCATATAAGTATACCATAGGATATATTAGGCAAAACAAAAGCGTTATAAATCATTCTTTTTGTTTCTATTTCAAAAACATCTAGCCTTCGCAGAATTCCTAGAATGGGACCAGTTTTATTCAGTATTGTTTCGACGTGTTTATTCCATGATAACTTTTCATCCATTCTTAGACCCAGGTATTTGACATTTTCTGTTCGAGTGATTTCCCATTCCTTTATCATTATTTTTAGATCCAAATCTGGTTTGTTTTTCTGTTTCAGCAGCAGGAAATTAGTCTTTAATGCATTTATTGTCAATGAGTTATTGACAAGCCATTTCAAGAAAATGTTCAGATCACTATTGATTATTCTCTGCAGTTCGACACCATCATAATGACTGTAAATCAACACGGTGTCGTCCGCATATACAAAGTATTTTCCCTTCAGATCACAGTATTTAAGGTTGTCAATGTATAGTAGGTACAATAAAGGACCAAGAATCGATCCTTGTGGAACACCCGTATCGATGGAACAATCATTACTAAGTTTATCACAGTTTTTTGTCACGGCTGTTCTGTTTTCCAGATAACTTCTGATCAATCTCAATGCGCTACCTCTAAAGCCCAAATTATACAAAGAATGTAGTAATATCTTGTGATCTACCGTATCAAATGCCTTTGATAAGTCAACAAATACTGGCACGACATACTTCCCTTTATCTAATTCCATATTAATGTATTCCATGACGTCAATCAGTGCTGTTGTTGTATTGCATTCAGATTGAAAGCCATATTGTTGTGGGTCAAATTGTACATTCTTTTTTATGAATTCAGTGTTTATTGTTTTGAGTTACCTTCGATAGGTGGTATGGAATTTCTTGGGATCCTGTTGTAGTTTGTACTTTGTACCACAGATGTCTCTTGTTTTGAATTATTTACTTTAGATGTCGTTGGTGTCGTATTTTTACATTTTTGAGATCTGGTTCGAGTCTTGGGTTGCATGTCCATTGTAATTAATCAGTGTACAACGTGAAAAAAATAACTTATTGAAGTGAGTTGAGATGGGATCGAACTCGGGCTTCTCGCTCAGCGTGAATTGACCGCCGCCTTAACAAACTAGGCTACGGACATCGATGGTCCAAGCGTGAAGAATTCCTTATATGATGTTATTATTAGAGCGGTAATAAATAATTATTCTACCCGCTTATAAAGTTGCAGTATTTTTAATGATTAGTTGAATTACTCAAACTATGTATGTATGATGTGTAATTAGGTATATGTTGAAAACGAAAATGCGTACCTTATGTGAATCGCACTGTAGTATTTAATATCGTAAAAGATGCGCGATGTTTTCTTCTATAGTTTAATAGCTCTTCTTCACCTTAGTAACATTTATAACACGATAAAATAATTTTTCAAACGAGAGCAAAAATTGTACGTCTGTCAAAAGTTAGAATTATTATAGTGTATTATTATAGAATTATTATAGTGTGAATTATTATATTATATAGGTGAGAAATAACAAAGTCCGCTGGAGTATATAAGTACAAAAAATGCAAAGTCTAGTTAATTAATTTAGTCTCACACAAGTCGACACACTTATCGGGAAATGTGGTTGATCCTCATTAACTTTGAGTACACAATTAACTTTAATATGTATGTATGTAAGGAAAATTATTATTTTCAGCAAATATGAGAGATCAACGCACGTTTTCTTTTTTAAACACGAAACCTAAATTTGTAGACTAAGTGAGGGTAATATCGTCAAAACAAGAGTATACTACTCAATAACTTTTCTGGGGGGCAAGATAGCACCATGTCACCACGAACTTTTTTGTGTTGTTTTTTGAGCTTTTTTATTAGTATGCACTAAAAATCCACTAACACCCTCGTATGAGCAGCGTAACAGGAAAACTTAATAAAAGTTCCGGAAAAAGTACAAATTTGAGTATAACTTTTTTTCCTTAAAAGTCTGCCTAAAAAGCCTAAAAAAAACAAGAGTCACAGATTCGTAGTTAGCATTAAAAAACGGATCGGAAACACATATTACACAAATTTTCCGACACTTTTCACAAAGAATTTTCTCAGGAAAAACCAGTTTTCTTAGTTCGTATCATATATACCTACATACTGTGATGACCCTTCCTATTTTAAACCATTCTAAGCTCCGAATTTGCAACATCCTAGCTTCTAAACTATACCTACTGTAATAATTGATTCCCAAACTAGAAGTGACAACCCTATTCAGCTAGCTAAGAATTGTATGAATTTTCGCATTGTTGCAAATATACGTACGAAATATCGCATTCCTAATTGAATTAATTAACGAATTTTGGCCTTTCGTGATCGTCTAGATTTATCTATTAACTATTTTCATGTAGATTTGGACCCAATACGTTGTGTTTTGCCGATAATTTTACCTACGTTGTTTATTTTTAAAAACGCAAAATAAGTCACCTGAAATATACATTTCAATAATCAAAAAGAACAACAAAATCACAAAATCAATAAAACAATTTAAACATGAATTTTGATACATATTAACTCTGAGATCAACTTTGACGTCAGATCACTTACCTTGAGATACTGTAAAATAACATAATAAAAATAGTGCACAATAAAACATAACAAATATAACATAAATCATTTTAAAATAAAATGATTAATAATTATTTAATATCATCACGAGAATGTAGAATGGTAACTGGTTGCCGATCCATGTCCCTACACCATTTCATAGTTTCTATAGCCGATGTATGTACATATGTTCTACAACATACCTACTAATTCGTTGCGTCGTAAAGGACAGTGGCGCACCCAAAAACATAACTTTATTACTTTTGAATATTAATTAAATTTCAACACAATTGCTATGACATCATTTTCAGAGACTAACTACCATGTTAGTGCATGGAAAGCATGCTGTGTCCATGCTAAAGGAGCGCCGCCTTCGCTCCCTCACGTCTCAAACTCGCCATGCCGTACTTTGAGCCCGAGTGCACTATTCTACACCACGAATATATATAAAATAATATATAAGATATATTTTCACTAGGACATGCAATATATTGCAAACATGCGGACATGCAAACATATAATGATATTAGTTCTAACGATTCCTGATCATTGAGCCTCAACCAAAGGGCGCAGATAACCCCTTCAAGCTATACTCTAGCAGAAAATTCGAGGAATGGAGCTGTACCTGCTTCAGTCGGAGAACATTTGAAATAAATACCTTTTCATTGGTTAAGTTGATTTATACGCAGAGAAAGCACCACCAATCTCTACGCACATCCAACCATGTTAATGATTGCAAGGTGTGTTCTTACAGAACTGATAAGATAGACTACTAATATAGTTAGCAATATCACGAACAGTGATTTACCAACCAGTTAATAATAATTAAAATTAATTAAACATAATATCCATTTACAAATGCCCAAAGACCTTATAATGGATTGTGGGTCCTCCAGCATATAGGGAAAGGAGAGAATTTTGTTAGTTGAACTATGTACTTATATTTACAAAATTTGATTTAAATAATTATCATGCATAATTATATACTACAATATCATATATTTTGTTAAGAAAAGAATACCGTCGTACCCAAATCGTCTGGGGCCAAACAAACGACTGGACAGAACTGGATTCCCAAGAAGGGAAAGGGTTTATGTAGGGATTTTTGGATAAATGGTATTAATATAAATATATTAATATAATAATACATAAACAATACGATACATCCATGCCTTGCAAAATGTTAATTAATACATTCTATAATGTCACGGCAATTTCCAGCAGAACAATTAAATAGAAAATCCAGTTAATTCGTAGAATACAAATGACATCGATGATAAAATATGTAATTAAATTAATAATCAAATAATATCCTGCTCCACATACAACCCCACTCCACACTGTTCAATCCTTCGTTATGGTAATATGTAATTAAATAAATAAATAATATCCTGCTCTACATAAAACTCCTCTCCAAACTGCTTAATCCTTCGTAATGGTAAAATAAATTAAATAAAAATATAATATTAGCTAGATCTGTGCGCCACTGCTATCGGTCTGGTTCTAGGTGTGTCGTACCCCGCTATATTATATCAGTAACAGGTACATACATACATGCAAAAATACTGAAATTAAATATACACAACACATAATTCCTTTGTTTTCAAAATCTGTAAAATAATAAATCCTTGAGTACAAATATTGCCTTGTAGACAACAGACATCCTGAGAGTATCCTAGCACCTATATATATAAATAATAAAATAATATTAAAACACTTAGCTTTGCGGCTGGCAGGTAACTGAATCTGTTATTTAATACAATTATTATTTAGGATGTAAAATATTATATCCACTCTGTACGTGAATATCACTCCAAAATCATAAATAATACTTTGGTTGTGTCCAACAATTAATTATTCTTTAATCAATAAATTCCAACACTGCTTTTAAAACTAATATGGGCACAACCTAATTTCTTAAGAATTCAAAACGAACTGCCAAGAGTAATCTCTCATCTCCCTTCAGATCCTGAAAAATGCCCTAGCAACACACAAAAAAACAACTTCCATCTCTATCTGACACACACACCAAATATACCTGTATCTGTCCCCTACATAGATAGTTGTGTTCAACAACCACTTGAGATTGCCTCATTCCCAAATTAATTACCTACTACAAATATTCGATCTAGGTATATAAAAATAATATATACCGTCTTGTATATAATAATAATAATAATAATAATAAAGACAATTTGTATTTGGCGCCGTTTAATGATCCGTGACCATCTCAAGGGCGCCATGACTTTTCTTGAAAAGCAGTGTTTTCAGCTTACTCCTGAACGTTGCAGTGGGCTGGTTCTTTCTTAAATCCGCTGGTAATCGGTTCCAGGCAGTTGGCCCCGCAACGCTAAAGCTCCTCTCTGCGAATTTGGAAGTGTTTGCCCTGTTGGGCTCCACAAGCTTGTTTACAGCGGTGGAAGCTGATCGCAGTGGTCGCCTCAGAGTTTCGTCGAGGGGACATAGCTCAGCGAGGCATAGAGGTGCTGTGCCGTTCAAGGCTTTGTGGACCGTGAGGCACAGCTTGAACTCTACTCTCTCTGGGACTCTAAGCCAGTGTAGCTCCTTAAGCAGTGGTGTGATGTGGCAGCGCTTGTTCTCTCTGTAGATGGTCCTGGCAGCAGCATTAAAGGCCATTTGGAGACGATTCAGAAGGATCTGGGGCAGTCCTGTACATATGATGTTACAATAGTCTAGACGGGAGACGACGAAGGCGGCGACTAGACTCTTAACCGCGTCTACAGATAAGTGTCTTGATACTAGGTACAGTTGGCGAATATGAAAGAAAGCTGTGCTCACTGTCTTTGACACTTGAGCCTCCATAGAGAGTGCTCCATCCAGTAGGACGCCGAGAACAGATATGGTGCGCGATGGTGTTATATCAGTGCCGGAGACAGAGATCGGTTTGGTGTCTAAGAGATGTTGCCGTCCAGGAGAGGCGACCCACATAAATTCCGTCTTAGTTGGATTCAATTTATATATTCATTTCATCACAATACGTACACTCGCGAGACTTTTTGAGTGGAATTTTACGGTGAACACGGTAGAATAACTACTTACTTTCCACGACACACAGGGAAACCCTGGGAAATAAAAAACTGATTTATTTTTACGTTTCACTGTTTTTCACAAGATTTTCATTCCAACACTTTTAAGTCTAAAGTACAATTATTTCACTTTGTAGAGCACACGAAAAGGATCAAAATGATGTATAGCAAGTAGAGAAACTCTCACTTTTTACGGTAAAAAAAATTAAAACAAACTGGAGCAAAAAACAGTGGTGCTGTCAGTACGAACTGTAAACAATATTAATCCCCAGACTAATGCGATATGCGGGTGGACGGTGAGTCTCCTTCAATGTCCTGAGATATGCGGGTGGACGGTGAGTCTCCTTCAATGTCCTGAGATATCCGGGTGGACGGTGAGTCTCCTTCAATGTCCTGAGATATGCGGGTGGACGGTGAGTCTCCTTCAATGTCCTGAGATATCCGGGTGGACGGTGAGTCTCCTTCAATGTCCTGAGATATCCGGGTGTGAGATGGGTCTCTCTTCAATGAGCTCCTTTTCTTGTGTAGGCAAATATATCGACATTTCACGATCCCTGTGTACCGTTGTGATAAAGACCTTAGAATAGGTTTTCCATCCTATTAAAGTTACACACAATAAATTTTATCCCGGAGTCTCCGGTAAATAATAGGTCTCTTATACTCTTTTCCGTAAGCTTTCTAGTGTCCTGTAAAAGACGGGTTTAACAATTGACACGTACAATTCAGTGATATAAGGCGTATGCCACCCATCCTGAATGTCTTGTACTTGACTACCCTATCTATGGAATATGCTGTGATGGTATAAGTAGTATAGTTGTAGACATCAAATTTCACAACATCTTACTAGTGCATAAGGCAGGTTGCAGACACAACAATCTAAAAAATAAGTGGTGAATACTGCACCTACAACTAGTATGAACTACTAAGATAACCACACTAAATAATATGTATGCACACACACACATGTATCTATAATTCTACATACATTTATCATTACAAAGTTAGTTTCGCACCTGTATTAAACTGTAAACGACGCCGGTAAAGAGTGTTTCTAATAGTAGGTACTATATAATATTATGTAGAGTGCATTAAATCTGTAGAAAATATGTAAAATTTATTATGCCTAGCTAAGTTTTATAAATATAATTTGATAAACAAATATTAATGATTGATTGCCTGTTTTATATTGTAATACGTAGGTATTTAGGCATAAATCTGTCAATAAATATAAGATTGTATCGACTAGAGATTCAACCTGTGATCAGTAAAAAACTATTGCGAAGGTGGGTGATTTGGTATTTATCATTATAATATTAAAATTAAACTACTAGGTATAGGTACCTACCATTATATTTTTTTTTTTATTATTTCTTTGTTGTTATCCTTTATACTTTTTTGCTGAACATGTAAAAGGCTCACGCCGTGTAAAATATTAAATAATTAATTTGTTTCTGAAATATTTAGTTTAAAATTATTAATTTTTTCTAAACGCTTAAATTTATTTTCCTCCTTCAATTTAGCATTTAACGAAACGTTTTTAACATGTCTAATAATGCTTAACTAAGTCTATAAGTAAGTAATATATATTTATTTATTTACATCAACACACGGCGTGAGCCTTTTACATGTTACTCTAACACTATAACAAACAAAAAACACAAACAGGCGCAATAGTCAAAATAATCTTGTATAAATTTGGAGTAATTAATCGACAAGCAACAGTCAACAAAAAAACAAAGCAAAACAAAAGAATTGAAGTGTTTTCTGCAGCGATGAGACTTTCCACCCCATAATGCCACATCAAAGTGGTGAAGGGCACAAATAGGAGAACGGAATGCAGTTCAGGAGTTTTGAATGTGAGAGGAGGAACGGTGAGAAAGACGGACGAAACTTTTGAGATGGTGAATGATAAGTATTTGGATATTTTGTGGAAGCAGTGTGTAAAGATAGATCTATATGGTGTTCCGTTTTCTCTGCCTACCCCACTTGGGATACGGCGTGAAGGTATAGTATAGTAAATATTTTCAAACGATCGTGCTGATATTCACTAGGTACGTTATTTATGGTATTAAGTTACATAAATATATATAATCATATAATTTTTTAAAGATATATATTATCTTATCTTATCTTTATAAATAACGAAACCTAATAATTATAATATGTAGACATTATGTCGCTAGATTACTGGAGTTTTGTGAACTTGAAGTTATATACGCGGTGTTGTGTAAAAAAGCAACAAATTAATAATAATAAATATTTATTTTATTTGTGACGTTTTAAAACCATTAGGTAAATATAAACCATAATTATATCGCGTGCCTTATACCTATACATACTAATTCTGTTGATGGGCCGAGTCTCTTATCTTAACGCAAAAGTAAGAACCAAATTTCTGAAATGGAGTAAAACTTTTCGTCATACATATTGACTACAGGGCAAAAACATGGCTGTGATCAGAGATGTGACGTATTTCAAATAAAAGTATTTAAAATACAAATACAAAATACAAAATACGTATTTGTATTTTGTATTTCAAATACCTTTTTGTAAAAAGTATTTTGTATTTTATTTGAAATACTTTTTTTGAGTATTTTGTATTTTACACAAAATACTTTTACAAAATACCTTTTTATTGTTTGAAACAAAATTCTGCCATTAATTGATATGCGCGTACGCAAGCTTTTTTTACCAATTTGTTGAATTACAAATACAACGTTTCCATTAGAGTACTCCATGTTTGAGATATACACACATAATAATGATGATTGAACAAATTATACATGACGCCGTTTAACGATCCATGGCCATTTCAAGGGCGCTGTGATTTCTCCTGAATGGTAGCATTTTCAATTTTGTCTGAAGGCAATCTATTCCAGGCAGATGACGCTGCGACTTTGTTTCTTCTTTCTGCAAATTTAGAGGTATTTGCCCTTTTGAGTTCAACGAGTTTAAGAAGCTGAGCACAGCCTTCGCCACACATTTTCGTCAGCGGAACAGCTCAGTGGGTAGTGTGCTGCCTTGTGATCCATGTTTAACGTTCCATGGCCATTTCAAGGGCGCTGTGATTTCTCCTGAATGGTAGCATTTTCAATTTTGTCTGAAGGCAATCTATTCCAGGCAGATGACGCTGCGACTTTGTTTCTTCTTTCTGCAAATTTAGAGGTATTTGCCCTTTTGAGTTCAACGAGTTTAAGAAGCTGAGCACAGCCTTCGCCACACATTTTCGTCAGCGGAACAGCTCAGTGGGTAGTGTGCTGCCTTGTGGACAGTGAGACACAGTTTAAACACCAGTATCTCTAGGACTCTCAGTTAGTGTAGACTTCTTAGTAGTGAAGTTATGTGGCAGCTCTTATTCTCTCTGTAAATGATCCGGAGGCAACACTAAAAACCATCTGAAGACGATAAGGAAGAGTCTGGAGCAGTCCTGTATACTGTATGTATGATTTACAGTAGTCCATACGATTTCAGATTTGGATTATCCATTCTGATTTATTTTGCAGCCCAAGTCAGGAATTTTCTTACCTGCTTGATGATACTCAATCCATTTATGACAATTTTCGGCTTATCTCTTCTAACAACCGTACATTTTGTCATGACTTAATTATTATTTTTTTCTATTTTGACAGTTCTTCCTAAGGCTCATCCTCATTGTCTGCAAGCAATGATATATCGAATCATGTCAACCCTTTCTCCATTTATGTATACTCTTGTCCAGTTTTTCATTCATCAATGGCATTCATCAATTATCTGCATGCAATGCTATATCGAATCATGTCAACCCTTTCTCCATTTATGTATACTCTTGTCCAGTTTTTCATTCATCAATGGTACTCATCAATTGTCTGCAAGCAATGCTATATCGAATCATGTCAACCCTTTCTCCATTTATGTATACTCTTGTCCAGTGTTTCATTCATCAATTGTCTGCAAGCAATGCTATATCGAATCATGTCAACCCTTTCTCCATTTACTTATGTATACTCTTGTCCAGTATTTCATTCATCAATGGCATTCATCAATTGTCTGCAAGCAATGCTATATCGAATTATGTCAACCCTTTCTCCATTTATGTATACTTTTGTCCAGTTTTTAATTCTCTTTCATTCATCAATGGTTTAAATATTAAATACTTTTGTCTTACACCTTGTTCGACTATTTGCAAAAAGTATTTTAAAAAGGTATTTTAAAAAAGTATTTTGAAAATACGTATTTTGTATTTTGTATTTAAATACCATTTTGAAAAAGTATTTAGTATTTTGTATTTGAAATACAAAAATTCAAAAGTATTTGTATTTTGTATTTAAATACTTTTTTGAAAGTATTTTGCACATCTCTGGCTGTGATGTATCAGCCTTGGAATGCGTGTTGGATTTCTCCACTCATTTCGGCTGAAATTCAGATGATAACCACTCATGATCTGAATTCATATAATCAATTTGAATTTTAGTTTTAATGATTCTATTTTTTTTTCAAAGATTAAAATGAAGAAAATTCCGAACCGAGGAACATAATATATTATAGGTAATATATCCGCTTTTTTCGCGTTTGCGATAAACCCGATTTTATTCACTTTTATCACTAATAAGGCGAATTTTCAAGTTTTAAAAATAACACCGCAATTTCACTCTTTACGCCATTTTCGCAAAAAAATAACAAGATATTTAATTAACAACAAATTAATTGTATTATATCTATTGTATAATGTATTACATATTCTTTAAAGAAAAATGTTTTTTTTTTAATTAAAGCCAATAATCAAGAATTAAAGATGACATTGTTCCGTTTGCTTTTTTTATCATCGTTACATAAATTATCATCATTTACAGTGCAAACAGAACTTGCCATTTTAAATCTTGTGTTCATTTCTCTTAATTAATATTTTTTAGTAAAAAAAACATACATTTCTTGGAAATAACAATATTTTACTAGAAAAAATAACGCCGATTTCTTGAAAATAACACCGAAAAATCAGGTCTCTAACCATTGAAAATCTGGGTGTTACCTATAATATTGCTTATAATAAATCCGTTTGGGTCACTAAGTTTTCTTTGGAATTTTTTCTTCGAATTCACAATTTCTCACTCTCATGCTTTTTTTTAACAAATTAGGTTTTCAGTAAAAACAAAAATAGATAACTTTTAGTTCTGTAGGCCCCTTTCACTACCCCTTTGCCTTTGTACGTCCCTGCCCCGAATCACCCTTCTGAAACGCTACCATCAAACAAAAGGCAATCTCAACTAATTCTCTGTACTTAACATTTCCATTTTCGAAGAGGAAACACTATGAAAGTTCATTTTTAAATTTAGGTAATAAAAAATAAAAAAATTAAACACTGTATAACTTTCACTAATTAATATATTGCTTAGAAGTTTTTCGGACATACGTCCTTCCTCAGTAAGATATTTATTACTGAGGATGGACGTATGTCCGAAAAACTCAGTTATAATTATAAGATATAACTCAGTTATAAGATATTTATTACTGAGGATGGACGTATGTCTGAAAAACTTCTAAGCAATATATTAATTAGTGAAAGTTTTACAGTGTTTCATTTTTTATCTTTGTACTTGGGTTAGTTGGAAGAGATCGCGGCTTTGCGATAAACTCGCCCTCTGTATATTGATTGTATTTAATTTGAATGTATACCTTTTATGCAATTGTTTTTAATCAATGTACAGTAAAGAATGAATAAATAAATAAATAAAAATACTTGTTTTGAATAATTCATAGGTTTTCAAATCACTCAAAAAAAGAACATCTAAATACTTAAATAGGCATCAGTTAAACCGAACTTACAAGAGATAAAAACGAGAGAACGAAACCCCTCTTCTAGAAAGAATCCTGGATACCTATATCTATAAAAAAAAAATTTGAAAGTAGTTACATGTAGCGGGCAATGAGATATTATAGATTATAGCACTATGCAGTAATTATTTATGGACCCTATGTTTACGCAAGAATAAATAAATAGATATGATGAGCGTAATCATTGACGCGAAGAAAGTTATAATTAACTTAATGCATATAGGTACTCACATACGTAGGTAATGCAGAGAAAAGGTTCATTTTGATCAATCTTATGCACGAACTAGGTAATTATTTCAGATTACAATAATAATGATAATTATTGAACAACATAACAATTAATACAGATACAACAATATAATTATACAGACTATTTTAATTAAAACTATTAACGAAACATATCCCCTTTATAAAGACAAGTCTCGTGTTAAGAAATGGTAGGTATAATGTATTATGTTTATAAAATAAATTGTAAAGACTGTGACTCAGCCTACATCGGTCAATCCGGCAGAAGAGTCCATAGAATCCACACATAAATATTTGAGTCCGTTCGTATGTATGTATGTTCGTATGTATGTATGTTCGTATGTCCTTAATGGACTCGGAAATTAGGAAAGACCGAAGTAAAATAATCACTCTATACGAGGTCTCATCTTCTGGGCAGGTTTAAGGCTAAAAACATTTTTAATATCTTACGTATTGATAAAGATATTTTAATTTTAATGCGACCATGTCACAAAATTAGCAACTAAATGTTATAAATGTAAATGTTATAAAATAAGTTTGTATACTGGCAGGTGCTATAGTTTTATATTGCTGCATTGTATAGTTATGTGTATGTGTGTGTGTGTGATAAGTAAATGTGACTGCGTTTGAAATAATTGTTGTGTTGCATCGAACTAAATATGATTTCTTGTATATGTTTAATGGCCTTGTGCCGTATATGTTATTAAATAAATAAATAAATAAAAATGTATGAAGAATATATGCAAGGTTTAGTAAATAGCATTATTCACAGTCAAACATTTTTCATTGTATTGAATTAATTTCAAAATGGATGTAACAATAAATACAACAATTCTGAAACTAAATAATTAGGGTTTATTTTCGTGATAAAATATTGTGTTTGCTAATGAGAAAAGCTCTTAAATTACGTGAGTTAAAATTGCATATTTTTGACATATTGGGCTATTTTCTTCTTCTTTTTGTGTGGCAACTCACCCCTTGGTGGAGTGTTCGTGCCAGTGTCGAGTTTAGGACGAAGGAAAAAGAGGACCTCCATATCTACAATTTTATTTGGTTAGCCTTTATAAAAGTTGCTATCAACCTATATATATCTCGGCTATTACTGGACAGAAGGATAGCAACGCTCGTGGGGAGTTGGACATTTAAGGCTAACAAATCCTTCTGAAACCGTGGGTACCCGTCATATATAGGACAGCCAAAAAACATATGGTTTAAATTGTCTTCGTCTAAACCACATTCACAGTTTGGACTCTCCATGATTCCTATGCGATGAAGATGGGATCCAATGCAGCAATGTCCCAATCTCATGCGACAAATGGAAGATATTTCATATTTATTGAATTTGGTCTCAACAAACCACGGTTTGTTGGATATCGCTGGCTGAACCTGAAAATACGCCTTTCCCTTTTCGTTACTAGATATCTCCCAAGCTGCCTGCCAAGATCGCATCATTTTCGATTTTAGGATGGGAAATAGATCTGAAGATGGAGTACTATAAAATCCGTTTGTACCAGAGACTGCCGCCTCTCTAGCTAAGGAGTCCGCTGTTTCATTGCCGGGTATGCCACAATGACTGGGAACCCAAGACAGAACTACCTCAGATCCCATCTCATGGAGAGAGAGTATCCCTTCTCGGATCAGCATAGAGTACTCGTCGTCTGGGTGCCGAGTTGCGGGGGAATAAAGTTTTTGTAAAACGCTCAGTGAGTCCGTTAAAATAAGGAATTTAGCGCGGGGTAAACTCTGTAGATACGTTACGGCCTCAAGGATCGCAATAGCTTCCGCTGTGTAAACCGACGTTTCGATTGATAATTTTATTCGTTTTTGGTACGTCTCACTGTAAAAAGCCGCTCCAGTACTTCCGTCTTCTAGTTTTGACCCGTCTGTATATATAGGTAACCATTCACCCCAGTGAGTGCTCATTATGGTATTAAATTCAATCTTAGCAAAGCCTCCACTTTGGACACCGAATGAAAGTCTTATATTTGGGATAAATATCTGAACTTTGAAGGGAAATGAATAAAGAGGTAAACAGACTTGAGATTTTAGCAAATGAGAATATGTCAGGTAAGAATTATAGCTATTGACGAGAAGAGGAGGTGGCTTATTTCTCCAATACGGTTCGTTCATAGACAGTGAGAGTTCATGTATCTTTTTGATAACTGGGTGGTGGGCTATTCTGGCGCATTTGAAAATAAACCTGTCCGCTATTAGTTGTCTTCTTAGATTTAAGGGAGGATCCACTGTCTCCACCTGTAACGCATTAACTGGACTTGATTTCATTGCCCCAACTATAAGGCGGAGACCCTGGTATTGTATTTTATTTAGTGTACTGAGATTTTTTTTGGTCGTTGGCTCTATCAAAAAAGTGGCATAGTCCAAGTGGCTTCTGACGTAGGCGTTGTAGAAAAGCCTTTGGGTATATGGGTGGCATCCCCACCAGACGCGGGACACAGCTCGCAGCATATTGAGGCTAGCCTGACAACGGTTGGCAACCTCGATGACATAGGAGTTCCAAGAAAGGTTATGGTCCATTATGACTCCCAGAAATCTAATTTCACGGACGGCAGGAATCACCTGCTCCCTACACACTACGTCAATTGGGGGAATCTTGCGTTTTCGAGTAAAAAGGATACACTTACTTTTCACTGGGGACAGTTCCAGGCCGTGGCGATCCATCCAATTGTTTAGATACCCTAGGCTTTTATTAATAATATTGCGTAAGCTTTGGATATTAGGGCCAGCTGCATAAATGAAAAGATCGTCCGCATACTGTAAAATGTGAGCAAGGGGGTGGATCGAATGCTTTAAATCACACGTGTAGATGTTGAACAAGGTTGGTGAAAGAACTGAACCTTGGGGTAAGCCCTTTGACACTGTTCTCACAACTGGGTTTTCTGCTTGGATGTGGATTATTCTTTTGGTATAAAGATTTTGAATGAAAAGGGATAACTTTGGAGGGATTCCAACTTCTCTGAGTTTTTGTTCAAGAACATTTAAAAGAACATTGTCAAATGCTCCATTAACATCGAGGCAGGTCCCCAATACGTATTCGCCCTTGGAGAAGGCTAGCTGAATTTCTGAAATTAACAGGGAAATACTTTCGGATGTATTCTTTGCCTTCCTAAATCCAAATTGTGTGTCGGGGAACAGTCCTTGACTCTCAATATACCATTCCAAGCGTTTCTTTACCATATGTTCGGTGATTTTGCCCAAGGTGGAGGAAAGAGCTATCGGTCTGTATGATAAGCCAGAATTTGGGTCTTTTTTAGGCTTTAGGATAGGAATAATGAGTTGAGTTTTCCATGAAAGTGGTATTTTACCTGTGTCAAAAATAAGATTAATGAGTTTAAGGAGATAGATGTGGCCTTCCTCCGACAAATGTACCAGGAAACTGTATGGTATGTTATCCATACCTGTAGCTGAGTCGGACAAGCAGGGGAAGACAGATTTCAGTTCCGCCAAGGTGAATGGAGAGTCCATGCAAGAAGTAGGCTGAGAGTGGTATTCGAATGAGAGTTCCGAGATGTTAGGTACCGACTCCGACGTAGGTGCTATTTTGTTTGCAAATTCGTCGATCCACGTGTTCGTTGTAGGTAAGATGTTTCGGGGTTTAAAGGAATTCCCGAACATTCGAATTGTGTCCCACACTTGTGGAAGTGGAGTGTCTGGGGAAAGGGTGGAGCAGAACCTCTTCCAGCCATCTCTTTTTTTTCGTTTGAGAACACGTTTGGCATTTGCTTGAGCATTTTTGACGTAGAGGAAATTTTGTAAGGTCATTGATTGTCTGTACGTTCGTATTGATAATTTACGAGTCCTGATAACTTGTTCGCATTCGTCATCCCACCATGGAGGAGGACGTGGTTTTGATGGGAAATGACGTTTTTGTACCCTTGGTACGTGCTTACTGCCTGCTTCCCCGATTGCTTGAGCTAGTGAGTCATAACAGGAATCTATTGTAGAGGGATTTGGTTCCGGAATTGATTTCAGGTGTATATCAACTGATTCTGCGTAACCACTCCAATCAGCTTTTTTAGTGTTATATCTCACCCGTGCTTTAAATGAAGCCGTCCTTTTTTTGTGGTCTGTAAGACCTTTAGAGCTTTGGATAAGGATTGGATAGTGATCGCTACCATAGGAGTCGTCTGCTAAAACCATCCACGTTAGTGTTGTGGTTATATGTGGACTGCAGAGGGTTAGGTCGACAATACTGGGTTTTTGATTTGGATAACTGATTCGGGTTGGAGAACCGTCGTTGAGTATGCAAATATTTAGGTCATTAAGAAGATCGACAATTTCTCGTCCCAATCGATCACTGGTGTCAGCACCCCAAAGTTCATGATGAGCATTAAAATCCCCCATCACTATGAAACTACCGGTGATGTTGGCAAGCATATTCTCGAGTTGGGATTTCGTGGGACGATGTGAGGGGGAGATGTACAGAGATACATATGTGATATTGTCGATTTTAGCTGCCGTGACCTCGAAAGGGCAAAAAGATGGTTTGATATGAATTTGTATAAAAGGAATGGAGACGTGGATGAAGAGAGCAGTGCCGCCTCTACCATCCGACCGGTCGTCACGGAGGACATGGTAGTCCGAGACCCTGAAAGGGGTGTTCGGTCCAAACCACGTCTCCGAGACTCCGGCTACAGCTATTCTGTGGTGGCGAAGAAGGGTGAGAAATTCGTCTCTTTTATGAAAGAGACTTCGACTATTCCATTGAAGAATGGTCTTGTATGCCATTTTGGAATGTATCAGGAGAAGAGAAGACAGAGATCATTTTTGATAGTTTAGAGGCAACGTTGGGCGGTATTTGATTGGTGTTTGAAAGGATTGAAGTAAGAAGGTTCATGATCATTAGTAAGATGTTGTCGTAGTTGTTTTGAGTAAAGTCGGGTCTGTCGGGTTGGGAGTTTATCATGTGTCCATTTTGAAGATTTGTCGGTGTTTGTCCATTTGGAAACCAGGCTATGTTATTAGTATTCGGAATAGGTGATGTCGAGTTAGTATTTTTTTGCTTGGGCGTTTGGAAAATAGTTTTTCTGTAAGAAGTTGAGGGAGTGGCCGCTTTGGGTGAAGATGGTGGTGTTTGGATTTTGGTAGAAGTAGGTGGTTTGGAAACTATTTCGGAATATGATATTGAAGATTTATTAAAGAGTCGAGAGGCCTCAACGTAGGATATTGATTTTTCCGCCATGACATGCTTAATATTCTGTTGTCTCTTTTGTTCAGTGCAATTGCGATCGGTGGACTGGTGATTGCCTGAGCAATGGATGCATTTATAATCTTCCTCCGTCACTGTGCATGTAGTTCCATCATGTGGAGAACCACACTTGTAGCAACGGGGTTCTGAGCGGCAGATGGTCTTAGTGTGGCCGAAACGTAAACAGCGGAAACATTGAATTGTAGGAAAAACGTAAGTTTCAACTGGGAGAGACACATGAAAAAGGGAGACGCTCTTGGGAAGGATTTGTCCATCAAAAGTTAAAACAACGGTTTTTGATGGTTTCCACGTGACTCCGCTAGCGTCGCGGTGTTTATAATTTAGTCTTCTTGCTTTAAGTACTTTGCCGTATCCTGGAGGAGATCTAATCGACTCCTCGATTTCCTCTGTGGACCAGTGAGTTGGGATACCCCTGGTTATTCCCATTCTTGTAACTTGGTATGTGGGTATAAATGCCTCGTATTTGTTTTTACTTACGATGTCAGATTCCACAAACTTGTTGGCTTCGTGTGCGGTTCTAAAGTTAATTGAGAGTCGATTTCTCCCAATTGATTTAACTCCATTCCATGCTACGTTGATGTTGTTTACATACAAGAATTTTCCGAAATCAACATCATGAAGGGATAGGTTTGTTTCCCCGTCGATGCTTTTTCTGACAACGTGTACAAGAAATGGCCCGGAATCTAAGGAGTTGTACAGACGAGCGACAGGTCTAGAGCGTGCGGGAGTAGGGTGCGTTTGTAAGGGATCCGTCGGAGAAGCAGGTGAACTTAATATGGTATTCGGTAGTGGAGTCGTGTGTGGGAGTTTGTCGTGTGAAGTTGAATTGGAAAGAGCAGATGTCTTAAATGGTGAAATTATGTTTGAAATATCTTTGTACGAAGCGAGGTTGGGAGTGGGAATATTTGATTTTGACATTTTGGGTCTCTTCAACGTTTGCACTGTCTCAAAACTGGCCACATCATCTATATAATTCTCATCTGGCGGATCTGGAGGTTTTTCTCTACTCTTTGACATTATAATGGAAGAGTTGAAATAAGAAAAGAATAACAAGTGTTACTTACTTGAGAACACGTGCTAGTTAAAGACTAAAGGAAAACACACTCTAAAGGGTTAGTATAACTCTAAAAAGTAGGAAAGGTTGTAGAATATGAGTAGTTAAGGGTGGAAGTGATGTGTTAGTAGAAGTTAAATATAATAATAAATATTATTAGCCGATTTTTTGGTAAATTTTCTCAGGAGCACACAAGAACACAACTGTCAACACCAGTGTTGCCCGCCGAAAAAACTTGGGCTATTTTCATAATGGAAGACATTATGAAACCATAGAAAACTATACTGTAGAATAATAATGGTTTTACTTAAAGAAACCATAAATAATGTTAAATGAATTTTCAATGAGTGGGAACCTATTTATTTTCACCTAATATTTTTTACATGCATTATGAAATATTTGATAGTAAAATATTCTTGAATATTGAAGGATGCAGATACATCCGTTCTTTAAGGTTTTTTTGGGAATATAGAGTATATTGGTGACAATTTATTCTTGACTTTTTTTAATTTCATAGCAAATCTCTCAAATACCCATTTATGTATTGCAAACCAAAAATACAAATTCGAATGTGGAGAATTATATTTTAAAATTTGTGTGCCTACAATTTTTTTCATGAAATGGGATATTTACCCTTTTTTCTTATAGAAATTTGGGATGACAATCTTCGAGTTTTTTACATTAAGATGAGGTTTTTAGTAGTTTTTGCACGTAGGTACCCACCTATTTTTCTAAATAAAATATGAGTGTTCGGGGTGTCGAGCTCACATATTTTTCATTTGGAAAAGGTTTTTAGCACTTTTTCCATGTACCTACGTACCTACCAATATGTGGGGTTTCTTAACTTCAAGATTTTTCATTGGGAAGAGATTTTTAGCACTTTTTTCGATGTAGGTACCTATCTATTTTTTGCTTTACCTAAATATGGGCATGTGAGGTATCAAACATCAAGATTTTTCAATGGGAAGAGGTTTTTAGCATTTTTTTCGATGTAGGTACCTACCTATTTTTTTGACCTAAGTATGGGCATGTGAGGTATCAAACTTCAAGATTTTTTATCGGAAAGAGGTTTTTAGGACTTTTTTTCGATGTAGGTACCTATCTATTTTTTTTTACCTAAATATGGGCATGTGAGGTGTCAAACTTCAGGATTTTTCATTCAGAAGAGATTTGCAATGCTTTTTTTGATGTAGGTACCTACCTATTTATTGTTACTTAAATATGGACATGTAGGGAGTCAAAAATTAAGTTTTCACATTGGGAAGAGCTTTTTACTTCTTTTATCCACGTAAGTGCTTACTCCATTTTTTTTTTCAATAAGATTTTGTCATTTTAACCCATGTATTTGCAAGGTTTTCTATTTAACTAAACCCGAGCGATGCCGGGTTACATACGCTAGTAATAAATAATTATACTGAAGAGTTCATACTCGAGTAACTGAGCACCTTAGAGCTAAAAAGAACTTTGGTATCAATTCTGAAATGGCGGACCATGCTAGAGATACGGTCCATGATTTTGACCTCAGCGGTGTGGAATTGCTGCAAAAATGTTCTAAAGGCAAAAAACTGGACATCTTGGAAGCATTAGAAATTAATAATCATAAAAATTTAGTAAATATTCAACATCCACAAATAACCTCACCACTACTTCTGCTCCTGAACCCACCCCTGAACTTTTCACCGCCACCCCCCACCCCACCCCCCTACCAATTGTGACCACTCCTTAGATTTTTAATATTGTTTTGGTTATTGTATTGGTTTGGTTGTTTTTGGTTAGCTGGAAGATATTGCCTCCAGGCAATAAGCTCGCCAATTGCTCACGATTTTTTTTTCTGATCAATAAAGTGTTCTCATTATTATTATTATTATTATTATTGTTGTATGTCCTTTCATTTTAAATTTAGTATTGTGTTATTACTGGTGATGACTACATTGTAGTTGAAAACGTTTTAATTAAAGCAATCTCATAGTGGAATGAAACAGTGTTTGATTTAATTTAAATATTATCTTTTATTAATTTTGAGTAGGTATGTCTTAATCCCACTGTGAGTAAAACAATAGACTTCCTGCAGGGCTACTCTTGACACAATCTAAATACGATCTTAATCTAGTCTTGATCTTAAATTATACGACGCGCGTAGGGACTATGATCAAAAATACCGCTACCGCGAGATTGGTATACACGTATTTTTGACAAAAACTTGACGGTTTTTGAATTTGACTGCATTTTTTCACAAAATGAAAATCTTAATTATGTTAGGTACTATTCAGACACTTAATTTGTACGACTAGCCCCCCTTCCCCCCAGTCATAACACATTTTAGCGTTATGTAGGCGTTCGACTATAGACGACTTTGCGGGAAAGAATCAATTTTTTTTAATTAATACTTTCTCGCAAAGTCGAAAGACAAAGCAAGAAAGCTCTCCCGATCCTGCAGGGTTACTCTTGACAAAACTAAACACGATCTTAATCTAGTCTTGATCTTGATCATACGACGCACGAAGTGACTATGGTAAAAAAACACCGCGTTACCGCTAACGCGCGATCGGTTTGCGTGTATTTTTGGCCAATAGTCACTTCGTGCGTCGTATGATCAAGATCAAGACTAGATTAAGATCGTGTTTAGTTTTGTCAAGAGTAGCCCTACTGATTTCACGTTGCATGTTGTCTGGTTATCGGCATCTTCGTGTCGTGGCTGTTTTTTGGCTCGAGCTTGATATTTCTTGAGCATCTTCATTATCATATTGAAAATTTTCTAATGGATTATAGATCTTCATTTACGATTAAATGCGAAAACCACGATTTGTTAATCACCTAAAAGAATTTTATAGACGTCATGTCAAGATATAACTAGATTTTATTATTTTTTTCGTATTTCAGATGGCAATCAAATGTCGCAAATGGTATCCACGTGCAGTTACTTACGTGGCGATATTGTTAGCAATTCTAATTTATAGATTAATTTATGGAATACCACCGATTCCACAAGTATCCAAAACAAAGTATTGGGGTCCAGGAAAACCTCCAAATAAGCAAGATACTTCAATCAGGCAATTCAAAATTGAATTTGATGAAGATGTAAGATTTTACTTTTTATAGTTGTAACTTACCTAATTCTTCTTTCACCAAAAAATTATTATAACATCTCCAGGTAGGAACATTTCATAAATGTTTTAATCCCTTCAAATAGATGTAAACTCAATCCTTTCATATTTTTACAACAGATATGCGAAAAAGTGATTCGTCCATGCTTTGGAGAATTTCTAAAAATGAATATACGAGAAATAGGTGTTATATAGGTATCCAAAATTACAACAAATTGAAAATATAGGAAATTGATGCGTTGACACCATTTATGACGAACAATTTTCCGGTAAAATCAACGAAAATTTATAGTGTCTTCAGAATGCATGAAACACAGGCCTTCCTTTCTTGGAAAACTTTATGTCTAACTAATTTATGGAGCCGTCATGGACATACCTATTGAAGAATGTAGTTTATGGTCCTAATGTAATACATACTTATAAAATATTTTACATTAAACTGTTCTGGTTTCCAGGTTATAGAAGATTTAATAACACGTCTCAACAGAACAAGATACACAGAGCCTCTAGAACATGTAGCCTCTACTTATGGCATAAGGCATACAGAACTTAAGAAAATTGTAAAATTCTGGTTGGACGAATATGATTTTCAAGAAAGGGAAAAATATTTGAACCAATACCAGCATTATAAAACCAATATACAAGGATTGGACATTCATTATATTCATGTTAGACCACATGTTCCAAGAACAATTAAACTAATTCCAATTTTAATTCTTCATGGATGGCCAGGGTCTGTTATAGAGTTCTATAAAATAATTCCATTGCTTGCTAAGCCCAAAGAAGGCAATGATTTTGCTTTTGAAATGGTTATTCCTAGTCTCCCAGGGTATGGATGGTCCCAGGTAAGAAAAATCTTCATTTTGTGTCTATTCTCAAACTATGTAGTTCTCCTTTATTTTATGACTATTTCAAAAATAAATTCTCCTTTATATTGTGACTACTAACACTAACATCTCCAAACTATTTCCATCTGTATCATAACGACATTACCCATAAATGAGGTTCTCTTTGAGCAAATAAAAATTATAGCATTCAGGAGAAGGGACAAATATACCTCATCAATGCTGAAATGGAGATATTAATTATTTTTCTCTGAAAAATTTACATCAAAAACCCTCAATTTCAAAAGCTTTACGGTTCACACTAATCACAATTCAATTTTAAAAACTTTTAGAGTGCTTCCAAGCCTGGTTTAGGAGTATTGGAAATGGCTGCAGTTATGGCGAATTTGATGGAAAGACTTGAATATGAAAAATATTATGTCCAAGGTGGAGATTTAGGTGCTGAAATAACCAGTGCAATGGCACTTCTATATCCTGATAATGTTCTAGGATACCATACCAATTTACCAGTATCTAGACTCTTCATATCCTGGTTGAGGTATGCTGTTGGAATGGTCGTCCCTTCTTGGTTTGTTGAAGAACAGTATGCGCATCGAGTCCTTCCATTTAGCAAGATTTTCAATAATATCATGTATGAATATGGATACATCCATATCCAAGCAACTAAGCCTGATACACTGGGTAAGTAAAGCTAATAAGTCACATTAACATCAATATTTGTAGAGATGCAACGAATATTCGGTAACTATTCGGTATTCTGTCTATTCGGCCGAATACCGAATATTATGTCTATTATTTGGTTTTCTGCCGAATAGTTTAAATGTAAAACTGGAAGGAACTAATAACTTGTAGATTGTTGCTATTAATTCATTTTCAGCTGCAGATGCATAATTATTAATCCTCTTTTTCTTTCTTTCTTTTTCCTCGAGGCAAGGCACCCGATACCGAGTGAATTATGCCTATTTGTTGACAAGAACAACAGTTGTTAAAGTTAAATTTATGTATTTCCGTAGCGTGGTAGGCACCTACATTCGCCTCAAACTCCTACACTACACGCTGCAAGTACGTTACAAGGACATTGAGTTCAATGAACCCAACGCCCGCATACCATCACACGTATATACGTACACCGCCGCTTGAGTCACGGCATCATTGTAGTGGTAGAGCCGTATTCAGGAATCAAATTTAAGTCACACTCTGAATCGCTACTTAACATTTTTTTATGTCCGACATTTTTATATTCAACTCGTCAAAACAAAATTTAAACTAATCTAGTCAACAAGTTGATTTTTTCAAAAGGGGATCTTTCTTTTGACATGGATGTCCTTTAAGAAGGAGAAAAACATCAAACAACAACCCACAATTAATAACACCTTCGATGATCCTAGTCAATTTATCATTCAACTCAAATGTTTTTATTGTACCTTTTGAGGTGATTCACTAAAGCCAGATTCATCCTCAAATATATCTAATTAATTAATTTAATTTGATATGAAGTGAAGCAACATAATATTATTATTGTTATAATTATTACTTTTGGAACACAAGAAAATCGAAAAAATGTACTGCGCTGCAAGTCTAGTACATAATATGTCTATGATGTACATACACGAAGATGTGCGGTCGGGAGTACCACACGCTCTTTCCATTGTTTTGATGAATATTCGGTTATCCGACACATGATCTTGCATAATATTCGGTATTCGGCAAATATACTATTAGTTGCATCTCTAAATATTTTGTATTTATTTCATAAAAATTATAAATATCTCAACAATATTAATGTATGATATTTAGATTGTGTCAAGAGTAATTCTGAGAGATCCAAATTCTGATTTTGGAATACATCCAGTTGTAATCCAGGCGTATTTCGAAAACAGATTTATCATTTTAAAAAAAATCCATTAGCGATGTTAGAGGTTAATCTGAATTTATAAAACATGGTTTTCAAGAAAAACATATAAACATATTTTCAGGTGCTAGTTTGGGTGATTCGCCTGCTGGACTAACTGCATGGTTATTGGAAAAATTCTCTGTAGCAACAAATATGGCTTTCAGAGAGCGAGATGACAGCGGACTCACAGTCAAATTCAATTTAACGGAGCTAATTGACAATGTAATGATTTACTGGATAACAAATTCAGCCACTACGGCTGCAAGGATCTACGCGGAAAGTTTTAATCAAAGATATTTTGAATCAAAATGGGATAAGTAAGTCACAATTAGAAATCTATATTATTGGTTGTCTGCTGTTCTGAAGAGTCTTAATAATAATACTTAATAAAAAACTTAATTTCTGAAAGGAGGTTTGCCACCCCATCCTGAATATCTTAGTTCTTTTTGTTGGTATGGAGATGACAGTTTATATGTTTATTAAATGCTGCCGCTCTGCTGGCTACCCCATTTGTAGGATGGGATAGTAATAGTGTGCCTGCAAATTTTTGAATGTGGAATATGCAAAAATATTATAATTTCTATACCCTTAGGAGTGCTCTTTTATTTGACTATGTTTATTAACTACAGCATTTAGAGTAGGTACTCTATTATCTAAATATGTTTATTAAACTGCAGCAATGAGAGTACTCTCTTTTCTTACCATTTTGATTTAACTATAGCCTTAGGAGTACTTTATTATCTTACCAAGTTTATTTAACTACAGCCTTAGGAGTACTCTATTATTTGACCATGTTTATTAACAACAGCAGAGAAGGTACTCTATTATTTGACCAAGTTTATTAACTACGTCATTAAGAGTACTTTATTATCTAAACATGTTTATTAAACAACAACATTGAGAGTACTCTAATATCTTACCATTTTAATTTAACTATATCCTTAACAGGACTTCACAGCCAGAATTTAATTTGAAATCGTTCGACTATATGCAAAAAATTGCCTAAAAACAGGTGTTTACTCCAAATTTTAACTTTTAAACTACGTACGAACCAATAAACTACGAAGCATTAAAAAAATACTGTCTCTCTTTTTGCGGTAAGTGAAAAGGGAGATAAAGAAATGAAGTATATTTCACTCATTATCTATACACCACTTGGTCACTAACACACGTAAATATAGTTAATATTATGTCCGAAAAACTACGAACATTAAAAAATCACTGTCTCTCTTTTTGCGGTAAGTGAAAAAGGAGATAAAAAATGCGACATACGTGATGTATATTTCACTCATTATCTATGACACCAAATGACACAAAAATCATTGCGTACAAAGACATAATTTTTAACAAGATTGTGCACTCCATTGAAAAAACGGCATGTATAATGCAATTGATGCACCAGAGGTCACCAAGGCCCACCTGCGAGAGAGCATTCATGCCCCAAGAGTTATAAATTGGCCTACATATACCTATACATGAATATAGCAAACACGTAGGTAGGTAGACTATTATTATTTTTGCTGGATAATGGTAGGTGTTTACTTAATTGGCGTTCCCTTTTCTCTGCTTACTCTACATGGGATGTGGCGTGAGGGTATAGATAGATTCATCAAATCATTGGTCATAAAAAAGCTTATTAGCTTTACATGTCTACCTTGTTGTATGTACATATATGTGGGCGTATAAGTGGGTATATTTCCAATAAAGTACTCAAATACTTTTTTTTTAATAATACTCAGTTTTATTCTGCAACAATTATATAATTTATATTATACACCTTAAAAAGTACACGTAAAGTAGGTATATTTGAGTTTATCCATAATTTGTTGCACCATTCTGCATTGAGTTGACCATAATTTATTCTTTCTTCTGGGACGTCAAATTAAGTGACAATGATGGCTGCCTTAAGAAACGGCGACTGTGGCACCAGTGCTGCAAAAGTATAAAAGAATATTTAATATGTTTTTCCCTTGTTTATTATTTTTGACTCCACCATTAAATTGCAAACAACAAAAAGGCCGGGATTTGGAGAGAATGATTCATGCATCTTTAGTATCACAAAAAAAGATTTGAGTCATCATAATCCAAGGATAAATTTACAATCTGTCCATATATTTGCAGAGTATTTTTTCATCATCGAAATAAAACAAAATTATAGCAATAAAGTGATTTAATGTGTAATCATGTCTTATGGCCGGTTTCAATAACCTATCTATCCGTGACTATCGATTGAAATGTATGATTCAAAATATAGAACACAATAGATTTCAATCGACAGGAGCGGATAGATAGATTATTGAAACCGGCCAATAATGCACAGTCTTATTAAAGTACAATGTCTTTGTGCTAAAATTTCACGTGGAAATGGAATGTCAAAATATAAATATTATATGTTTCCATAGTAACCATACATGCAAAGTGGTTTCTGCAAATACGTAAATATATAATATGCATATTTAGAAAACTTCGAATACTCATAATAATATAAAAATCAAATGCATGCTGAGATCTATTTTTACATTAAACCATTTTCTCACTATTGATTCACAAACTAATTTTATATTATTACTTAGTACATTTATGGAATACTTAAATCATTCGCAAACTAGTGAATGGCATCATGAATAAATACATAAAATAAAATAATAATAATTGTACCAAAGCTTGTTTTAAAACATACATATGTATCCGAGATTCAAACATGTTGCGTGTATTCATATATCAGCATATTTGAAATAGTAACATGAAAATAAGATAATACGTGCTGATTTTACTATATACCTAAATATCAGGATATCAGTTAAGAACTACATATGTACTTACATTTGCAAATGATAATTCAAGTCTTAGTAATTCTCCATCACCGTTTTAATGTCACTAATCATCTAATCATCTGATAATCTGGAAAGTATAAAACATAAAGAGTTTATTAATTTATTCTATCAGAAACATTGTTTGCTTACTCACGCGTATTAAAATATTTTATTTTTAATAATTACTTTAGGAAAGGTTACGTTACAAAAAAAAATATGTCAAAAACAATATAATATAAATCAATCATTATAATATACTCACTCATTTTGATCATGTGAATAATATGTAGCTAATTTATTTTTTCTTAACATTCGTAATGACTCTTTCGTCATTTTAAATAATGAAAAAATTAAAATAAAACTATAAATCAGTGTATTTAGTATATTTCTGATTTAATACTAATACTCACAAAAATAACAAAATGTTGCTATGACAACAATATTGACATCGGTGAATGTCATTCTGAGGAGTTCATACACAAAGTTACCTACATCAACTCTAGAACATTGAAACTAAGAAAACAGCATAGGTACCTACCTAAATAAATTTGGTGAATTCTTTGCAGAGTAGGTACCGGCAGCAATTTAGATCCCTGATACCGGATATATTTCTATGTATTTGTATTATTTTATCATAGTCTTTGTAAGGTATACGAACTGTAATTTAGTGTTAAGAGCATATTTTCTGTATTCATCTTTTAATAATTGGATATTAGCTGGCACTTTGCGTTTATCATTAGAAAAGAAATATGTTGCAACTAATAAGCAAAAAGAGAAATAGGCGGATATGCTGAGGTCAATCTACAGTTTTATTAAGTACACAAACAAGTTCACCAACATTAAATTAAAAATAAAAAAATACTAATTTATTTGAATTAATTATATAAAACACTTATTTGTAGTGTTTAAACTGTGACTTTTTATTGATTAAAAGTCACAGTGGATATAATATAAATAAGTGATTTATTTGTAAGTAATTCAACATGAATTTCCACCGAGAACCGTCGGTTGAAAATATCAACTTCACTGATTTATTTTACTTCATTCATAGTTAAATATTTGTGAAAAATGGATCGGTGTGCCTTTACTTGTGAACTCCTCATCTATAGTACTGAACACTCATTCTCGTATTCGTCGATTCGCATTTTGACAGACATGGAAATAAATATTATTTAGGTATATTAAGTTGTTTTTTTTATGAAAAGTAGTTTTTTTTATGAAAAAAAAAACATTTATATAGGGATTACTTGATGACACATATAAAAATATGTTTCCTTGGTAAAAATCAAGTAATCTAGTGCTGTAATTATGTAGTTTCAAGCATAAAACCATCTCTATTTTTTAATAATTTTAAATAAATAATCAGACGCAGATTCAACAGCGTGCCGACTCTTTGGCTCGGCTGGCCGAACTAAAACCGTATTTTGAGTTCTACGGAAATTTTCATAAAAACTTTCCCGCAAGCGGAAAATTTAAAATGAAAATTTCAAAATATAAATAACACATCACGCTATTATAATCATATGATAAATTATTCAATTAAAATTGTTTTAAATATGTTTTCCTTATTCGAACTTGACGAACTAAAAATTATATTTTCTTATGTGCACATTACAAATCCCATTTTTTCGCATATTAAAAAAAATACGGCTAAATATTACCCAAATTTAAGAAAAATAGGTTTTTTCTAAAGCATCCTTGGAGCTAAATTTACTTCATAATTTATGTAACCTCTAAGATGATTGTCTTAAAATACCTCTGCTAGTCGTGATGAAATTTCGGAAGGTGTTTTTCAATCGATAATTTCTACATGAATCTCTCGGTTATTTTTTTTATTATTATTAAAAATACATTAAAATATGTTCAAATTTTGATATTATCAAAAACAAACAGTAAAAATATCATCTCGATCACGAAAATATTGCAATTAATTAATAATCAATGTTGAAAAATGGTTGCGTAAAATCATGTGACAATTTCGAGTTCCCTACCTATCAAGGGCTCTTAAGAGTACTCTATTGTCTTACCATGTTTATTTAACTACAGCCTTAAGAGTTCTTTTACCATGTTTATAATTCTCTTAACATATTTACACATATACTTCTTACAATGCTTACACATGGCAATTTTATGCCATGATTATACATAACTATTTCCTTTTAGGATTCCAATTGAAGTACCGACAGCGGTTGCTAAGTTCCCTCATGAAATAAGCTACTACACCAATGCCCAACTAAGAGACAGGTTCCCTAACTTACTGCAAGCCACTGACATGCCACGAGGGGGACATTTTGCCGCAATGGAGGAGCCACAACTTTTAGCTGATGATATCATATCGGCGACAAAACTCTTCATGATATATCACAATAAAGAAATCAGTGTTATTAACGATGAAATATAAATCACTTAAAATTCATTATAAATATAATATTATCAAGGGAGATAGCTTGATATAGAGGTTCAAATCTCACATTTAAACATGGACTCCATCTCCAATATTACTTATTGAGAAAATGTTGTCTAAGTTTATTGATATTTGCTTCTAGACTATTACATGCAATAAAAAAAATAAGTTTATTGGCATCTGACGTCCTGATATCATTATTGGCATCTGACGTCCTGATATCATTATTGGCATCTGACATCCTGATATCATTATTGAGTAATATTACTCTTACTGAGAACCATTGACATGACCATTTTAGTTTATACAGTGATAACTTTTTTTATGTTGTTGTACGATATTTATTAGATAAATAAATTGTTTTATACAAAATCAGCCTGCTGTATTATTCAATACACTGTGCATATTTTTCATCAAAAAGGATCCAACAGTTTCAAGAATTACCTAATACCCCATCCTTTCCGTTAAACAACTTTCACAATGTTTCAAAACTTCAAAGGGATGATTGAGTTCAAAAAATTATGAACCACTTATTTACAGCTTTGGGCATTTTCTGCTACAAAACAGCTAATTTATAATAATAGCTGTGAGGTTTTATATATCTTATATGTCGTCAGATTCGCACGAGAATTTATTTATTTATTTATTTACAAATATTTACGGCCAAAGCCTTTTAAATGTTAAACCTCTGTATACATACAAAACATGTATACAAAGGAACGATCTGTTACAAAAAAGACACAAAATTGTGTGAAATGAAAAGTTTTTATTTCCCTTCATACATATAATATATGTTTTTTCCTTCTTAATTATATTTTTGTGTTCATTTTGTCAAAGCACAACATTTTTATTTCAATTGGTTAAATTACAAAACATTATGTGAATGTCCAAAATTGCAATATGCATGAAAACATTATAATTGCTAAGAGCATTAAAATTTTAAGTAAGTCAATTAAGACATACTTACTTATACTCAACACAATGAGACAAAAGAGATAATTTAGATTATGAGACAAATTAGATTATTATGCAGAAATAAGTCACCAATATTTGACATCAGTGGATTTATTACATATAGGTACATCTGATATAGGTATAAAATTCTTGTGTCATGGTGTTTGTTATCATACTCCTCCGAAACGGCTTGACCGATTTTGATGAAATTTTGTGTGCTTATCGAGTAGGTCTGAGAATCGGCCAACATCTATTTTTCATACCCCTAAAAGTTAAGGGTGGTCTACTCCTATTTTTATTTTTTTATAGTGAGGCATTAAAAAATACAGTCGATTCCGCTTAATTGGGACAGTAAATTTAACATCACAGCACATATTATGTTACACATATTCTCAAGAAAAAATATGTACAAAGAATTTGATATGATGCATTGTCTCACAGCTGATGAATGAGGAAATGAAGGGAGCCCTACATCCGCACTGAATATCTGTGCTGATTTTGTAGAAGTGAAATGTTACGAAAACAAAAGACAGACTACACTTGACTCATTTTTGCATTGAATTAAATTGTATGTAGTACCTACCCATTTATTAGGATTTGTTTTTCTTAAAAGTTTATATTACATATCTATTTGTAGTTTATATGATAATTTATATTACCTATATGTAATTTGCAGTTTTCAAGAGTTTGTAAAATAATATTTTTGAAAAAAAATATGCATTGTTTAATTTTTATATGTGTATTACTGGTTAATGGCCTTAGTTTCCAAAACCAAATAAATGAATTTAAAAAAATGTGAAATTTGCTTAATTGGGACAGCCGCTTAATTGGGACAAAATGCCCAAGTCCCGATGTGTCCCAATTAAGCGGAATCGACTGTACATACAGCCCTAAATTTTCACTTTTCTACCACCAACCCCTATTTTTTAATAGCGATATTAGTAATTCAATAATTTTCAACTCCGGTTGATATACCTATAATGTATACGGCAAATAAATAATGTATATAGCAAAACAACGTTTGCCGGGTCAGCTAGTAGGTAACATTATAAAAATGACAACTATTGCTACGTCACAACAACTATCAAAAATATTTATACATAACAGATCATGATAGAGCTGTCAAAAATATATCTACTATAAATGGATACCACATTTTAGAAGGAAGTATGTTTGATACAAATATTATTTTATAATTTGATGTTCATTTCCTGATCCAGGCAAAACTTGATTAGTAAATTAAAAAAATATTTGTGTTACAAAATAATCTTATTTCTGTTTTTCATAAAAGAACATTATCAGATATCAAGTATGTGGCTATGAACAATGTTTAGCAATATTATAGAAATTAATTATAATAATGACAAAGTATTCAGAATGTTGCAAACCACAAGGTTGTGAGAAACAGATAGATGCAGTGTTTAATCCGCTTATCTAACCACTGGAAGAATCTCGTAATATATTGAAATGCTTTATATAGCAGCCTCATTTCAATACTACGCAAATAATATAGTGGGAAACTGCTTATCCCCATTGAGTTCATCAGTTAGTGTTTAAAAAACTATTAAAATGTCTGATAAAAATGCGCAAGCATTATATCTTTTAATGGAGAGACCTACAGAATCACTGGTGTTACCAAAAGGAGAAGAAAATGTTCTATTTGATTTGCCGAAAAACTACTACAAGAAAAAGTATCGAAATAATCTTCGTAAAGTAAGACAGAAATATGTCAACAACAAACGTCTTGTATTAAAAAATATTGCAGTTCCGGCTCCTGCACTTTCGGACCCAAGAGACATTGATGAAGAATTTTCTGTTTTTATTCCCAAACATGCTGATTCTGCTGAAAATCTAATTGACATATTTCTGGACGCTAAAAATACTGAAGATCTTTTGAGTATTGCTGCTTACTATCGTGAAAGAACTAATTCTCTTCTTTTCAATTATGCACTTTCAGTTGCTGTATTACATCGGGAAGACACTAGAGATATTACTCTACCCAATTTCCTTTTAATGTTTCCATCAAAGTTTGTGGAAGCATCGGTCTTTGCAGAGATTCGTATGGAAGCAAATATGATACCAGAAGAAGATAGGGAGCCTATTATTATAGCCAGGAACTTTACTGCGAGTAACAACGAACCAGAACAAGCCGTGGCATACTTTAGAGAGGATTTGGGAATAAATTTACACCATTGGCATTGGCATTTGGTTTATCCAATTCAAGGCAGAACAGAGATTGTTAATAAAGATAGACGAGGAGAATTATTTTATTATATGCATGAACAAGTACTCGCCAGATACAATACCGAGAGATTATGCAATGACCTAGATATGGTGAAAAGCTTAGAAGACTTCAGAGAAAATATAACTGAAGGATATTTCCCTAAATTAAATAGTCTCAACTCAAATCGATCATGGCCTCCGAGGTTTCAGAACACTAATTTGAGTGATGTCGATCGTCCTACTAATCGTATCTATTTAACTATAGATCAGTTGGAAGAATGGAGGGAAACATTAAAACAAGCAATTGAAAATGGAAAAGTTCTTGATAAAAACAGAAAAACAATTCCATTGGATCCAGTGAAGGGTATAGATATTTTAGGAAATATAATAGAAGCTTCAAGTCTCTCAATTAACAGAACATTGTATGGCAATTTGCATAACATGATGCATGTCATGATCTCATACTGTCATGATCCAGAAGAAAGATTCTTAGAAGGGTTTGGTATAATGGGAGATGTAGCTACAGCAATGAGAGATCCTATATTTTATCGTTGGCACAGCGCTATAAACGATCTTTTTGTAGCACATAAAAACACTCTGTCTCCGTATTCTGAAGAAGAACTTAACAACAATAATATTACCGTAACAGAATTGCAAGTTCACACAAACTTACAAGAAGGTTTACTAGAAAATGAAATTTACACATTTTGGGAACAAAGTGATATTGATTTGTCTCGCGGTTTGGACTTTGTTTCAAAAGGATCGTTGCCGATTAGAATAACATATTTGCAACACGAACAATTTACTTATCATATTGTGGTGAATAATGATTCTGAGGTAGAGGTCATGGGCACAGTACGTATATTCATAGCTCCCAAACATGATCGAGATCAAAACCTTCTTCATTTTGACATACAAAGGAAATTGATGATTGAATTAGATAAATTTTCTGTAACTATTTTGCCAGGATCAAACTTAATTGAAAGATTTGCGTCAGAATCATCTGTGACAGTACCATATGACGTGACATTTAGAAGTGTTGGAATGCCAGGAAGCAGTAATGTGGAAATGAAAAATATTTTTTGCGGATGTGGATGGCCAGATCATATGCTCATTCCTAAAGGAACTGTTGATGGATATAAGATGGATCTATTTGTAATGATTTCTGACTATAATTTAGACAAAGTTGAACAAACCTCGAGTGACGTATGTGTCGGTGCTGAAAGTTATTGCGGACTGTTCAATAAGAAGTACCCGGACAAAAGAAGCATGGGCTATCCTTTTGATAGACCAGCATTTGAAGAAATAAGTCAATTGTCACAGTTTATATTACCAAACATGAAGACGATAGAAGTAACTATTAAACACGAAGACAGGACAGCTGAGAGAGCTATTCTTGATGATTCAACACCAGTGGTCATAGGACCGTAATAAATATTCAATCATTACTTACTTTACTTACTTCAGCTTGTATTAATATTAATTATTCCAAATCAAATTCTTGGTTCTCGTTCAGAAAGCTACTGCACCGCCTCTGGGGTTGATCCATGGATGTCCATCCAGTCTCCCTTGTTCCTCCTACCTGGACACTCTTCCACCAGATATTGAATTGTTTGGAACTGAGCTCCACAGTCACATTCCGGGGACTCCCTCCTACCACATTTCCACATTTGGTAATTGCAACAGCCTTGACCCGTGCGAATTCTATTTTGTTGGACCCAGACTTTTGTCAGTGTACCTCGCGGCCTTATCGGCAAAAAAAGGTATTTTTAAAGACCGCCCTGATGACTCCTCTATGGAAGAGCATTCAATCATTACAGTAATAATAACAAATTTATTCAATGAAATATCTTAACAGTGTTTTTATATGCTACTTTAACTAAGTAATGTTTAAGTTTTAAAATAAAGTGAGAAAATTAGTTAATAGCCATCACCCACAATATTTTTTTATAGTAATTTTGTGTTAGCAAACATGTGAAAATTGTAATAATGTTGAAAAAAATTATGTCTCATGACATAGTTTAGTTTTGGCAGGAAAATTTAATAACACTGCAATATATGTAGCATAACACTGTGTAAATGCTTGCATATAATTATTGTATCAGTGGATTCTCAAGTTCACAATTTATTATTATAGAGAACTAAGAACCAAGTTATGGAGTTCATGTTCTCTATAAAATTTACAATATTTTATCCAGTAACTAAAGGCTATTAAAAATGTGAGATAAAAAATTTAAGATAGTAAGATGGTGGCATATATATTTTTATATATTTACACATAAAAAAGCAAGAATTACAAAGTATATCTTTCAATTAACATGGTTGTAACAATTATTTTTATTCCTTTTTTCTAGTTTTATTCTGCAGTATGGCCTTGCTTTGTTCTCTCTTGCGTTTATTGAGAGGATTTCTAGGATCGTATATATCAAACCAATCATCTCCTTTAGTAGAGGCATCCTTAGCTAAGACCGCTCCTTTGTCTTCAAAATGCAATTCATGTGCTAACCTGAAATCATATAAAAATACAGAAGTCCTAAATCTGTATGAACAAATTCATTTTAACACAAAAAATGAACATTATAAACTTATTAATAATCAAGTGTGTGAGATAGCCTAGAAAATTCCATATTTACAAAGTGATGCTTCATACTTAAATAGATTCTTCACATTTACATAAGCGAATACCTATGAAATAACATTCTATCGCCCAGCTCTATAAGCCAAAAACCCTAAAAAAATTAAATTCTAATATTCCAAAATACGACGTGCCAAAGTTTTGACACACAATAAGTTATGTTAAGAGTTCTAGAGTATTTTGTAATCATAATAGAAAAAATATCACTTTCTAGATGCAATTTCAAGTTATTTGGCTGTGGAACTGAGTGATCGATATGTTGAACAAATTTTTAATAAGTATTTTATTCATTCATTAATTCACACCATCACGGTATTGCCCACAAGTATGGGCAGCCACCAGATTAACTATACGTAGTAAGTCATCCTTTTCGTGCCAATAAAAGTCAAATATTCAGGAAAGTGAAATGCCTCATCACTGAATTGAAAACTTGTCTTAAAGTGTGTTTTACGATTACCTGCCTTTTACAGGACACTGGAAAACTAACAGAAAAGGGTGAGAGATCTATTCTTTGCCGGGGACTTAGTGGAACATTTAGTATTTTACTTATTGAAAATTAAGAGAAGTTCTCGTGTTTCTTCTTACCAGTCATCGCCATTAATATCATCTGCATCCATTTCTTCCTTATCCTGCTCTTTGCTGCTTTCTTGCCCCTCTTCTTTAGACTCTTGAGCCTTTTCTTTAGCAGACAGTAATTTGTTTTGGAATTTCTTCAATAGAGACAATGTGAATTGTTCCCTGTGATAAAACACATTCAACAATTCAGAATATTGTACTTAATGCTAATTTAAGTTAAAATTAGACACTGAAACCACTCACATTAAGGTATCTAATTACATGTTTGAAATATTTGGGTTCGTTGGAAGAATCGCGCTTCTGCGCTAAACTCGCCCCTTGCACAAATTTATTTGTCTGGTTTAAATTCTTCAATGTTTATATTTTAATAATTTTGTTTTATTGTGCAATAAAGATTTTTATTATTATTATTATTATTAAATATTTGCTAATTTTAATACAAAAATTGTAAATATTCTAAACATTAGTTGCTGACTGGTCAAACTAGCAGCCGATGAATTATTGAACTTAATTGTTCCGCACTATTTAGACGGAAGATCTTTATCAATTCGAGATCTGAAATGTGAGATCCCAAAAAATACTTGTTTTTAGGGTTTGCATAAATGTTTCTCGATTGGTGGACCTTATATAGTGACAGTGAGAATGTTGGAATTGGTGAACATTATCCATGGACACCGAAAGTGAGCAATTCGTAAGCGTTGAGACACTTTTCTCACTTCTTTCTTTTAGATTTTGCGTAATGTTCTCCAATAGAGATGTCTAATTGGTTTTGTCATCTAAATAATATAAAATTCTTGTGTCACGGTGTTTATTATCATACTCCTCCGAAACAGCTGGACTGATTTAGATGATATTTTGTGTGCTTATTGGGTAGGTCTGAAAATCAGCCAACATCTATCTTTCCACCCCAAATATTTTTGACAATTTTTTTTATTTTTATTTTTTTATGGTGAGGCATTAAAAAATACATACAGCCCTAAATTTTCACCCTACTACCATCAACCCCTATTTTTTAATAGTGATATTAGTATTATGACAAATGTATATGGCAAAACAACGTTTGCCGGGTGGGCTAGTATTCCATAAAAATAAAGCCCTTTCTATTATAACTGTAATATCACCAACGTATTATATATCATCAGGGGTATAAATATAAAGCCTAACAATTTCAAGAACTTTAATCAAAAACGAATAAAATAATTTGTCAATATCTTTTATGTCTACTTTTTATTCATTTAAATCTTAATTACAAATTTGCAATGAAAAAAATGTTATTACTATTTACATACACAAACATGATATGTACATTTATTTGTAAATTTATAAATAAATCAATAAAATTAATTAAAAGTTAATATTTACATTTTTATAAAAAATGTTTAAGTGTATTAAATTCAAGAAATACACTAATTGTTATAACCTAAAATATTTTAAGAGAACTGTACAATAATCTTGGGGGGCATGAAAGGAGCCTCCACGAGAGATTGTAATTGTACGAATCGAAACAAACAACAAAGTGAATAACAAAAAACATTAAAAATTAAAACAAATATGAGAAATAAAGAAATAAATAAAAGCAATCCGGCGCCCCCTGGAAACGACGAAAGTCGGCGAATCCTTTCACTACCGGACAGCCACTCACAGAGTCAAAAAAAAGGGCCCTTTTCAGGGCCATTCACAACGACCTTAATCCTTAAACCTTAACCCGTTGAGGGATTAAGCCAAGACAAAGAGGCCATCCTTTCTGAATTAGGTAGGAGATGTGACGTACTAATGATTCAGGAAACCCACAGGGGCCCTACTGACCCCAGACCAAAGATAGAAGGAATGAAATTGGTTCTGGAAAGACCACATAATAAATATGGTAGTGCAATATTTGTGAGCCCAAGAATGGAAATCCAATCCGTGGCCATTACAGAGGAGGATGATATTGAAATCTTATCAATTGCACTCACAAATTGCCTTATAATATCAGTCTACAAGCCCCCTGGAGCAGTTTTTAAATTCACCGAGCCGGATAACTACAACAAGCACAGTAAAAGAATTGTAATGGGCGATTTCAACTGCCACAGCGAAGCATAGGGTTACAGGGAAACTGACGAAAATAGATCAAGGTTGGAAAGATGGGCAGAGATCAAAAGACTCACCCTCCTGCACCATCCAAAACTGGCAATGTCCTTCAATAGTGCAAGATGGAGAAGAGGATATAACCCCGATAACATCTTCGTCACAAGTGAACTAATGCCGCAATGCTCAAAACACGTGGAAAACCCTATACCGAAGACACAGCATCGCCCCATAACATGCAAGATCGTTCCAATGGTTCAACCAGCAATGGTGCCCTTTAAGAGACGCTTCAATTTTAAGAAGGCGAGATGGATGAACTTCAGCCGGATATTGGATGACGCTGTCTCTGAAATAACACCAACAATAGAAATGTACAATGTCTTTGTGGAAACGGTACACAAAATATCAAGGCAGCATATCCCAAGAGGGTGCAGGACGCAGTATACCCCCGGACTTACTAATGATGCCAAGCAACTACTCGAGGAGTACAGGGAATTGTTTGACAGAAACCCATTCTCGGATGCCACCATACAAACCGGAGAAAGGCTGATGGAAACCGTTTCTGAGGCCAGAAGAGACAAGTGGTGTAACCTGATCGATAGCCTTGACATGAAACAGAACAGCAGGAGGGCATGGAAAGTGGTCAAGAGCTTAAGCAACGATCCAGTGACGCAAAACCCCGTTAAACATGGTGTAACCCCAAACCAGATAGCTCACCAATTGCTTCTTAATGGTAAAACTGGAGTAAGGACATGTAGAGTTCCCATCACTCGCAACGAGAGAGAGGAAAACGATTTTCTGCAGACACCCTTCTCTATGGAAGAACTAAAAGAAGCAACGAAAGACCTAAAGAATAATAAATCTCCAGGACTGGATGAGATAAGAGTTGAACAGATCAAAAATTTCGGAGAAAAAGCTATGGAGTGGGTTCTGAAACTCATGAACACATGCGTTACAAGCGAAAAAATTCCAAAGCTCTGGAGTAAAAGCCCGTGTGACTGCTCTTCTCAAACCAGGAAAAGAACCAAACGATCCGAAGAACTACAGACCTGTATCGCTCCTATGCCAATTGAGCAAGGTTTTCGAACGCCTAGTACTAAACAGGATCTCAGACCATATTGACAAACACATGATAAGAGAACAGGCAGGTTTCAGACCGGGAAGATCATGTACTGGACAGGTTCTTAACTTAGTGCAGCACATTGAGGATGTCTTTGAGAGGAAAAAGATCAAGGGAGTGGCATTTGTGGATTTGACAGCCGCATATGATACAGTGAACCACACAAGACTCACAACTAAGATTTACAATATCACGAAAGATTTTAGACTCACATCCTTGATCCGTAACTTCTTGAGCAATAGACGATTCTACGTGACATTGGAGGGCAAGGAAAGCCGATGGAGAACTCAGAAAAATGGACTGCCACAGGGAAGTGTTTTAGCACCAACACTATACAACATTTACACAAATGATCAACCCATCCCAGAGGAAACCCGGCAGTTCATATATGCTGATGACACCGCAGTGGTTGCTCAGGAAGATACATTCCAATTGGTTGAAGAAAAACTCACCCAAACACTAAATGCACTTGAAAAATACTACAGCGAGAACATGTTAAAGCCAAACCCAAGAAAAACACAACTCTGCGCCTTCCACCTTAAAAACAGAGAAGCAGGCAGAAAGCTGGAGGTCACGTGGAAAGGAGAAAAAATCGAACACTGTCCCACACCTAAATACCTTGGTGTGACATTGGATAGGACACTGTCCTTTAAGGAACACTGCAATAACACCAAGCAGAAAGTCTCCGCCAGAAATAACATCTTACGAAAGCTCACCGGTTCATCTTGGGGAGCATCTCCACATGTACTCCGCACCTCTGCTTTGGGACTGCGTATTTCCGCAGCCGAGTACGCCTGCCCGACCGGGCAGGCGTCATCACACACCAAGCAGGTAGATGTTGCGGTGAATGATATGGCTCGACTGGTGTCCGGCTGCCTCAAGCTAACTGCGGTAAATAAATTATACCCCATAATTGGAATCGCTCCTCCTGCTATAAGAAGAAAGGTGGCAGCAGACACAGAAAGACACAAGCAGATTCACGACCCTAGACATCCCCTTCACGACCATCGGATGGTACCTCCAAGACTAGGATCGAGAAAAAGCTTCCTTAAAGTTACGAATGACCTTACTACCTCGTCAGAAAAGCGTAAAGAGGAATTGTGGAAGCAGGAACTTGGCGACAATCCATGGATGATGCCATCCGAAAGCGCAAACACCGCGCATAGTCTGAGGTACCCCACGTGGAAGACACTGAACAGGCTAAGGGTTGGGGTGAGTAGGTGCAAAAGTAACCAGCAGAGGTGGGGCTTTTTGGATGAGGAGGACACTAGCTGTGACTGCGGGGAAGTGCAGAGTGATTCTCATTTATTGCAATGCCCGCTCATGCAGAATGCATGTAATGAGAGTGACCTATTGATGGCGAATGACAAGGCGATATACGTCGCTGAATACTGGAGTGGCAAAGTCTAAAGTCCGGACCCGAAAAGTAAAGTAAGTATCTTGGGTGATGAGACAAAATGTATTTATTTCTGTCAACTAAATTAACTTTGGTATAAGATTTTAAATGGGATGCACGCTAAATAAATAGAAGTTGTGACTAGACATAAAATTAACAGATAGGAGTCACATATGGTCCCCAAAAAGAAAAACCAAACATAATATTATTTCAGCCACGATACGAAATGGGCAAAAATAATCTAAAAAAGAGGCTTTGGAGAAATATGGAAAAAGCCAACAACAGCAGAACACAAAAAAGAATTTTCAATGCTTCTTTCCAATACACTGGTCTACGTCATTCGAATCGCAAACAACTGCTTCATCCCACGGACCGTAAATATTATCTTTATATTTCTGCCAACGCACAAATAAAAACGGGCAGTAAACATTCAAAAACAAAACGGTGAAAAGGAAAATATAAAATATTGTCTTAGAAACAAACCACAAAGACACAAAAGCTGAGAAAGTTGTCATTAAAAATATTATAAGAGCAAAACGATAAGGGAGTATAAATTTAATTAATATTGGGAATAAAAAGAAACACTGAACAGCGACTGTGATTAGGACAAACGCATTAAATGACGTGGATAAACGTGAAGCTAAACATATAGAACCAAATATAGCTGCGTTTATTGATAATGAATTAGAAACTAGCGCGACAGAAATACCATAATCAGAAAAAATTAAATGAATTAACATCATTATGCAGGTCGTAGCAAATATTGTATCAGTGCTGACTGTATCGGTCAACGTGTGGAGAATGGGTGAGACAATATAACCAAAAACTAGATATATCAATACTGTTTTTAAATCATCAAAAATAAAATAAGAATATGACTTATTATTTAATTTGTTATTTAAAGAATTATTAGTTTTCTTCATCTTGGCGCTTTTCTTATGAACAGAATTTTTGAATTTCTCATTTTTTTTTGTTTGCCTTTTCAAATATGACTTCATATTTTTTTGCAAAATGTCATTTATAATGGCTTCTTCTTTCGAATTTATGTATTCATATTTAGAATAACCGCATTCATTATCAAGTTGATTTCCTTCAATATTTGTACAATCTTTATCACAAACTAAGTTGTACATGTTAGATTGATCCTGTTTAACATCAGAATTAACGGAATGTTCCAATTCATTTTCACTGCTAAGTGTAGTGTTCTGTCGACTTATTTGAACTGAATGTGTTTCTTCATTCTTAAAACTTTGATTATTTTCACCAATTTTAAAAATCGAAAAACTTATGGAAGCGTAATGAACGATGACGTATAAAAAATATCCAACAATTGTCACAATACACGAATAACTAAAAACTAAACGTGTTGACACCCAGTCATTGTATAAATATGTAAAAAGAACTGCAAATAAAACACATGTTGAAAGTTTTTGTGTGACTCTGCACGATCCGAGAAAGCTTTCGAAGAATGTCACCGTTTGTTGGTTGACATTTTTCTTCATTTGTTCGAGGAATTTTCCATCCGTATAATTGTCTGGATATTCCTTATTTTCGTATAAATTCTTCACCCACGGTTTTGTCTTCTGTTCCTTTGTTTGATCGAAATACTTTCTGCAATAAGAAAGCGATTCTGAATTAGCCTCTCGATGGGAAACTAACACTGACAACCATGTATACAGAAACGAGTAACACATTAATACATTTGTTCAAGTTTGTTTTAACGTATTGATAGTGTGAAAATTGTTCACCTACAGAGAAAAAAAGTAATTCCCACAACATAAACACATACGCATACAGTTTTTTTTTTAGCTGTTAATATAATTTTTAAAATTATAAAATTATTTCTTTATTTAATTATATGGGCCCCCGACCCAACTAGGACAAGGGGAAGAAGATGTATGTATGTATATTCAAAAGATATTCATTTGCACAATGCAACAGATTTCAGAATGATTAAAATCTAACTAATTTGTAAAGAATACTAAAAACAGCCAACATTCAAATTGATGTACGTAAAATACATAAAAAAAAATCAATCAATATAATAATTTGCCATTGGATAAGGATTTATTTAATGAACTGTTCCTGTTCATAATTTCACTTGTATGTTATAACCATCTGTGAAAATTTCTGAAAACTTGTCAATCAGTGTAAATGAAACATCTTTCAAATAACATATTTACAAGTATTTCTCTCATCTTACCTGGACTCTCCCTTTTTGGGTAGTTTCTCCTTCATCTTCCTGTATTTATCCTGTTCCTCCTCAAACTGTTTGACCATTTCATTGGTTGGCTTCTCGGCTTCTTTGCTTTGCTGTTTATCTTCCTCCTCTGTGTCTTTCTTCTTCTTCCCCGACATCTCCCTCTTTAAATCTTTGATCTGATTGCGGATCTCCTCTCTGCAAAATGTTATAAAAAACATACATTTGAAATATAATAGTTTGATTTGGGACAATTTATGTGGTGCTTATATAGAATAAGTCTCTCACTCTGTGAGTTTTCAAGTGCCCTATAAAAAATGACAAGTTGTAAAACATCACATACATATATGACATTTAACACTTTTTAATTGGCACGACAAGACAAGACAACTCATTCTGAATGTATTGATTAGTGTATTATTAGAAGTCGAGGTGGGCAAGGTCTTTGGATGGAGGAAAAACAAAAATGTATTCATTTCTTATGGCACGAATAATACCTCCTGTATGTTTTCCCTACTTTTAGAAAATGCTATAATGATTCAGATAAATAGATACAAGTCAACAACTTGAAATTCTAATATTTTGAAATGTGGTATGTAAAAGTTTCGAAGCACTGTGAAAGCAGATCGAAATCATAAAACATATGTGTGATTATAATATGTAAAAAAAATTAAAACTTTTTGCGAAATCGAATAAATATCAATTTGAACTGAGGAAAATCCTATTTTTTTTTAGTAATTATGTATATATTAATGAGTAATTTTGTATCGAAATTCCAAGTTACATTATTTTTATAATGCTTCTATTTGATTTTATTATACTTATATTAATTAACTTTTACCAAATTTTATTTAATAATTTATTTACATTACGTGTATATTAATTTGTTTATATTGTTTTGAATTATGTATTATTATTTTTTGTCTTAGTTACTCCTGTCTTGTTTGAATTTACTTTTATGTGCTCTTCATGTCTGTTATATATTTTACAAAGGCTAAGGCCGTATATTGAAATAAATAAATAAATAATTGATATATTACATACGCCTGTTTCTTTCTCGCTTCCACCCTATCCTTCCCCAGATAGTACTCCTCCTCACTTTCATCTCCTTGCGGTTCCTCCACAATCTTCTTAGAAGTTTCTTCCTTTCCCTTCCTATTCAGTTTATCCCTTATGTTACTCACAGCCACTTTAGTAGCTTCATCTTCTTCTTTACTCTGTTCTGAAGTCTGAGGCATTGGGTCAACATCTAAAATTTAAAAAAAACTATTTGGTTCAGATTTTCTCTACAGATTCTAAAACAAAACTGATGTAACAACCAAGATGAATGTAAATAAGCTACAAAGGTTTTATGTATAAGAAGAGTGTTTGGAAACACGGCCCCCATAAGATTAAATGGCTAAATCACGTTCACCAGTTCTTTAAGGATGGACACATGATGATTACAATGAACAGGAGAGCAAATATGAGTAACTGCATGAATGTTACAGCAACATACTTCCATCCCTAAGAGTTTTAACAGCTTGGATGATACTCCTTACAATTACAATAATATTAATGTATCAGAATGTCATGGAAAGAAGTGACTCAATTTGTCGTGGGAAGTTGTGAAAATAAAAAAAAAACTTGCGATAATTATTGAACCGACCATTTGATGTAAGACGACTGAGTTTAGGATCATCCAATAGGTCGTGTGTTGATTTTGGTTTCCCTCTGAAGACTGTTGTCTCCTCTTCATCATCCTCAGCCTCTTCACCAAATGACAGCAGGCCAAAATTTCTGGAGACATAGACAACAGTATTATTAGCTTATTGCTTCACAAAATAAGTAACTATTCAAAAATATATCCATTCTGAAAATGTACAAGGTTTGGTAATTAGATAATCTTAATCAGAAAAGCATGCTTACACAATGCATCAGTTTTGATAGTAACTTCTATCAGTTTGTGTAAAACAATTCTGAATTGGTGGAACAAGCCGAATTGGAGAACATTTTCCGTGTTAAGTAAATGGCAATCACGACGAATCGTCGGTAGCCTGGAGGTAGAGTCTCGACCTCTTGAACAAGGGAACCGTGGTTGGATGCCAGGTGCTGGCAAACTCCCCTTTCACGAATCAAGCTTTTAGTAGCTTACTGTGAAAGGTGTATAAGGTTGTATTTGGGTTTATAACAGACAAAACCCAGAAATATCTTCTTTTTTTTTTAAAAAAAAAAGATACAGGAAGACTAAAATGCTAAAAAACATAGAAATGCAAAAAAATGTATAAAATGGAAAAAAACTAAAATAAATGTAAAAAATGTAAAAAAAAAATTAATTTAGTTATGCCACCTATCAAAAATGTTTACTTTTATATTGCTCAGAGGGGACGATTTGTATATTTATTACATGCAGTTGGCTTAACTTGCTACATAAATCATCTAAAATGATGTAATGAATAATATTAGACTCACTTGACTTTGCTTGCTTTCTTCACATCAGCTTCCTTGGCTTCCTTTTTACTTTCTTTAGCAGTCTTCCTAGGTACAATATCTGTGAAGGGATTAACTAACACCTCTGTACTAATAATCTTCTTGGGATACAATGGTCTATCATCTGCATCTGTCTCTCCTTCAGCTAGTTTCAGTACATTGAATATTGTATCACCTGTAAGTAAAAATTATTGTTAATGTACGAAATAAACAGAAATTATATCATTCTATTACTATTGTGGCCTGCCATTTCATTCTCTCTACCTACCCTTCCAGGAATACAGTGTAAACGGCTATAGAGATACATAAATTATATTTTTCTGAATTTCATGGATTACACAATATATATTATAAAAATTGAATTATTCACAAATGTTTTGAAAAAAACAAAACTTAGGTATTCAAAAAATAATACATTTTTAATTAAAGATAGAGGTTATGCCAGCTATCCTGAAAGTTTCATTTATTTAAGACAACCAAAAGTCAACCAAATTAGTTCACATTCACCCAGTAGTGATGGTATACACAGTTGGATATTAAAGGGATGTTATATTTTTGTACTCACCAGTAACTTTTCCAAAGATGGTATGTTTGTTTTGTAGTTCTGGTGTGGCTGCCAGAGTAAAGAAGAACTGTGAGGCATTATCATCCTTCCCAGAGTTTGCAGAGGCCACCAGACCTCGACGGTTGAATCTCAATCTTGAGTGAAACTCATCCTGCAATGGATATAATGTTTAAAATACAATTTCACAAAATAGTTGACTGAGTTGAAACTTAATACCCGGTACTGAGCCAACCTCACAACAGCTGGAGAAAATGACAAAAATACATACTTTACTATACCGACATGGAATATCCCAAAAGTGAGGTAGCCAGCAGACTAGCTGCATGTAATAAACATGCCAAAAATACATACTATACTATACCGACATGGAATATCCCAAAAGTGAGGTAGCCAGCAGACTAGCTGCATGTAATAAACATGCCAAAAATATTTGGCACTGTACATATAACTTGATGAAGAGGACATTCCGATAGGTGGGTAGGTATTGCTCAGCGCCAGTCATAAATAATAAAAATAAAAATCTTTATTGCACAAAAATATTATTATTATAGAATACAGAAAAAAAACATAAAAATATTATTAATGAACAAATAATTTTGTAATAGGGGAGTTTATTGCAGAAGCGCTATATCTTCTAAATACTGAGCTTATTCTGCGCAGAACCTAATCTCATCCTATTCTTCCCACAATTTCCAACTTCTGATACTAATAAATTAATCTAAAATCATAGCTTACCTTAAACGGAGCACCATATATAGATTCTCCTCCAGTTCCATCCCCATTTGGATCTCCACCTTGAATAATAAAGTCTGGGACTACCCTATGGAATATCGTACCTGAAAACAATTTAGATAATAAAAAATAAATTCGGTTGGTTTTGTATGCTTTCAAATTAACAATTACTATTTCTTTCAACCAACGATTGGACTACTTTAAAAATGACATCAGGTAATGCGTGAAAACAATTATTGAAAAATTTCTGCTTATGGAACTAGGCGATCGGTGAAGAAAGTGATATTCTTTTGAACCAGTAAAAGTCTAAAAATCAAAGTGTTTTAGTATATTGGAATATCTCCGAATATTAACCCTTTTAGTGCCATTGATTTTATCTCACGTATACTTAAAAATGCCAAAGAAAACCGTAGTTTTTGATGTCATTTACCCTTATCTCGAAAAAGAAATGTACCTTTTCCAAAAATTACCCGATTTTCAAAATTCTTTCAGTGTTTCCTTCAAGAAACCTCAAAGATGGATATTCAAAGTAAAAAAAAAATATGGAAAAAAATATTGTGGAAGAAAATTTTTACAAAAATAGAAATCCAAAAAAAAATATATAAAATATGTGCTTTTCCGCACAGACTCCATGGGGCCCTTTTTTGCAGACGGCACAAATTAAGTCACTCTCACTCAATAGTAGCATCATGCGATTTGACAGGACCACAATGTCGCTTGTACCATCTCTTTCTTCACAACTTGAACTATGAGCAGTCTTTTCTGAACTATTTTCAAATTCTGACATTTTGGGTTAAATTTTTTTTTCAACCGGGATCTTTTTTAAACTTTATTTAGCTTTGACCCATGTTGAACTTTATATATACAATACGAATTAAGTGAAAAAAATATTTTTGCGTGCATATGACCTTCCCCGCTGCACGCCTATCACATATTGATATCGGGAGCGCCATCGCGCTCCTGGCACTTTTGGCATGTATACACAGGAGCGCGATGGCGCTCCTTGGCACTAAAAGGGTTAAAATAGGAATTTATTATTACCATTGTAGTAGCCTTCTAGGCAAAGCTGTATGAAGTTCTTGCAAGTCTTAGGTGTCTCTTTAGTCCAAAGTTCCAAATCTATATCTCCCGCTGTAGTTTTTAATAATACCTGTAAATTATCATAATATTGTTTTGAGTCAATTGAATAATACTATACTATACTATACTATACCCTCACGCCATGTCCCAGGAGGGGTAGGCAGAGAGAACGGAACGCCACATTGGTCTATCCTTACATACTTCTTTCGCTTCCTCTACAATCATCCAGTTTCTCATACATGCACGCCGATTTCTGTTACTCAGCACGCGTCCGTCCTTAAGAATTTGGTCCACGTGATCAAGCCACGTGGTTCTTGGACGTCCGCGCTTCCTCACACCCCTTCTTTCAGATAAATACATTCTCTTCGTCATCCTTTCATCTTGCATTCGCTCAACATGTCCAAACCATCTCAACTTGTTTACACGCATTCTGTCCACAACACTCCTCTCACATCCGCTCATTCTCCTGATATCCTCATTCTTCACTCTATCTCGCAACGTTTTACCAACCATTCTTCTCAGTGAACGCATCTCCACAGCATTTATTCCACTCTCATGCTTTTTCAACCACGTCCAAGTTTCGCTTGCATACATAAGTGTCGGTACCAGAATGGTATTGTGCACTAGCATTTTTGCCGTGTTCGACACACTGCTATTGCTAACAATGGGTCGAAGTGCACCATTCACTCTAGCACCGGCGACTTTTCTTCTTTCAATGTCCTTATCAAATCTTCCATCCCTCGCAAACAGACTTCCCAAATAGACATACTCATTCACTTGCTCTAAACATTCAACGTCAACCTTTATTTCACATACCGTTCTTTCACTCTCTCTTTCAAACACCATTACTTTCGTCTTCGCGACATTCATTTTTAACCCATTTGCACTACAGCTATCATACACACACGAAACAATATCTTGTAAATCACTTTCATTCTCAGCCATTAAGACTAAATCGTCTGCATACATCAAAGCATTCACTCGATTTCCATTCAGTTCAACACCTACATTCATCCCTTTCAAAGGTCGCATACAGAAGTCAAAAAATAAATTGAATAGCCACGGAGACATAACACAACCTTGCTTCACTCCTTTAGTGAGGGTAAACCACTCCGAGAGGGTATTGTTTACCCTCACACAAGCGGAACTCCCCACGTAAAGTGAAGATATTGCGCGTATCAACTGTGTACTCACTCCATACTCCGACAGCACGCGCCACAGTCTTTCTCGGTCCACACGATCATATGCCTTCTCCAAGTCAACGAACGCGCAAAAAAGCTTCTGGTGTTTACCCAAAAACTTTTCTACGATCATCCTTAGGGAAAAGATCTGATCGGCACACCCTCTACCATTTAAAAAAGCTCCTTGCGCATCCCATACCTTACACTCAGTAGTCTTTCGCACTCTCTCAATCAAAATTCTTCCGTACAGTTTACCTACTGAGCTCAGCAAGCTAATAGCCCGATAGCTTCCGCACTCAAGCCTAGCACCTTTCCCCTTATACAGCGGACAGATGATGGCTTTCCTCCAGTCATCCGGAGTAGTGCCTTCTCTCCAACAGGTGTTGAATAGCTCTAGGCACCATGTGAGGGTCTTCGATCCACCAGACTTGATGAGCTCAGTTGAAACACAATCATACCCAACCGCCTTACCGCACTTGGCTCTTTTCAAAGCATTCTTAATTTCAGTCATACAAATCTCATCTACACCATGCACGTTACTTCCTCCACTATTATACTCACTTGTATTTCCGCCTTCACATTCAAACAGTTCTTCAAAGTACTCTTTCCATCTTCTCAACACGCATTCTTCACTTGAAGTCAAGTCAATTGAATAATCATGAACAATTGAATAATCTTGAGTCAAATGAATAATCATGAACATAATTATTAAAATATGAAATTAAGTGCTAAATATGGCAGAAAAAGGAAATATTAAGACTGACAATATATATATGTAGGTACTTGTGTAGGCACCTATAGAATACATTCGCGGAAATAATCCTGAGCCCTGCCTTTAGAATATAAATAGCGAGAAGTACTCAATACCTTAGTTATATACAAGTTTTGCTTACATATGTGCATTCTGTAGTTGGGTTAATGCTATACCTAATTGTTTTATGTTATATTATTGTAAAAACCTGTAGAAATGCCTATAAAGGAAAAGAAAAAAATATACTTGATGCAAGTCAAAACTATACATATCAAAAATATTGAAAGCTATTACAATTAAATTAACACTTTTAACGTGTTAAAAATGTGCTTCAAAACTCACAAATATGTAATTTTTCACATATTGTCATTATTTGCAACATAAAATTGAATCGGTCATTTGAGAAACAACATAAGTCAGTCAATGCAAACTTTTCAGAAATCACAAAAAACTGAATTGTATAAAATTTTCAATGAAATGTTGATATCTTACTCAAATCAAAATGTTACTTACAGTGTATTCTTTTATTATAAATAAACCTTTATTTCATGTCAAAATATTTTATTTGTATATTAATTTGTTAATTTAAAACCTTTGACTTATGTTGTTTCTCAAATGAACACCATTCCAGGGAATAAAAATCAACACTTTCATCCCAAATTATTTATTAAACAACTAAAAATCACTATTTTTCATCATTTTCACTCACGTTAGTAGTTGGCGTTAAGTGTCAGCTGTGAATCGACACGAAAAAATTTAGTGTAGTTACAACACAAATCACGTGACTTGTGTTGTTTTTCTATTGACTGGCCAAGTTAATCAGTTAATTATTTTGTTTAAAATATTGATTTGTTTTCTAGGTTAAGGAAATGCCTTTGTAAATAACAATAGTTAGCTTTATATTGTGAATGTATTTGCTTCTCTCGGCTAGAGGGACATCAAAGGAGTGTAGTCAAAAGATTCCACACATGGAGGTTGTGGTTTTTTGGCCGGCCAGCCCCTCAGGCTGCCCACTATGGCGCCTCCGGTGTGGACAAACTTTGTGCAGTGTAGAATTCGGATAAATGGAAGTCCCCAGACTTCTGCGCTATCCGGGTGGTCGGTGGGTCTACTTCAATGTTGGCCAAGTTAATCAGTAAAAGTTACATGGTTTCTAAATGAAATAATGTGCGTTTCAAGAAAAAGGACCCAAATAAAATAAAAAAATTCGCCAAAAACCTGACTTATGTTGTTTCTCAAATGACTGATTCAATTATAATGTTCTATTCTGCAAACATTTAGAGGTTATGTTTACAAACAAAGACCGAAGTTATTATAATCGGTGTGAATCAAGATCTGTAAAAAAAACACTTTAGACAAAGATATACTATGCTTTAAGATCAATGAAAAAATCAAGGCATATTTTTAAACATAAATAAAAATTTAATCTAGTATTCGGTGTAAATAATTTCTTACTTTTCCATTAGCAGGAGGTTCCTGGATGTATATATTACTCATCGTTACAATATATTCATTTAAAAATAAAACACAACACTGAAATAATCCACACAAATAATAATTTCAGTGAAAAACAAGCAATTTAGAAATGATCGCTGCAAGATGACAAGTGACGAGACTATTTTGACAGCTCTAATCTAATGTAGGGTTGGACTTGGTCGTTATAACTAGTATTGTGTAGGTAAAAATATAACAGGTAGTGAATACTATAGCTTGTACGCGACTAACTTCGCGCTCTCACCATACAAAATCAATGTAGAGAGCGCGAAGTTAGTCGCGTACAGACTATAGTTAAGCGAGACCTTTATCTGTAACAGGTATTATACTATGACAGTAACAGGTATTGGAATACCTATTAAAATATCTATATAGGTATTTAAAATAACAGGTATTTGAGTACGCGTTTGGATTAACAGATATTGTTATCTAAACTAGTATTTTCCATGCGTATCTGTTTAGCCCACGTAACCTGTTACTAAATACTAGGCACCAGTGACAAAAGGGTATGAGTAATGCACACTCCAGGAATTATTATTCATATTAATAATATTACTTTTTATACAGTTAAGTACATAGTATCTAAACTAGTATTTTCGATGCGTATTGTTAAGCCCACGTTAAAAGTTACGAAATACTAGGCACCAGCAACAAAAGGGTATGCACACTCCGGGGAATATTATTAATATTTAATAGTATTACTTTTTATAAAGTTAAGTAAAAGAAGATAATACCTATCTCATACTAAGTAGTGAAATAATATCAGAATAGTCTGATATCCAAAAAAGGAATATATAATTACATTGCTGGAGTAATACGTATCCAACCTTATTTCGGCCCTTTTTAAAGTGTTGATTTTGCAGGTGCAAAATAGAACAAACTAATAGGTATAAATGCACTTAATAGAAAAGGTTTTAGCTGATACAAGGAACGTTAAACTTTGTTCTAAATGAAGTGCGGACTTTTTGAAGTACTAGATTTGCCAATATTAATTGAAACAAAAATCTGACAGCGTGAGTGATTGATAAAACAGAATCTTTATTTTCTTTTATTTACACTTTTTTTTTTATTTACAACACCACAAGACATTTTACATCTTAAATTCAGCGATGAGGTTTGCCACCCATCCTGAATGTCTTGATTTTATATTGGCACGAAGAGGACAGCTTGCATGTTCATTACATGCAGCTGGTCTGCTGGTTACCCCACTTGTGGGACATGCCGTGATGGTGTAGTAGTAGTAGTAGTAGTAGTACAACACTTTTATTTTTGTAAAACCAAGCCAATCTCATGTTTTTTTTTATTGTTCATTACTCCAAATAAATTAAATGGTGTTTAAATAATGGATAGTAATTTTGTGGAATTTTCCATTTAAATTATTTATTTTATTTATTTATTTATTCTTTACTGTACATTGATAACAAGCAAATTCACACAAAAATACAATTCAAACAATGACAATCATACAATCAATATACAGAGGGCGAGTTTATCGCAGAGGTGCGATTTCTTCCAACTAACCCAAATTATTTGATTTGGATAAGTCAACCTATTAAGTAAGTATATTTTTTTTATTTTTAACTACCTTATAAATATTTCTATTTTTTTTTTTCAATTTACCCATGTGTTCAGCAGTGGACACTTCAGAGCAGCCGTACTCAACCTTTTTGTCTTCGGGCCGCATACATATAAATATTTGAAAGGGGCGCAACAACTAGTTAAACTGGTATAACGAAAAAATTAGGATCCCCCCCTCCTTTCTAAGAAAACATTTGTTTCGGTGTTAGATATTAAATTTTAAATATTGAACTATTTGTATTTTATGTTGTTGGCCGCACTGCTGCGTGCTGAGTAAGAGGAACCGACGTGCGTGTATGAGAAACTGTATGAATGTGGAGGAAGCGAAGGAAGTGTGTAAAGATAGATCTGTTTGGCGTTCCGTTCTCTCTGCCTACCCCACTTGGGACACGGCGTGAGGGTATAGTATAGTATTTTATGTTTAAAGTTTCAAGTAGTTGATATTCATTGTAGCATATTTTGTTTTCTTGCTGTGGTTTCACGGCAAAATATAATTCAGTTCAATATAATAGAATAATTAATATTCTTATCTGTTTTCTTATGCACGCCCACGTGTTCAGCAGTTGATACTCCAGAACAGCCGTACTCAACCTATTTTGTCTTCGGGTCACAACACTAAAATAACCACAAAAAATAGGAAACTCCTAATTTGTACCAAAAAAAGTTGGCACTATATGAGATGGTAGGCCCCACTGTTGTCAAATGTGAGATTCCATAGCAAAAGTAATATTCACGAAATTGTTGCCATATGTAGAATTATTTTTTGGTCACCACGTTAAATTATTTTTGGACATCAAGTTGTTCGACACCGGTAAACTTTACATTCGAGTTAGATTTTATTTTTGCTGGTTTTATTTTATTTTTGCCGGCAAAAATAAAATAAAACCAGCAAAAATAAAATCTAACTCAAATACGAATTTCTTAAAGTTTATATTCGACCTAGATTTCAAAAATAGATAGAAAAAAATTCAAATTAGATAGCAAAAATAAAATAAAACCGGCTAAAATAAAACCTACCTCGAATATAAGCTTTAGGAAATTTGTATACAAAATAGATTTTATTTTTGCCGGTTTTATTTTATTTTTGCAAATAAAAAAAGAAGATAAATATTTCGCCAAAAAATCCAAATAATATTATGGTAGCAACAATTTTCCTGCATACAAAACTATATTTGACAGATATCTGACATTGGAGATTGGGGCCTACCATCTCAATGAGTTCCAAAACGTTTACGATATTTATTGTTATCTTAAGGGAAATCGATTATGAATTCATTTACTGTTGTTTATTAAGGACATTCCATAAATGTAATATTTAAGATGTGCTAAAAGACTATGTATGCTTAGCTATAACGTTTTAGTAAAAAAAAAAAAAACACAAAAATATAGCGGGCCGCAAGTTAAGTATCACTGCTGAGAGTGATGAGAGACCATGTTCACGAACTGACAGCATGACATGGGTCATAGGTTCAAGGTGGAGACTGGTGGGGAATTGCCCTTGTCACATCAAGGTCATGGGTTGTATCACGTGTACAGAGAGTGAGAGCACGGGGGGCCAGAACTTCGGTTGTTGAGACAACAAACAGTTCCTGGAGTACTAGGTATTGATAACAGGTATTTCCAAATAACAGTTTAGGAACTACCTGTTACTGGGAAATACTCCTTTAGCACATCACTAGTTATAACGAGGAACGCGTGATATAGGAAATTATGTACAGTATGTGATTTCTGACGACGATCCGCTATTTTGTTCCAAACGACGTGAATTATCACAGATATCAAATTTTCTATTGAAAACCATTAAGGTATTAAGGGGCGATCATATTTGTTCACTCTGTATGATCCTTCAAATTGAAAAGGTGTGAACAGGCGTTTTATCAATTGGTGATCACTTGCGATGACGGAGGAAAGAGATTACCATTCTTCATAATTTTGATAAAAGGTCCTTTCACTGAAACAACCATTATACAAGTTTTATCCTATTATCTGTCGCATTTTCTATAAATTTACATTGAAAGTCAGAATCATGCACAATGCTTTCGAGAGTTAAAATTCATTTGTTTTAATTTTTAATAAATATTATTTTTCATTTTTTTATTTATTTAATTATTATATTACGTAAATACGTCAAACTACATACAACATGACCTAAGTGCTGACATGGCAGTGAAAGCATAGGTGAACAAGTGTGAACAGACGTGCTCACTTTCGATGAACAGGTTTGCCCCTAACACTCTGGATGGTCATTCAAAGTGAAGCAATGTGAATGCTACTTAAGATACCAATATCTGTTAAGCGAAACGCGTACTCAAATACCTATTATTACAAATAACCATATCGATATTTAATAGGTACCTATTCAAATACCTCTTTGTTACTCTCATAGCATAATACCTGTTACAGATAAAGGTCTCGCTTAACTAGTATTTAATAAATACCTGTTATAATTTTCCCTACACAACACTAATCTTGAAAATCACTTGTTCGTTGTTGGCTTGTCTTGTTCGTTATTTTTTCTCGTTGAGTGTCCAATCGGTCCAATCAGCGTTATGAGTGTTCATAATATTTCGTGATTTAATAATTATGTATTCAAAGTAAGTAAAATTGATTGTATTGTATTAATGGTGTTGCTCTTAATTTATTTGCTTATAATTGAAAGAATATTTGACTTGTTTGAAATAAAATGCATTGATCGGTGTATAAGAATATTGTGAACGTGTGTTTATTTTTGGTATTCTTATTTAAATAAAACATACACATGTTGTAATTGATTTATATATTAGATTAGTTAGTTTGAACATGGTTATTTAACATCGGGGACGAAGCATTAATTGAATTTATTATTTCATTTGAGAAATAAATGCATGACTGCCATAATAAAATTTAAGGTAAATATCTAGACTAGATGAACTATTCAAAAAAATTATTATGAATTTTCAAGTTATATTTATGTGAATATGTAGTTTTCTACCTGAGAAATGATAATCCATCCAAAATAAGATGATTTAACGCACACAAAATTAATTATTTGCATATTTTGCACACGATTTACACATCACAATCAAAACAAGTATCTGACGCCATGTTGACACAAAAATATAGGAAATGAATTGCAGGATTACCAATATGACAAAAACAATGCATACCATAGAGAAAAATGATAAATTTTCAATAAAAAAATTAATTAAATCCATAAATACCATATATATCACTAATTTTATAAAATTAAAGTAATAAATGTGTTTTTGCATATATTAGCACCGTACTACCTAACAAACCTAACCCGCAATCAGTCAACGTAATAAATGTGTTTTTGCATATATTAGCACCGTACTACCTAACAAACCTAACCCGCAATCAGTCAACGTAATAAATGTGTTTTTGCATATATTAGCACCGTACTACCTAACAAACCTAACCAGCAATCAGTCAACGTAATAAATGTGTTTTTGCATATATTAGCACCGTACTACCTAACAAACCTAACCAGCAATCAGTCAACGTAATAAATGTGTTTTGCATATATTAGCACCGTACTACCTAACAAACCTAACCCGCAATCAGTCAACGTAATAAATGTGTTTTTGCATATATTAGCACCGTACTACCTAACAAACCTAACCCGCAATCAGTCAACGTAATAAATGTGTTTTTGCATATATTAGCACCGTACTACCTAACAAACCTAACCAGCAATCAGTCAACGTAATAAATGTGTTTTGCATATATTAGCACCGTACTACCTAACAAACCTAACCCGCAATCAGTCAACGTAATAAATGTGTTTTTGCATATATTAGCACCGTACTACCTAACAAACCTAACCCGCAATCAGTCAACGTAATAAATGTGTTTTTGCATATATTAGCACCGTACTACCTAACAAACCTAACCCGCAATCAGTCAACTTATTAAATGTGTTTTTGCATATATTAGCACCAGACTACCTAACAACACAAATACAGTATATAAGAAAAAGGATTTATAATAATAATATGAGGTATGTCTATTTTCAATTTAATAAATTGTAATAATTTTCCCATTTCATTATTTTGACTTTTTTCCCCATTGTCTAATTTTGACTTCCGTTGTATTTTGTCCAGTAAACATTGTTTTTGTTATGTTGGTAACAATGAACCATTTCTCTGTGCAAATTTCAACATGGCCCCCGATATTTATAGGATACTTGTGATACGTCAAGGGCATACGAAAAATGCAAATATTTATTGTTGTGCTTAAAAAATCCACAATTGTGCGACGGATTCTTGTTCTCCAGGTTGAATACTACATATCTACATAAAAATAGTTCAATAATATCAAGTATTTATGCGTTCATTAAAACTAGATAAGTTCCAAATTTAACAATACTTTTGTATTAATTTATTGTAGATCCAAGCTTCTGGGGTGTTCAATGTTTCAAGTGAAGATAGTCAACTTGTTACCATATCAAGGTAAGGCACAATATAAATATATAATAGATAAGTCGCAAAGTTTTATACTATTATTCTGAAGAGTTTTGTGAAAAATGAAATGAAAAAAAGTTTGACAATGTCTTAAGAAGACGAAAGACGTCTCTCTCGTCGAATAAATCAATAGTAGAATAAAACACTTGTTTTATTTATTTCGCTTTGAAAAAAAAATTGCAATATGATAAGAACTGGCAACATTATGCATTTTTTGCTAATACAATGTCACTGCTGCTAAAAGTTTGAAGAAAGACTAAAATGTATTTTTCACAAATTTTGTGGTTCATAAGAATGGTAAATGGAACAATAAAAAAATAGTGACATTCAGAAACCATGGGTTTTCATGACCTGGATGAATTGTAGTTGATTGACCCACTCATGATCACTCTTGTGTATTTCTTAATAAATATACTAAAACTGATCATAATTTTTTTTATATTTTAGAGTTGGCAAGAGCATCGACATCTTCACTCCCAACATCCGTCAGAATTGAGCCAGATCAAGGTAGGTTGTAAGCTTTTTTTTTCAATATAAGTTTCCTATTTTAATGTAATGTTATTATACTCTATGGTTTCCTATATTTTCTTGCTGCGTTTGGAAGTGTATGGTGTTTATCGGTGAAGATACAAGGTTTTTGGAAATGGATTTTCATTATTTTTCAAAAATACATAGTTATTGTGGATCTGGTAAGTTATACAACGTTTATGTCATTTATTTATAATAAGTATATCTACAAAAGATTATATTAGATGCCCATTGCAAGATTTTTGTTATTTGTGCTTACGACTTTAAAATTAAGTTTCATTTTATCAAATCATTAGGATTAGACTTGGCAAGGCAAAAATCGGTAGAGCTACTCAAAGGTAAAATTCAGAATATAGGTCAACAAAAATACAATATTTTCTCTGACATGAACCATGCTTTTCATAATTTTGTTTCATATTGAAATTTCTACCCCCCAGCCCTACTGTCCCCAAATTTTCAAAATGGTATAGGAATTTGAAATATTTAAAAATTCCTTGGTTTTCGTTATGAATATTTTCTCACAGTACATTTTTCTACAATGTACCGGGTATTTGAACTGACGATTGTTTGTGTCAATAATGGATACTTTAAAAAGTTTCTATCCCCTGTTACCGTATTTCCGAAATGGTATAAGAGTTTCAAATATTTCAAAAACTCTGCTTTCTTAAAGACTATTTGCTGTAATCATTACGTATTACTTTTACCGAATATCCGATACCGATTTTACACTTGCCTACCGACTGATGTAAAAATCGGTAGAAAAGTAATGCATTTTGGTATTTCGGTAGGACACAGCCCATTTCGATATAAATACCGAAAAATCGGTAGGTTCAAGACCACTGCCTACTAGACCATGGAATTTTTACAATAGTAATATTATGGTATTTTTGGTGTATCTTTAAGATAATAATGGTCTCTTTGCTACTGATGCTCAAGTATAAGACATCCTTTATACCTACCTGCCTAGGGTTCTTCTTCTTCTTCTTCTTAGTCAGCCATCTCTCCACTGCTGGATATAGGCCTCTTCCAAACTCTTCCACTCGTTGCGGTCCTGTGCCCTCTGTATCCATTTTCTTCCCGCGATTGGAGTAATGTCGTCAGTCCATCTCTTTTGTGGTCTGCCGATGCTTCTTTTGCTACTCCATGGTCGCCATTTGAGGATTCTAGGAGTCCATCTACCGTCGCTTCGTCTCACAACATGACCCGCCCATTGCCACTTAAGCTTTGCAACACGATCCATAATATCTGTGACTTTTGTTAGGTGTCTGATGTCTTCGTTTCTAATTTTATCTCTCAGACTCACCCCTAACATTCGTCTTTCCATAGATCTTTGTGAGCATTTTAGCTTGTGGACACTTGCTGCAGTTAGCGATATGGTTTCTAGTCCATATGTTGTCACTGGGAGGATACATGTTTCGTAGACTTTCTTCTTTAGGGTTCTTGGGATATCTTTACTGGTGAGTATATTTTTCAATTTTCCAAATGCTGCCCAGCCCAGGCCTATTCTTCTGGGTATCTCTACAGTTTGGTTTTCCTTTCCAATTTTGATCTTATGTCCAAGGTATATGTATTCATTTACTGCCTCTATGTGTTTGTTGTCAATTGTTAGGCTCTCATTTGTTGGACTCAAGATTTTTGTCTTACCTATGTTCATTTCTAGACCAATTTTTAGAGAGGTTTCATGCAGCTCTTTTATCATATTTTTCAGCTCGTCAATATTCTCACTCACCAGTACAATATCATCAGCAAAACGTAGGTGGTTTAAGTATGTTCCATCAATTTTGACTCCCTTGTTTTCCCAATTCATCATCCTAAAGATATTCTCCATTGCCAATGTGAATAATTTGGGAGAAATTGTATCACCTTGTCGGACTCCTCTGTTAATGTTTATCTTATTTGTTTTTGTACCTTCATTTATTTTAACATCCATGGTGGCGTGGTCATATATGAATTTTATCATTCTCGTATATCTGGAGTCAATTCTCGCATCGTTGAGGGCTTGTATTATTGCCCATGATTCCACAGAGTCGAAAGCTTTCTTATAGTCAATAAATGCTAGATGAATTGGGATGTTATATTCTACTGTTTTCTCTATAAGCAGACGGAGTGTTTGGATATGATCGATTGTTCCAAATCCTTTTCTGAATCCAGCTTGTTCGACAGGTTGGTACATGTCAAGTTTTTGCGTTAATCGATTAGTCAGAATTTTGGTCAATAGTTTATACATGTGGGATAATAAACTAATTGGTCGATAATTTTCCAAACTTTCTGGATCACCTTTTTTGAACAATAATATGACTTCTGCATTTTGCCAATTTTCGAATAGATTCGGATTCGATACATTTGTTCAGAAGTATTCTCAATGCTTCGTTTAGCTCCTGACAGCCCATTTTTAAAACGTCAGTTGTAATCTTGTCTTCTCCTGGAGTTTTATCATTCTTCATATATTTCAAGGCATACTCTATTTCTTGGTAGGTAATTTCTGGAATGTCTTCTGATCCAACATTGAGTATAACATTACTTGTAAGCCTAGGGTTGCAAATGTTAATATGTACTGGCTTACAAACTTTCTTAACCAATGCTAGTTTCAAACTGGCTGTAAAATTTGATCAGTCACATAACCGTTTTTTCTTTGAATTACCAATCTAGTATATCTTTGCGTATAACACCCTTATTTTGGTAATTGCATTTTCGTGCATTGCTTTATGTGAATCTAAATTATACACGTCCAAGTGGACACATTATATTTGTTTTTAATGGAGATGAAACTGATTTGATGAATTAAATAAATTTGTATTTATCAGGAACGGACTTGTCACATGGTACTGAAGTAACGGAGGTAGTTGTAGGAAATAATGGAACGGATTTGAGAATGGCTACAACACAGGAAATTTTGATTACTGGCAATATAAATGGAGATGAAAAACAAAGTAGCAAGAATGGATCTGGTATGTAAATCAATATTATTTTTATGTAAATTGTATTTCCTTGGATTGCTTCATTTGATTCTTAATTTGGTGTTTCAAAAGGTTGTCTAGTTATTATTATTAATTATACACAGCCAAGTTGAAACATTTTATTTATTTTCAAAACGTATATAAGTTTAAACCCCTTTAATTAAAAAAGTAAGGCACTACTACTTTACTTATTTATCTATTCCCTAAATTTCTAAGGATGAGATTATATTTTGTGGTTGCATATTAGAAAAGGGGCAAGTAAGTGAATTTAAAATGTTTTGACATATCTAGAATAAACTGCTTATAATGACTTCATAACCATTTTATAAAGTAATTCTTAGTATCAAATATTAAAATTCAAAATATCACATGCCAATAAAACGTCCAATCAATTTAATGCCCTAATGAACAGTTTTTAAAGAGTATGCCCAAATAAATATGTTCGCACATACCTCTTTTTGAATATGCAACGATGATTTAATTTTAAGTTCACTTCTCCTTAATATTTATTTATCTATCCATCCCTACAATTGGTGAAATTCGGAAATAACAGCCGTGTCTTTGTTTGACATTTCCGACCATACTTTTTTTCAGAAATAAAATAATTAAATAATCATGTTCAACCCTAACTTACTAACCTAATTTTAAAATTAATTACAAATGTGTGTATTTTATTTAAATAACCTTACCTAAAATAGCACACCTGTGCTTTTCCCGAATTTAGCCCTACATTTAAATATCTATCATAAAAGAACAATCTTAAAACATTGTTATTAATTTCGATTTTCTTTTTACAGTTTTGCACAGAGTGGAATCTAAAACCAAATTTGAATGCGAGTTGTGTCAGAGAAGCTTCAGAGACAATTTTAATCTAAAGAAGCATCTAAGGACACACAAAGGCAATAATGAAAACAAGTTATCAATTTGCCCACTGTGCAAGGTATCTTATTACGAAAAAGAAAAACATCTTTTAGAAGCGCACAGTATCCAAATAGAAAAAGTGCATTTGGAGCTGAATAGCCTAAATGATTTTGTTATTTGGAAGAAAGAAATAGAAGTTGATACGAAATCTGAATATATTAAAAAATGTGGAAGTAGTTTAAAGAAAACAGGTAAACATTCATACTTTTATTGTCACCGCAGCGGATTTTACAAGTCTAAAAGTAACAACAAAAGATCCTTAAAAACTGTGGGTAGCAACAAAATTGATGCTTTCTGTCCATCGAAAATTATTGTTAAAGAATATAACGGAAAGATTAATGTGGAGTATTGGAAAACTCATGTTGGCCACGAATGTGATATAAGTCGTTTACGTTGGCCAAAAACAGCAAGTGAAAAAAAAGCAGCAAAAATCCAAATGAAAATTCATAGAAAAAAAAATTGTGATATTAGAAGCAGAGATGTAACTTCTGTTCATCCCTCAGATTCTTTGTTACCTGAAGAATCAGATTCTTTGTTACCTGAAGAATCAGATTCTTTGTTACCTGAAGTATCAGATTCTTTGTTATCCGAAGAATCTGAAGACACATGTTGTGTCCTGTCGTCCACACTTAATGAGACCTACAGAGTAAAGAAACTGGACAGCGTGTGTACTTGCAATTTGAAGTGCGCTGAATGTATGGTTTGCATTCACCGTTTTTCATGTACATGTTTGGATGCAGCCATTAAGCGGAAAATGTGCAAACATATTCACTTGGTGCGTAGAAAAGAGGTGTCAGTAGTGGATACAAGAAAAACGTTGGATAAGGCGCCAGAGAAATCTTTATTGATAAAGGAAATTTCTATGAATGATAATAATGCCGACATTAAGAAAAAGATGGAAGTATTGTCTAATGAAATGTACGACATTCTGAACTCAGTTAATGGTAATGCAGAAAAATATGAAATCTTGAAAAAACAAATGAAGGTTATAAAAAGCCTACTACATTCCATAGATGAAAAAAATGAATTCAAGGAGAAACAAAAGTTTGTGGTAGAACAGATGAATACAAATTTGGAACCACCAAACAAAAAATCAAGACCCAGATGATTGTTTTCCACTAAACAAAAAAATTATAAAAGAGACAACATTCCAAAAACTTTCAATTAAAGAAACGGAACAAATAGCAGCAAGCGTGATGTTGAATCACAAAAAGGATCGTGTATAAGCCAATTTGATGCCTGTCTGTCACAATGTTTTTGTTTTCTCTTTAATTTATTTGTTGTTTTGAATTTTGTACTCATATTTGTATCTAATTGTGTTAATGCTCTTGTTTGATCTTTTCAAACTGTTGTATTGTTTGTGGCGTATAAATTAAGTTTTACGGATCGGATCGGAGTGTATGTGACCACCGGAACACACTGTTAACAAAGTTACGTCAATAAATCTCCCTCGACATCCATCAAGAGGGAGACCAAAGAACACTTGGATGACACAAAGCAATAGAATCCTGCGGAGAAATGGCCTTTATGAAGATGATATAAGAAACAGAAGAATGTATAACCTCAAAACAAGAAGAGCCGACCCCAACAGCCTTTAACGGCAATAAGTTGGGACAGTGCCAGGAAGAAGAAGATCGGAGTGTATGTGTGAAAATAATTATTGCTAGCTGGGATATCACTACATAAGATGTCCCTTCAGTATTAATTTTTTATCGTATATACTATTGTAAATGTATATAAGTACGATAATTTTTTATTGGCCATAATTTTACACAAATACATTTTACGATAAAACTCAACATGACAAAACGTGACAATTATCAAAATTAGGCCAAAAGTTAGACTTGTTGCTGAGCAACGTCTTCCAGTCAACCCTAAACTTAAACAATAAATATATAATAAGTTTTTTTCTGCCCAAATAATCAACATGAATAATAAAATAATATAAACATACATACAAAAGATAAAATAAAATAAATTGATAAAAACAAATTAGGCAAGTGATACATGTGTAAAATAATAATTCATACTTGCATATAAAAAAGAAATAATAACAATAAAAAATAAAATAAATATCTGTGCCTGGATGAGGCAGAGGGGGGGGGGGATGTAAAAAGAGCTCTTTATTAAGTGTCAATAATTAACATGTCATTTAAAATATCATCTAGAGACCAATCTATTCTTGAAAGAAGAAAACGATAAGCTGGTGCAAATTTCAGGAGGAAGCTGGTTCCAAAATCTAGCGCCGTGAATACTATAAGATGAAGAGTTGTAATCGGAATGATGCGAAGGAATGAAAAACAACCTATTGTTCCCCGACCTGAGTGGAAGTCCATGCTTTGCTGCAAAGTGGAATCTCTCTCTGAGATATCCTAGATATTGAGGATCTGATAGTATCTTAAACAGGAAACAGAGGATGTGTATGTCTCTTCTCTGACTAATAGTTTTCCAATTTAACTGGTGCCTGTAAGATGATATGTGATCATATTTGCACAAATAGAAAATTTATCTGATGCAAAGAATTTTGAAGACGTTCCAATTTGTTTAACAACTCCACAGTGAGATCCAAATAAATTCATAATCGAGCATGGGAAGGATGAATGATTGCACCAGCAGAGTTTTGGTTCTGGTAGAGAGAAAATTTTGGAAACGTTTGAGAGAATGCAATGTATCAAAAACCTTACGGCTCACTTCACTCACCTGTTTCCACCACGACAGCCTAGAGTCCAGATAGATACCCAAGTCCTTCACATAATTGACAAGTGCAATAGAAGAATTGTTTAACAGTAGCATTGGAATGGAGGAGGTATCCACCCGGAATAAGAGCCATTATATAGTAGGTTATTGATTTTTTATTATTTTTTTCATTGACACCTTCACAAAAATAATAAATAAATTTAAAAATTAGTTCTTCATTTGCGAAAATAATATTTATAATTTTTTTTATGGGGGAGGGGGGAATAATAACGATAGCTTTTGTAATAACAGAATGTAAATAAATAACAGTTGCTTACGTTCCATTATTTTAAAGAGCTGTTATTCCCAACTCTATATTCTAATGTAGCCATAAACAATTTGTAGTACCTACATATGGCTGTGTTGATTTTTGTTTTGGGGCGTACAGACAACTGGATGCAAACGTCAATCAAGCAAAAATATTAAATCTTTCGGTGACAATTCGGAGCATTCTAAGAAGAAATATTCGAATGAATGCCTTCGTTACGTCTCATGGACGGGTAATGAAGGCATTCATTCAAATATTTCTTCGCAGAATGCTCCGAATTGTCGTCGAAAGATTTAAGATTTTTGCTTGATGATTGATAATAATAAAAGATAATTTGTATTTGGCACTGTTTAATGGTCCGTGACCATCTCAAGAGCGCTGTGGCTTTTTAGTTAAGTTGGAAGCATCTTCTAGGTCAAACATGAAGTTCATGTAACGCTGCTGCCACTGCAGAGGACTCTCCATCTTTATTGGCATCAGTTCTCTGCCTCAGGCCATCCCATATCTTGGTCATGGTGTCGTACGTCTCTACGTTCTTGGGATGACTTTGGGGTCATCCACGAAGAGTGCAGATTTTCTCAATAGCCGACTCGAAGTCCTTCTTTTCGAGCGTTCCACTTTGGTTGACATCAAAGAAGACGTTGGACACATAGAGAAGCTTCTTCTTACGGAGATCTGAGATAGGCATCGTGGTAGACAAAACAGTATTTTTGTCTCTTTCACCCGCTGTGTTGTTGCGAGTAGTCGGTGTTGTTATCCTTCTCTGTTACACTACTGGACATACACTGATCACTACATGCTGGAACTTGTGAGACAATAGAGTGATTCTCGGAAGGGGTCGATTTTTTTAACACGTGTTTTGGCAATACAAGTGGGAATGTAACACAAAATGATGACTTGTTAAAGTTTTGAAGAGACAATCAACAATAATGAATATTGATGATTGACGTTCGCATCCAGCTGTCTATACGCCACCTTTTTCAAAGTGCTTTATTTTGAAATACGTATATCAAGAGATACTATTATACATTTATTATTCTATGACTACCTATAATATATTTCGTACATAGCTGTATAATTCATAAGTATTTTTTAGCGTAGATACATTTTAGCAAAAATAGATGAATCTTGTGTACAAGAAATCAAACAAAATTTGTGATCACATATACTACTACTATGCCGTGTCCCAAGTGGGGTAGGCAGAGAGGACGTAATGCCAAACGGATCCATCTTTACACATATCCTTTGCTTCCTCCACATTCATACAATTTCTCATACACGCACGTCGGTTCCTCTTACTCAACACACGACCGTCCTTGAGAATTTGATCCACTTGATCAAGCCACGTGATTCTCGAACGCCCGCACTTCCTCACACCCTTTCTTTCAGACAAGTATATCCTCTTTGTCATTCTTCACAAAATATAGTGTTACAAATTAACATCTTGGGTAAATAAATAATACATAAAATATTACAAATGTGTCGTCTATTACGCATACAGCACAAGGTCGCATTACAAATAATGTTTATTTGTGTCAAATTACTTTACTGTTACATAATTGCATATATTTTCAGGTAACAAATCAACATAATTATTTGACTCTTAGAATGGTCATTAAAATAAGGGTTAATGTGCTTTATAATGCAGGGTGTCAGTGTATTTGTGTGTGCCTAGTTATATAAGTACAATATTGTAAACTAGTACATAGAAACTTAATTCATTTATAACTAGTAACTGAACGACTTCTTCCAGAAACATGTGGAAATAGATCAAATGTTTTGACTTTCATATTGAGTAGGTACATCTTCAAGATGTAATATGGAATCGACACCAATGGAGGAGGGTAGTTGCATAGCTCATTTTTATTATTGCAACTATCAAATTTTCAAATGCCGGTTGATCCGCGCAATATCTTCACTTTACGTGGGAAGCTCCGCTTGCGTGAGGGTAAATAATACTCTCTCGGAGTGGTTTGTCCTCACCAAAGGAGTGAAGCAAGGTTGTGTCATGTCTCCGTGGCTGTTCAACCTATTCTTCGACTACTGTATGCGACCTGTGAAAGAGATGGATGTTGGTGTCGAGCTGAATGGGTTTCGGGTGAATGCATTGATGTACGCAGATGATTTGGTGTTAATGGCTGAGAGTGAAAGGGACTTACAAGAGATTGTTACGTGTGTGTATGATAGTTGCAATTTGAATGGTTTGAAAATGAATGTTATGAAGACGAAAGTTCTTGTTTTTGAAAGAGAGAATGAAAAAACGATTTGCGAGATTAAAGTTGGTGACGAATGTTTGGAGCAAGTAAGTGAGTATGTATATTTGGGAAGTATGTTTACGAGGGATGGAAGATGCGATAGGGACATTGAAAGAACGAAAGTGGCCGGTGCTAGAATAAACGGTGCACTTCGACCCATTGTCGGCAATGACAATGTGTCGAACATGGCTAAAATGCTGGTGTGGCGTGGCGTGGCTTGACCACGTGGATCAAATTCTCAAGGACGGCCGCGTGTTGAGTAAGAGGAACCGAGGTGCGTGTATGAGGAACTGTATGAATGTGGAGGAAGCGAAGGAAGTGTGTAAAGATAGATCTGTTTGGCGTTCCGTTCTCTCTGCCTACCCCACTTGGGACACGGCGTGAGGGTATAGTATAGTATAGTAAATTTTCAAACTTTATCGTTTATATCAGTTACGACGATTTAAGTAATATGGTATACATGCACCGTCATCATATTTTTAATTTGGTATAGAAATTTGAAATGTTTCACTTTCTCCTACCTACTAATTTTGCTTATTACTTTCTTTTCTGTGTAACTTTGCTAAGCCCATCTGCCGCTCATTTTGTCTCTAGTATACAATTGATCATAGTCCTCATTGCTTTAGGTTTCCAATTTCCACCTCGCAGAGGTTCATCCCCTTCCTCTAGTCTCTTCTATGTCATCACCAATGTCAATCTTTCCATACCCTTCTGTCATATTACGATGTATCCGAAAAACTGGACTACAAGTCTAGTGTCTAGTATAACTGTATTAAAATATAAACTTGATTGAATTAATTAATATTATCCAATGATAAGTTGAGTTTGAATCATAGGGGTATCCAGGGGGGGAGAGGGACAAAGGGAAGCAGCAGTCACCCACGATCTCGAGAATAGTAAGAAGTGAGAAACATGTCCCAATGCTTACAAATTGGCTCTAGGCTGGCTTCACTTTTGGTATCCATATGTGCATCAATTCTGCCGTTCTTACTGTCACAATATAAGGTCTACCAATCGAGAGATCTGATTAATTTTGTCATATGCGTAATGTGCCTGAATCCAATTAAACAACAATCCAATCCTGAATCGGTGGTTCATCTCCTTCTAGAAATTTAATCTACGTTTATTAATAAGACTGTAATAGATTAGTAAAAATGCTAAACAAATAAATAACTATTGATATTATGTCACATGTTACGAACAAAACTAAAACCATAGACATACTTGCGGCGCAGTACATTTTTTCGGAATTTTTGTGTTCCAGCATTTATAATAACAATAATAATATTATGCTGTTTCACTCCATATCATTAAGATGATATAGTTGTCTCTTTCCTACTATTGCTGAAGTACAGGACATCCTGTGTTGCGTTCCTATCATAAAAATTGTCATAAAATAACAATCAATCAATGTCCTAAGTATTTAGCAATATACTGTCTTACAAACTTTCTCAACCAACGTCAGTTTAAAACTGGCTGATATGAAATTACACAGGCTGCTAAATTTGATTGATCGCATTACAGATTTTTTCTTTTAATTACCAATCTAGTATATCTTTGACTGAAACCTGGTTATAAATTACTAGCAGTCCGCACCGGCTTCGCACTGTAGATAGGTATTTAAAAAAATAATTTAATTTTAGTATAGATCCATATTTTTTTAGAAAATATAATATAGCCTATGTCACCTGGGGATAGTGTAGCTTCCCAACAGTGAAAGAATTTTTCAAATCGGTTCAGTAGTTTCGTAGCCTATTCAATACAAACAATCAAATCTTTCCTCTTTATAATATTAGTATAGATTACAAAAGGGCAAAACAATGATTTTTTGAATGAACTGTATATAATAAGTAATAATTACAAGTATTAAGTACTATTATAATGTGAATCTATATTAATGTAATTTATTTAAAATGTCATACAGACCAATGATAGCTTATTATACTTTACCTAGATACAGGTAATTATCTATGTAAATAAAAATGAGTTGACCATGTATGTTCCCCCATAACTCGAAAATGGCTGAACCGAATTGGCTGATTCTTTTTTTTTGTGTTCGTAATTATCAGGAGACGGTTTGCATGCAAGATTTTTTTTTTTGAAAATCCAACTGTAAAGTCGGTAATTTGGATTGTATTTTTGTATGAAAGTGACATTTGTAAGACAGTTTCGCTGTCACATATTGTGTCACAATTATTTTTTAAAATCACCCTGGCGATGCCGGGTAGGAACGTCTAGTTTATTATAAAGATGTAGAAAGGTAGGTGCAAATCATTACTAATAAACCTCTAATATGAATACATAATATAAATTATCAAATCATAGTTCAGTATCAAATTGGTTTATTGAAAGGACACACACGTTGCAAACAATTAAATAAATTTATAATAAATACATTAGTTTCATAGTTAATTCTATTACATAGTCAGTTGAATTCAACTCACCACTCGGAGTTAACACAGATGTTGCATGTAAGTTTTTTCCTAATTTAAAATAATTTATCTATTATAATAACATTTGATTGTTCAGTTGATTTGCTATAAAACTGTTGTTAGGTGTCTTTTCTAATCCTCGGTGGTAACCTCACATACGATTTTTGAATATAACATTTATATTTAATAAAAAAATAATCTTGGAATCTAAATGCTTATAATAATAATAATCATCTAGATAATTTGTTTTTAAACAAATGCAGTATAATTATGTTTAAATTCACATTCTTCGCTAGTTTTCTTTTCTTCCTCGGTGGTAATCTCGCATATGCTTTTTGAATTTTGATATATAATAAAAAAATAGTCTGGGAACCTTAATGTTTATAATAATAATAAGCTAGGTAATTTTGTTTTTAAATAAATGCAGTTTATTTATATTTTATTTTCGTGATATGTTTAAAATATTTTCATAAAATTTAACTCTACATTTTTCCAGTTTAGAAAATAAACTAGATGGATGCATTGTGAAAAATATCATACACATATCTTTATGTTGATCTGCTTAAAATAAAACAAATACATATTATGTGTCTGCTTTAAACCAATTTCTGAGCAATTCTGCTGCATTAGGTACCTATCATTATCATCTCCGTTGGTCCCTCAATCCTGAGGATCGTGACCATCGTTTGTTCTGTAGACCATCTGTCTCCACCTTGAGCGATCCTCCACCATATGCAAGGCCCCTTGTAGTGAACTCTGTGTGGCCTCCTTAATTTGGTCGCTCCATCTTCTTGGCACTCTACCCCTTCTACAGCCCCAGTTATAATTACTCTTTCCAGGTTTTCATGCTTTCTTCTTGCAATGTGCCTGAAATATCGCAAAATGCACTGTCTGCAAATGGTTTAGGTACCTTGTACAATAGGAATATTTTCTGCTTGTGTAAACAAAATGTCTATTGGGTATTTTTTGTTAGATATCCAATATCCATTCATGTCTTAGTAAAGACACAATCGAATGTGAAAAATCTTAATATTTTGAGTATATTAGAGAAATATTTAATTATATTATCTGTACCTGAGAGCCATTTAATCTTAAGTAGGTACTAAAATACCATTTACAAATTCAATTTTTTAATTAAAAAAATCTCAACATTTTACTAGTAATAAGCTGTATAATATAGTATATACCATAGTGATGTGCACTGCAATTATTATGACCCTAAGCATTTCTGTACTTAAGACTCACAACTGTTGTGTTATTTCCACTTTTTTTTGTAAATTTGGCATTTTTGTCAAAAATGCACTTGAGTTCTAATGGCTCTCAGGTACAGTGTAATTGCGTCATTAGCTACTATTTAATTTGTGTAATTGAATGGGGTGTATTGTGCAATGTGACCTATTAGATCTATTGTTATGAGTTGTTCAGTAATTATTAATTAAACAGTGTTTAGTTTAACATTTTAAAACTCTTATTAAAATGAATTTTCACAACGTTAATGCACCTACTTTAAATTTAATTATTAATTAACATCGCATTTTAGCGATAAACTCGCCCTCTGTACATTGAATTGTATAAATGATATTTTCTATGTAAATTTGTATTATTGTAAACAATGTACAGTGAAGAATAAAATAAATAAAGAAATTAGATTTGCATATTATGTATTTATGTTTTTTATTATTTCTTTCCAAGGTTTGTGATTGAGGGATAATTTAAAAATGGCAAAAAACCATCCAAAAAATACTTGTCATGGAAACGAAATGGAAAATGGTCACATAAATGGACAACTGAACAATCCGAACCGATTTATGGACAATGGCAATGTGAAGTATGAAAGTGGAAACCCAGCAAAAGAAAAAGCATTCTGTGGTGAAGGTAAGAAAAGATCTTAAACACTTGTATTTTTTTTTTAATTTATGGAGTAGAAATTTAATTAAGGTTTTATTTTAATCAAAGTTATTTAAATATTAAGTTCACACAAATTATAACTCAGTCGTAGGTACTTATTAAGAAAATGTACGTTGACTTATTAGACAGATCTGAAATTAATTTTGGGCAAATGAATAATCTTACTCATAAATCAATTTGTTCTATAGTGCATCTCTGTAGATTAGTGTTGTGGAATTCTCAAGAAATAATTTTTGGAGAAATTTACCGAGAAATTTCTCGGTAAATTTCTCGAAGTAGAGAATTTACCGAGAATTTTTTTTTTTTTTTATTTAACAGTAAAATAATAATAAATCAGTACTTTATTCAATCAATCAATAACAATGTACAAATGTTGAGACAATTTATCACCAATATTGCTACAATTAAAGTTAGTCAATACCGGATATTTTTTCATATATTTTGTAGGGGAATTCCGCCGCATTATCGCCAATAAATAATAGGGGAATCCCCATGGGAAAAAATCAGAGAAATTTCTCTTCAATCAGAGGAGAAATTCTCGGAGAAATTTCTCGTTCTCGAGAAATTTCTCCGGAGAATTTTCTCTACTCACATCACTACTGTAGATGCAAATAGATTTATAATTCAAACAGAAAACTTTAATTGTAATATAAATTTATTAGATGTTATTTCTGTAGTTAAGTAAAACTCTTTTAGATAAATATACATGTAATTTAAATAAAGGAGGTAGACAATTTTGATATGATTATCTAAAAAACAGATTAATATGATGAGTATGGAAAAATTAAATCAAATGAAAATTTCTTAATTTAGTCTTAATTATTCCTAATTTAATGTGATTAGTTCTTGATTTAAAAATTATAAATAAAATTAACTGTTAGATGGCAGGCGGTGTAATAAGTGGCCACAATTAACATTTGCAGGGATTTTCGTCAGACATAAATTTGGAACAATGCTAACCTTTGTTTGTGAGTTACATGCCACTTAGTCAAGGCTTACAGTTTGAATAGTAATTACTGCTTGTTTATAGGATAAATGGGGGTATAAAAATTGTCCATCATTTTCATAATTTTGTTTGTGATTTGCTGGGGCCACACAGCTGGACACGAACATCAAGCATAAATCTTAAATCTTTCGGCGACCATTTGGAGCATTCTCCGAAGAAATATTCAAATGAATGCCTTTGTTACGTCTCATGGATGGATAACAAATATTTCATTGGAGAATTCTCCGAATTGTCACCTAAGGATTTAAGATTTTTGCTTGATGATTGATGATAAGCGTTCGCATCCAGCTGTGTGGCACCGCCATTTGAGGATTTGCTATTAGATGCCTTTTCTTTCAATTTCATTGATTCATCATGGGTCGTTTTTATTGGATTACTAATTTACTTACAAATAAGTAATTGTTATAAGTTTTTTTAACAGTTAACGATTATATTCATAAAGGTTTTATAAAGTAGATTAAAGTAATAGATATGTTAATCTGGTAAATTAAATAATTTTTAACATAATACTCGCTTATACTAATTATTCATGTTTTTGTTTCACCTTTGACTTGAGAAAACAATACTTTATTAGTTATATTGTTTAATGTTTATTGTTTAGCTTCTTCTAGTCTAAAATATTTGCATAATAATAACTTTAAACTATGCTTCATCCTGTCTATCATTTCCTGTCACGTACATATTATTATTATTATTGTTACCCTTATGATTTACAAAAACTACATTGTCATATACAAGAAATCATAATTTAGTTTCTACTACTACTACCTACACCATCACGGCATATCTCTCAAGTAGGGTGACCAACGGTCTAACTGTATGTGATAAACATGCAGACTGTCCATTCAGTGTCATTCAGGAATGGGTGGCATGTGTCACCTCTGAATTTATGTTTTATTTATTTATATTAAATTATGATGTCTATTGTCTTATATCTTCATCTCATTTTTTATAATAGTAATCAAATATATTGTTATAAATTTTGTCATATTATTTAATAATTCGTAATTGTCGATAGAGCTAAATAGTTGAAAATTGATATACTTTTTCTAGTTCCCGGGAGTCAGCTTCAAGAGTTCTATAAAGGGAAGTCAATTCTTCTTACAGGTGCTACAGGATTCGTAGGAAAAGGTAAAGTACTGTTTCCAAAATTGAAAAGTTATTTACCTAATTATTTCAAGCAGACAAATACATTATATAATTATACATATATGATATTATGTATCTCAACAAACATGCTGCGAACCGGCACCACGAATCTCCCTTTTAAAGACAGACATAGAGTACAAGGTGTTCCAATACTTGCAAGTTGTCTTTCAGCTGGTTTAAGCGTGCTTTACCCCTTGGAAATATTCACCTATTCCACGTTTAAGATCCTTAAGCTCTCTTTCTTTTATGTCTGGCAAATCCATTAAAGAACATCTACAAAAAAAACAATCAAGTGTTCTTCAAGCATTTCAACACCAATGTTTTTGGTTGCATTACCAATTTTTCTTTTGAATTTCTCCTCTATACATCTTAGGTTGATACATTGTTGATTAACATACTGGTAATGATAGGGCACTTTGCCGGTTCAATAATGGAAGAAGACTGTTCGTTTGTTCAAAATTAAATGAAATAAAATAATTATGTATATAAGATTCGTGTCTTAGTTTGGGACTAGCTTTATTTTTTATTTTATTTAAGCACATTCACGGCTTTCGCCTTTTACATGTTAACAGCACAAAATAAATATAACAACAACAAGCAAATTCAAAGTCATAAAAAATAATAATCAAAATAAAAGTAAAGATAAAAAAAACATTTGACCATTTATTATTTTAATAATATCAATATAAACATAATACATAAGCATATAAAAATAAATCATTTTAATCAAAGATAATAATTAAAATAACAAAATATAATGTTGAGATGTCAATTCGTAAAAGTAATAATTTAATTTATATGTAACGTCAAAATATGTACAAACACACACAAATAGATACAATATCAATGTCTTTAAATAACAAGTAATAAAAATAAAATTTTGAATTAAAAAAATCAATTAGATCAGGAATAAAAAAAATAAGAATGAAGAATTCAATAATTTTGAAATAAAAAAGTTCAGACGACAACTAACAGAAAATATATCTTGAGTTAAAGAAAAAAAACTAAGATGAAAATGATTCATACAAATCAATGCATTATAAAACTAGAGAATTATTACAATTTATCTGTTTGAATTATCTTTAGACATGTTATGTTATTTTTTCTATTCTTACCATAGTAATTTAATCTTTTTTATGTTTAAAGTTTTGTTGGAGAGGTTGTTAGTATCGTGTCCTGGTGTGGAGGCCATCTACATGATGGTTCGAGAAAAGAAGGGACATTCCATATCCACTAGAGTGAATAAAATATTCCAAAGTCCAGTGAGTACAAATTCAACTTACCTAGATCCATTTTCATACATTCATCAAAAAAATATTTTATAACACCTACTTCATTTACTTTTATACCTACAGAATAGCGGCTCCACACCAATCTTCTCGACACTCTTATCGCTCAGATATCATTGTTATAGGTACGGTGTAGAAAAAAGGTTGATCATGTAAATCGCATTTAAAGGATGAAATTAAAATTTCAAGTATTCTCGAGTTGTTTTGACTTTTGATTCCCCTCTTGTAGTGTTCTTTTGAACAAGAATTTAATGTAAACAAATTTCACATTTTTTTTTTTCATTTTCAGCTGTTTTCTAGTGTAGATGAGAAGACATTATCGAAGGTATATCCAGTGGTAGGTGATATGGGTCTTTCACTTCTGGGACTATCCAAAGAAGACTATGATATGTTGACAGATAAAGTCAACATTGTATTGCATTGTGCAGCTAATGTCAGGTAAGAGAGAAAAAACAATTTCAAATTATCAATAAATATTAATATCAATTCAAGACATATTTATTTTGAAAAGCAGTGAACATATTACTATCATATCAATACCATTTAAGTTGAAAGTGTTAGAAATTTCTATGAAAGGTGACAGTTTGGGTATGAAAGAGAACGAAAGAAGCAATGATGGTGGTGTGAAGGAGATCAAGAATAGCAGGCTGCCTAGAAGTGGAAGTGACAGTTAATTTAGTACAAGACATCGCTTTGTACTAATAAAATTAGCATCTGTGCATTGAATTTATAATCAGCTGATAATCTTATGATACTTTGTAATGATTAATTTGTGTAGTGAATAGTAAGAATAACTAAAAAATAACATATATAAATAAATATTACAGAAATTATTTAACATTGATAATTCTCAAGGCTTGTCTCAGCCAGAATTATCGTCATAATTCTACACTTACAAACACATTTAATGCTTATGTTAATAATGAGAACTTAGATGTAAATGTGAATATTTTATGTTGAATAGCCTTTTTCTATCCTACACGAGAAATGGAATAGCCTCTGTGTACTTTACTCCTATTACGAATATGTATTTCTCGGTGTGTTTGCACAGGCGAGATTTTGTTTGTAGAATAGTATAAATTCATTGCATCTTATTGTGAATCACAAAGCTGGTTCAAGGTTAAATATATTATCATTAAAAATTTGAAAATAATATTGAAGAAAGTGGTTGTCCTCCCTATAAGTATTGGAGGATAAACTAACTTCCACCCTAAAAATATCCTAAGTTCACTCTTGATTTGGATGTATGAAGATTGAGAAGAACACTTAAAAGAGACCCATATCTATCTCAGAACATTAAATTTATACTCTTATTTATCCGCACATTCAAAATAAAAATGTATGTGGGTAATGATTTTGAGCTAATGGAGATATACCAATAAATTAATTCAAAAGTCGGCTGGCTACCATATTACATTAAAATTAATATAAATTTGTGATAAATATTTCAGATTTGATGCTCCGCTGCGTGAATTGATAAGAGTGAATGTAAAAGGGACTAGTGATTTGTTGGAACTAAGCAGAAAGATGAAGAAGCTGGTTGTAAGTACAACTTTAATATTTTTTATATACTACAGTGGTACCTCGACATACGAGTTTAATTCCTTCCGTAACCTTGCTCGTATTTCAAATTACTTGTATCTCAAAGCAAATTTCCACATTGAAATTAATTGAACTGCCATTTTTTTTTTCTTTTAAAAAGATATGTCTGGGTTTTGTTTATTATAAACCCAAATACAACCTTATACACCTTTCACAGTAAGCTACTAAAAGCTTGTGTCGTGAAAGGGGAGTTTGCCGGCACCTGGTATCGAACCACAGACCCCATGTTTACGAGGCCGAGACTCTACCTCCAGGCTACCGACGAACATTAATCCGTTCCAGCCCCCAAAATATCACCCCAGTTATTTTTCTTATGTGTTTTTGAATAAGTAAATGTATTTATAAATGAGAAATATTGTACAAAAATATAATAAAAGAGAATGTAAAGAAATAAGCTAGATTTATGAAGTGTTACTTTCGCTTAATTTTCTTCACTGCTTTTCTCTTCACTGGTCCTTGCCTTTTTTGCAACGCTTTTCTTACTTTCACCTGTAGGCCATTTAAAAAAACATGCCCAAGGAGGTTTGTTTCTTCCCCCCTTTTTGAATGTTTCTGAGTCAGGCAAATGTCAGTAAATAGCTCATATTTTAAAGCAAAAAGCACTCACTCGACGGCTCGTATCTCAAAAAACTCGTATGTTGGGGCACTTGTATGTCAAGGTACCACTGTGTATGAAAATTTGGCTATATATTTTCCTCTCCCATGGGCAATCAATAGTTCCACACATGCAGGGTTAACGTTAGTACATGTTTTTTTTTTATTACAGAGTTTTGTGTATGTATCCACAATCTTTTCCAACTACAGAGAGGATGAAATAGGAGAATGTATCTATGCACCAGGCTTGGACTTGGATGTGGCTCTCGCTTTAGAAAATATCAGTGCCCAGGATGAAGATACACTTCAAATTCTCAACGCCAAGTTAGTTTACTTTTACAGATTAATAAACCTTCCCCCTCTTCCAATTTTTTTTTTATGTTCCCTTAATAGGGTGGTATTATGCAGGGTATTTGGCAGAATGTAGACAAACTAATAGGGTATACACATTTTACATTCCTCAGCGGTGAAGGGTAGAATATAAGACCTTGGTTTCAACACTTTGACGCATATGACAGCAATAAGGCCTAAGGGACACTCAATCTTAGAATTTAATTTGTACAAAAGGCTTATATATTGACTTGAAGCAATGTTTTCTTCTCAAATAAATAAATAGATATAGTGAAAAATATGAAATGTTTTTCAGAATCCTCCAATCATGGCCGAATCTCTACAGCTTCTCCAAGTGTATTACAGAAAATGCCATAAAAATAAAAGGGAAAGATCTTCCAACTTGTATATTTAGACCTGGAGTAGGTAAGAATATTGAAACGGGCCAAGAGGATGACTCTTCATTCAAAAGTCTAGAAATTGTTTCCTTAAATATTAATACAGTTGCATAGAAATATCAATGATTTAGACCAGTGGTTCCCAAACTTTTAATTTCGCGTACCACACACGAAATTATAAATCAGTAGCGTATCACTGAACTGAATTTAAAAACGTTTTATCTAATTATTTACTGTGTATGGCCATGGCTGATTAAGTACCACCTGAATAATTGTCGCGTACCACCAGTGGTACGCATACCATAGTTTGGGAATCACTGATTTAGACTGCTCGGTGTGGCAAGAATTTAACGCTTTTACCTACAAGTTAGGAGATTCAGAATTTGTTTTTTATGTTTTTCAAAATTATGTTTTTCAAATTATCCTGAGTCTTGTCCAACCAGCCCCTCAGGCTCCTCACCATGGTACCTCCTGTGTGGATAAATTTTCTAGTGTAAAAATTTGATTGGATAAATGAGTGATATTAGTTGGTCCAACGCCTCCAGATTGCATCAACTTTTGTTTATTATTTATTTGCATATTAATTATTTATTAATTTCAGTGATGCCTACATCCCACGAGCATGTCACTCCAGGCTTTGTAGATAACACAAATGGAGTTGTCGGTATGTTGACTGGTGTAGCCATGGGGATTGTAAAAATAATTCCTGCGAATAGACATGTTACGCCATGCTTACTGCCAGCCGATTTCTGCGCTAATGCAATAATTGCGTGCGCATGGGACACAGCTAAGAAAATGTAATGAAAACACAAATTGTAAACATTTTTTCCATTTATTTAAATTGTTTTCAGAGCTTCCTATCCTGGGGTACTGTAGATCTCGACCCTGATCTTATCCACAGTGTTATCCGTAGTATCTTACAAATGTCTAATTGGCACACAATCTGTCTCAAGAGTTTTTTGTTTTCTTTCTCCATCCAAAGACCTTACCCACCTCGACTTCTAGATGTAGTCCATTGTGGGATTTAGTCCTTAGATGTCTTCCCACAGACCTAAAACCTGAAAGAAATTCAAAATTTTGTGTGGGTTAGTTCCTTTGATCTGTTCTTGATCAGGAAAGTGTGAGCCAATTATTTTGGCTCTTGTTTGCATTATAGGTTCACATTCTGTGAGTAGATGCAAAGGAGTTTCATGTTCATTCATGCAGAATCTGCACAGATACATGTCTGTTAGTTTCATTATACATAACTGTTTATTGAGTCTACAGTGTCTTGTTAGTACTCTGGTGAGAATTCTTAGGTTCTCTTTGTTAAGTTCGAGAAAGTCTCTACTTTTCTTTGATGAGAAACCTTTAATCAGGGTTTTCGCATGTTTCTGTCCTGGTATTGTTAACCAGTTATTAATAGCTTTTTCTTGCATTCTCCCATAGAGTGCCGTTTTTAAAGTGCTATTTGTGATGGGGCAGTGAGGCTCTGGTCCATAGGTCAGCATGTCAGCCCCCTTGTTGGCCATTTTATCCGCCTCGTCATTACCCTCATAGTTGGAGTGTCCTGGCACCCATCTTAATACAATTTTATTGTTATTTTCTATTGATAATTTGTTCAATGCATTGATACAGTTTTGAACTGTAACAGAGTTTACTTTACAGGAGTCTAGTGCTTTAAGTGCAGCTTGACTGTCTGAGTAAATGTAGATTTTTTTATTTCTATATCTCCTATTTATATTTTCATAGGCGCATATTGTTATCGCAGTTATTTCTGCTTGAAAGATAGTTGCATTTTGGCCCAGGTGTTTGCATATGTTTGCTTTTGGTGATATACCATATACACCTGAGCCCGTGCCGTTAATCTTTTTAGATCCATCTGTGTACCAAATCAAGGCACCATTTGGTTCCTGATACCAATTTTCTTTGATATCTGATCTGGATTGGATTTCTACTTTGTATGGTTTGGCAAAGTGGTAGATATTTTTCATTTTATCTTTTGGTAAACTGTCTCAAGAGTACAAAATACTGTACTAGAGTGATTAGTTTAACTATTTTGAAGATATTCAATTGACAAACTGAGGAAAGACTGTCGTTTGATTGATACATATTATTAATTTGATGTTCCTAAAACACTAAACAAGATACATGCCAAGAGTTAACTTCCAGGTGCATAGTGGATGTCTTCAATATGTCCTCATTGGATCATGAGCTTCTAGAAACTTTTATTATTTGCTATTTCAAAGACCTCAAGTATCTTTGAATCAAATTGCTTTGAAATAAAATGTTGACATCTAACTATTATTGGGAGTGGTGGCCAATCATTTTTTGCCCTTCCCTTTGATTTTGAAAAAAGATTTGTTTAACTTATAATATTATAATTTTTATAGAAATACTGAGCCCAAAGTCTTTAATTTCGTCGCATCCCATAGACTGAGCTGGACTGTTGGTCAACTTTTGGAAAATGCTTTGAAACATGCTGTTGTAGAACCGTGCGATCAACTTTACGGGTTAGTCTAGAAATTTTACTATTTATCATATTTAAGTCTCGTAGAATTAAAGTGAAATGTTTTTAGTATTACACTGCTTAAGATGTGTGATGATTTGTTTCTTTGGTGCCATTTTACAATACTTCAACCGTCTCAAGGGCCCTAGTAACACACAACAAATCATTTATACAATTTTCAGTCACCGGCCAAACACAGTCAAGATACTCTTATATTATAGTAATAATTTTAGAGCCACACAATAAACAAGAGAAAATATGATAGGTCTGACATTAGAGAAGCGATTCCATTATTTTAATAAATAAAAATAAATTAGTCTAAAGAGTACATGTGCTGTCTAATCACTTTCAGACATTTTCGTTTGGATCTATTACTAGGCCCCCGATCTAGAATTTCAAGTTGGACCTTATTACGCAATTAGTGTGGTTTTCCGAACATGTCTTTTTTCTATTGAAATTTGCTTTCCTGGATCTTCTATAATATGTCAGCTGCTGATCCGTAACTCGAGAGTAATAAGTAATAATAGACTTGTATTATTTACAGATATCCCAATTCTCTTATGATTGACAGCACAATAGTGTACAAGATATTGGGAATACTGATTTACCTTATACCTGGTTTTATTGGAGATGGCTTCAGAAGGTTAACAGGAAAACCACCTTTGTAAGTTTAATCAAAATTTTCTTATCCACATACTTACCTATATATTTATATTATTTTAAAGATTAATATTTGCTTTGGATGTCTAATACTAAAAAAGTATAGAACTGAGTTAACAGACAAACTCTGAACACCATTTTTGTAGAACAAAATTCAATACAATTTTCGGAATCTAGGAAGTAAGGAGGTGTTTATTAAAGTGTGGATTCTGTTGCTCGTGAATTGTCATGACTTCGAAAATGCCTCTTTGTTTTCTAAAAATTATATGTTTCAGAATAAGAAATAAGAAGTTATATTAGTTAATGTACTAAAAATGCGTTGAATTAGACACAATTTGATGCCAGAAACTGGACTTCATTTGCTGAGAAGTGTGAATTCTATTCATTTTGAGAAATGTATTGATGTTAATAATTTATAGTATTTTCAGTAAATATTTATTTATTTTAATATAATGTTATTTTTTATATTCTAGATATTTAAAGAATTACAAGAAAATGATGAAGCACTTTTCTCTTTGCTACTTCTTCGGCACACAAGCATTGAGTTTTAAAATAAGAAATTCCAGATCACTCAACAGAAGTCTCTGCGAAGTGGATCAGAAGTTGTTCAAACAGAATATTGACGAATATGATATCCCATCTAACTTCCCAGCTCTGATGAGAGGAGTTAAGCAATACATTCTCAAGGAGAAACCTCATGTATCGCAGGAGGCGTACAAAAAATTAAAACAGTAAGATACATATTGCTTTTTGAAATCCTAATTTACAATTAATTTTACAACTTTTTCTCAGCCTACTTTCGTCCATTCTAAGTGAACATTTCCTATATATCTCTTTGTGCATGATTATCTAATACAATAGGTCTTGTTTAGGTTATGTAAAACTAATTGAATAGTAATAACCATGTATGGAAATAAGTTCAGAAAGGGGCCAAGAATGAATCCTAGGCATTTCCATAGTTACACCCTTAATAGTAAAACAACAAAATTTATGAGTTTGGCAGTAGGTATGAATGAACCTAATTTATATCCTATTGAAAAATAAAAAATATTCTTTTTAATACACATACCTTCTACTGTACTATATTTTTATTTCATTTATTTATTTCTGTTACAGATTGGAGAGGAGTTACTTTGCAACATTTTACATATCTGCTCTTTTTGGGATCGGCCTATTTCTATGCATCATACACATATTTGTATTTTAGATTGGATATATTGTTAAATAGCCTTTTGATTTCAATTATACATAGGTACATTTCCCTCTGCCTACCCCATCTGGGAGAGTATAGACAGATAGATAAACATTTATATTGATATTAATTTTAATTTAATTCCCACACATATTTTTAGTCAGTTACCAATATATTGGTAGAAATATGAGACTGTTAAAAGTAAAAAGACGAATCAACTGTTCTGAACTAAATAGCAAATTCGCCTTTACAAGTGTGTAGGGGCAGCTGCCTTTATTGCGTGTAATATTGTGAATAGTCCCTCAGGTATGTAAGGGTTTTATTTTATGTGCCAACTGTAAATCTGTTTTTTTGTTTTATTTTTTGTAACTTTTTCCAGTAAGATAAATTAATCATTGAAATAAATATAATCCTTTATTGAAATGGATTTTTTTTGCTCTGCCCTTCAAGTGATTCATAATATCTTGTGATTGAATTATTCACATAGAGATACATATCACATCATATACAGTGAAGAATTGAGTACAATCATCCTAGTAACTTTTATAATAGTTTAGGTATATATGTGAAATAATATACAATGAAAGATATTTATTGTCAATTAATTAAATTATGTAGTAAATAATCAGTAAATATAATCAAATAAATAAATATATGTGTTATTTTAAATTCAACTGAAAAATTGTCATTGGTAATTTACATAAACAATCATTGTTAATTCAATTGAATAATTCTTGTTACATATCGTTAGCCTAATTGTTACATTGTAATAACAAATAATAAATTAAATTGTAAAATAATAATTGTTCAATTTTTATTGTTAAGTCAATTGAACATTTAATCATTAGCAATTCAATTGGATGCCACAAAATTATTTGCAGTTGAAGCAGAAACCACAGAAGGTTCAGTTTTATCTTTGTCATCTCTAAATTTGATTATAATGTTTCGTACTTTCATATTTGGAGTCAGAAAATCATTGAGCATTTTAATACCTGGTGCACCTTTACGATCAAAAGGATATCCCATAGTCCTCTTATCTGGATACTTATTAAATCGAATACCACAATAGCTATCAGCGTCATTACATTCATTAAGTACACCCAAATCTATACCATCTTGGGAATAATCAGATATCATCAGAAATAATTCAAATTCCATTCCTTTTTCATTTCCTTTGGGGATCAGCATGTGCTGTGGCCAACCACATCCACAGAATTTAAAACTGTACAATTGTCTTACATCCATATTAGTAGTGTAAGCCGTGTTGTGGAATGTTCTTTCAAATGGAATAATAACTGAAGAATCACTTGATTTTCGAGTTATGACATTGGATCCTTCCTTCAAATTAACACGGAATTTGTCCAGCTCAATCATGAACTGCCTTTGTTCATCAAATTCCATAATGACTCCATTTTCTTTATGTTTAGGTGCTATGAATATTCTCATATATCCAACCAACTGCTCACCAGAAATGTTATTGACTTGAATTTGATATGTGAAAGGAACGTGTTGAAGATGGGTGAACTGTACTCTTGCAGATCCTAAAGGAACGAAGTCCAACCCCATTGAAAAATCCATTTCTCGATTTTGCCAAAAAGTGTGAAACTCATTTACAGGTTTTCCAGAAGAAGATACCAGGAAGTCTGTAATTATTACATCATTAAAAGTTAAATCAGTTTTTGAGTAAGGTGGATATGAATCCCTTAAAAGTAAAAATATGTTATTTATTTACCCATACAGGTACCCATACCCATACCCAAAAAATACACCCAATACAGGTGCATTGTACCTAGTGGGGCAGCAACACCAACGCATTGTTAATTGTTACATAAATAATTGTGGTATTATTTATATAAATGTGAAGTAAATATTTTATGAATAAAGAAATAAAATTATGAATGAATATGTGCGTGCCATCTATAAAACACAGGATCTCTCATTGCAGTAGCAGAATCACCCATTACCGCTGCATCCTCCAACCATTTACCCTCAGGATCGTGACAATAAGATATTAACATGTGTCCAGCAGTTTCATAGTTACCGTACAAATCATGATTAACACCATACATATTGTCATCAATAATATTCCCTAATATATCTATACCATCATCCCCTGCCAATGATATTTCATTTCCATCTTTATCACGGACTAATTTATTTCCAATTGCATCTTTGATATTCTTTTCCCATTTTTCTATATCAGATAATTTCACATCGAGCTTGTCATCCGGGCGCTTAACATCTTTTAGGCTTACGTTTTCAAATCTCGGAGGAAATGTGCGATATGCATAAATTTCGGAAAGCTTTGGAAAATATGCTTCGGAAATTTTTTCTCTAATATTAGAAAGTGGTATAACACGTGCTAGATTGTTGCAAAATCGCTCTATGTTGTATCTTGCAATAATTTGCTGCTTCATATAGTAGAAGAGTTCTCCTCGTCTGTTTTTTACTGCAACCACAGCATCGTACGCTGTATTAGGGTGTAGAGCTTTCCAATACCAAAAGAATAAATTCACACCGATGTCCTCACGAAAATATGCAACACGTTGCTCAGGCCAACGAAGATTTGCCGTAAAATTCTGGGGAATAATAATTACTTCACGACTATCTTCTGGGATTTTAGATGCTTCTATTTTTGTTCTAATTAGTAATGAACTAAACAAAAAATTTGCTGGGAAAATTTGGTAAAAGTACATCCTTTGTATCGGGTCTATGAAGTAATGTTACAGACAGTGCGTAGTTGAATAAATATGGATTCACACGATCGTGACAATATGCAGCGACAGAGATTAAATCTTCTGGAGTTTTCTCATTCATGAATATCTTTATAAGTTCCAAAGCCTGTCTTGTATGACTGGTAATGAATAACGAAAAATTTGCTTCTCGTGGCATTTGAATTTTTGAAAGGTCCGGAACGTTAATATTTTGGATATGAATTTTTATGGTTCCTTTTTTATCCCACTTTTGCATCAGCTTATTTCGAAGTTTCCTATGTCTTTCAATCATATAATTCTCAGGAACATCAAACATAATTCTCTTTCCTTCGCCCTTTGGCATGAAAATGGGCTCTCCAGGTCTAGAGAATAAGAGCCTGAACTTTTCATTGTTGGTGAAAGACATCTTGTAGTAGACAGTAGCAACCAGACGAGAAGTGAATGTACAAAATACACTGAAAGGCCTCATTATATACTCAATCGGAGAAATATGGGAAGGTGGAAGAAAAATGATTACTGGAGCATTCTATCTGTTTCAAAGGTTTTTCAATTTTGTGGATAATGAACCTGAGTGTACCCCAAAAATCATTGTAACGTGTACAGTAAATTAGTTTTGTGAAAAAGGTGTGAGTTATCAGAAGATTTAAACCTCTTTATTTGAGTTCTCAGAATAGAATAGGTCTTCAATTCTCTTGTGTAACTTTTTGTGTTCCCTCTAAACCAGTGGTCTACAACAGAGGCGGCTCTTTGATAATGAGCGGCGGTTCAAACGCACCCCCAATTTAAAAGATAGAAACCTAACAATATGTAATAATTAAAATAAAAAATATTTATAAATTTTTTCCATGAACAATATAATCAAGTTACCATATGAACAACACAGTCATCACATTCACTATTGCTTTGCAACATGCAGCGCTACTGTTCGTTAGAATATTTTAGTGCGGATGTTGAGCGAACTAACGGTGCAAAATCTAATATCGCACCGATAACCCATACATTTCGTAAAACTTCAATACTAAGTTCGTGGTGCTAAGATTGTATGGAGATATTAAAAATATATGGGACATTTTGAGCATTGAACACAACTATGCTCACACGTAAAAAGGAGTAAGAGATACGCCTTGTGGCATTTTGTCGTACATTGACGGAAATTTTTTGACTAGTGTGTTTTTTTATGTGAAGGGATTCCTGTTATTAGTTATGTGGACGCGATGAATTAGTACCTACCAAGCGTGTCAAAATGCATAGATTGACGTCGTGAGGTTCATAGGTCAGCCGTATACACTGTTATTACTTATTACTTAGTGGTAAAATTTCTATAGACAGTCACCGCTAGTCGCGATTGTGTTATGCAGATAATTAGTTATTTGTAAGATTTTTTATATTCGAGCGCGCTAATATCAACATGTTACATGCAATTTAAAGAATCTACGATATACCTATATAAAATTGATATAATATTAATTATTATCGTTTTAGCTTATAGATTACTATTAAAATGGGTGAATTAAACGTAGAATAAGTAATAGTAAATGAAGTGTTCGCTAATGGTAAAGAGAGAAGGGTAGAATTTCTTTATAAGGATGTTTTTTTTTTTACCGAACCCCCGCAAATACATATTGCCGGCCGCCTCTGGTCTACAACCCTTGGTGAATCTACACAATTTGATTTGGTCGGGCCCTGCAAAACTAGGATTGCCACAGTATGCCTTAGCTTGGTTCTGTGTTATACAGCAGATTTGTTTCTTTACAACATCCTTTCTGCTTGTACAGAATGCACGCCATTGGTTAAGATAGAATAATCCAGAAATGGGACTAATGTTTTGTGGTTTTCATTTCCCTTAAGTGCATTATGCAATGATCAATATTGTCTATTCTGTGGCTGCAATAATAATATAAACTTTATTACGTAAAAGAAAATTATTAATTGTGTCGGTGCACACGTAGTAGAATTCCATAATAATGTAATTTGAAACAAGTGTTCCTTTCTACTATTGTTTGTTAATTCGCAGAGAGACGTCTTTCGACTTATAAGGTCATTATCAATCATGACCTTATAAGTCGAAAGACGTCTCTCTGCGAATTAACAAACAATAGTAGAAAGGAACACTTGTTTCAAATTACATTAGTAAAAGAAAATGTAAACAATCACAGGCCTTAATAATAAAAGTTGCAAATTATTTTGTGCAATAACTGATATAATGTGATATTTTTTGTCGGCACTAAGAAACAGCTTGCATTTTAATTACATATGGCTGGTCTGCTGGCTACCTACTTAATATCTCTGGGTAATGTATTACAATAGATATAGGAATCATATTTATTTATTTTCTAAGAACAAACAGTCAATTACAAAAAAACAGCAACAATGAAATATTATACAGATTGTGGACCAAAATAGTTCACTTATAATTACCTAGAAATATAAATCGGAGCATAAATATATAGGAATAAGTAAAAGGTACCTTCTATAATTTTATTGTTACTTTAAGAAAATAGAGAATGAGAAAATAGCCATAGAGAAAATAATAATACTTGTTATAATTTTATATATTATAGTACTTGGCACAAATCGTCTCACAAGGGACGGATTGCCGTAATCTTATAAATAATAATAATTTTATACATAGATAGGTAGGTGGTACATATTTTTTACAATGTAAGTTTGAGTGTTGCACAATCAAAACAATTTGCGCGCGAAATTTAAATTGGACATAACTTGCCACCCAGGTTTTTCAGCACGAAGTGTAACTATGGTTGATCCGGCGTTGTTAACAATTATTATGGATGAAATATTATGAAAACAGGATTATTGAAATTGGATCATTACTGGGTACACGATCATTTACAAAACAAGTAAAATATTAATTTATTTTTTGAGTAAAAATCAACCATACGACAACATAGCAGTCTTCGACAGCGTATGTAAATATTTGAATCATTCACAATCCATAAAAACTATTCTATTCTATCAAGGCTATACAGTCGTTTGCGAATGATATAGAAAGATTAATATATCATCAAACATATAAATTAATTATGTATAAGACATATTGTATACCTTCACATATTAAATCTGAAGTTCTTGCTTTGATTTGTAATAACATTCATCAACAAAATATTAAACAAGCCGACAACAATAAATTATAAAAATATTGAACTAATGGTAGTAACGGGTACCTAATTATAATTATATACTGTACACTCTTTGTGTACACTTTATTTCGTAATTTATTTAGTAAAAATGGGTCTCTCACTTTTTTCTGTAAACCTTTGAGTAACTAGTATACTGTAAAAGACAGGTGTTTGTAAAATATCACATTTAAGACACATAACGAGATGAGAATGGATCATGTTTTGAATACTTAGAACAACTTATAGGCGCTTAATACACGCATTTAGTCTATTGCCCCAGCCCCCATTTGCGGGAAATGCCGCGATGGTAAGAAACTTCATTTTTACTTTGACGTAATAAGCTTTCAGAAAATTTACATAGGTAGTGAGAGTGTAACTATCTGCTAAAGATAAACTCACTATCTAGGTACTTAAATTTGATATTATTGTCTAAATCAGTGTTCCGCAAACTTTTTGTGTTCAAGGTACACCTATCAAATCAAGAAATTTTAGAGGTACACCAAAGAAAAAAACAAATGTTTTTTTATCAAAGCGCCTCGCTCATAGCTCTCAACTATTTTTAGGTGTATTATCTGCACAAAACCTTGCCTTTTTTCCGCGGCACACCAAGTGATGACCACGGTACACCAGTGTGCCGCGGCACACGCTTTGCGGAACACTGGTCTAAATCATAATTGTACGCAATTAATAATATGTATACTGAAACTGAAAATCGGTCACTACCTTATAGGTACAATTAAAAATGAAGTTTTTAGTTTTAGTAGCACTTTATTAAGATCATGTATGTACCTATGTAGGTATGTATCTACCTATTTAATATGTTGGATGATTTTTTCGGCGCCGTTTAATGGAGCATCCATCTCAATCATGCTTGAACTGGTGTATCTATATCCACACAGAATAGAGGTAGATACTTTACCATTAAAATATTATAATGGCACGTAAGCAGGACCCGATCTAGAGAGGAGGGGCGAGCCCGGCAACTATCCAGAGCGGCAAAAATCAATTCCTGGGATTGTGAAAATATCCAACAAGTATTCTTTAAGAAAACCGATGAAATTATGAAATATTTCTATACTCTTTCATAAATTTGGCAACAGAGGGAGGAGGGTAGAAACTTTGAATCAGTAAATAAAATAGAGACTTATAAAAAAGGTACCTACTCAGTTTAGTGATAGCCCTAAAATATTATCTAATTTTGTAATCGAGACAATAAAAAGACCAATTCGAAATCGGAATAACATGCTTATGACGGTGTCATTGTAAAGGGCGGCAAATATTATTATTGCCAGGAACAGTTAAATACTAGGTCGGGGCCGCATGTAATAACAATAAGTAAATAGTAGAGGTTGGACAGTGAACATTGAAGTACATACTATTTTGATTAACATGATAATTACATATGCAGCATTGAGAATGCTAGATAAAAGTCCAATGGGCAATGACCAATCTTTATCTTGATAATGTTTTTTGTACTGTTCGCCCTCAGTTGTAGAATTTCTTGAGACTGAGTTCGTTAAATAAGTAGATAACAATTAAAGTATGGAAATGTAAACGAATGGGATACCTATAATAGGTAATATCAAAATCATCATGGATCAAATTAATTTTATTTAGGTATTTACTGTACTGACTGAGATAAAAGATTCTAATTTCGTGTCGGCATCGTATTCTACAACACTGTCTGTAAATTTGATGGTGATACTCTGCACTTGTATTCGGAGTTAAGAAATCGTGGAGAGTTTTAACATCAGGTCCACCTTTCCTTTTTTAAGAATCACATAGAATTTGTCCAGCTCAAACATGAATAATGTCTTTGTTCATTGAAATTCATCACAGTTGAATCTTCGTTATACTTTGGTGCCATAAAAATTCTTACATGTCCTAGCAATTATTTGTCAGATGAGTTGGAAACGTGAATGGAGTATGTACATAAAAGGCAAATGTTGAAGATGAGTAAATCTTACTCTCACTGGAGTAAGTTTAGTGAAATCTAAACTATTCAGAAAATCCACCTCACTCTGTTGCCAGAATGTGTGTAGTTGATTAGCACCTCTTCCTTCACTACTTACATTTAGTTCTGTAACTGTCACATCTTTAAATGTGAGATTATCTCTTGAGTAAGGGGGTAGCTTATCTTTAAGCGAATAAAATATATCAGTTATGTGCATGTGCCATCTGTAAAATATGGGATCTCTTATTGACATACATTACCCATTAAAGAACTACCTTCATTATAATTTCCTTGGGGGTCATGGCATAAAGAAATTGCAGCATGTCCTCCGTTGTGATAATGACCATAAAATTCAGAATTTATGGAATACGTATTAGATTCCAACAAATTTGATAATATATTTATACCATCTTCCCCAGTCAATGATACGCTTTTTCCATTATTGTCTTTTGCTATTCCATTATTTACAGCTTCTTTAATTTTATTTTCCCACGATTCGTAAAGTGATATTGTTTCGAATACTTTTAAATCGGGTCGGTTAATATCAGACCATGCAGTTTTGGTAAATCTCGGACACCACTTTATCCCCGATACTAGGTTGTGTAGTTTTGGAAAATATGCTTCTTGATTTTTTTCTCTGAGATTAGAGTATTTCGTGACACGTGGTAAATTATTACAGAACCTCTCAGCGTTGTACCTATCTATGATTTGTTGATGCATGTAGTAGAAAATTTCTCCTCGTCTGTCTTTAGGTATAAGCACTAAGCCATCAGATTTGCGGAAATATATAAGATGCCAATGATAATGATGTATGCTGAGCCCAATATCCTCTCGAAAATAAGCTACGAGTTGTTCCGGTTCTGTGTCTCTAGCTGTGTAATTTAGGGGTATTATAATCGGCTCAGTGACTTCTTTTGGCAACAATCTGTTTGCTTGTATTACTTCGAGTAAAAAAATTGTATTAAGAAAGTTTGATGAAAAACTTGGAAGTAATTTGGTACCTTGTGACATGGTCTTAGTTTTTTTAACAAACTTTGTTTGAAATTGAACTAAATATATTTCGACTTACTATTTTAAGTGGTACATGAGTGTATAACTCGGAGTATATTTGTTGGTAAATAAATGGTACGTACTTCAGAGAGTACATATCTATTAAATAATTTTATTAGGAAGGTACATTGAATATTTTAACACGTGTCAGTAGGTATTAGTACATCGGGTGAAGAAAAGTACCAAATTGAATTTTAAACAAAGAAAGTTTGTTGAACTATTAATTGCTTTTAGTTAAGAGGTTAAATTTTGTTTATATTGATATGTTATGTAGGTATAAATACTTCAAATAAAAATAATTTCAAGGAAAGGATTGAGAGACACGTGTGGTTGTTTACATAAAAAAGTAGATGCTTGTGCTAGGAGTGAAAGAGTAGGTATTTTTGTGGTGAGGACAAAGGAATGAACTAATAAAAATGATGTCACAACAAAATTCGGGGCAGTTTTGTCTAGAAATTAAGAGAGAGAGGTTAATTCTTAGAGACAGTTTTTATTTGGTAATCAAGGGAGGCAGTTTTGTCTTGAATTTAAGAGAGAAAGGTTAATCTTTAAAAGCAGTGTTGTATTTGATTTTTTTGGTTCTTTTGTGTACATTCCTTTCTCGAAGTAATAAATACAACATTTTAGTGATTATTTTCGCATAAGAAAATAATCATAAATTAATTAGAAGTAACGATAAATGCTGTGATCCTGCTCTCAATCGAAGCTAAGAAAACTTTATATATTATTATTTAATTTAAATCTTGTAATAGATATTTTTATCGTTACGACTTTGCCTTTCTTCTTGGAGTATCAAAACTCTTGTTTGATAAGTCTCAAATAAGTGAAATTTCTGTAGACAAAAGATTGATAAATTTTATATAATGTTTTAATGAATATGTTTATGAGACTGTCTCTGTTAATTATTTTATTTTCCCAAATTAATAAAATCTGAATAACTAATATTATTTGTAAATTTAATCTATAGAAACTGTTTGATAATAAGAACAGGGACGGACTCAGAAGCATTATACTAATTATTATTTTCTGATATTTTTGAATACTAACAGGAGCATGAAATTTTAAACTCATATTTATTTTATGTAAATATCCTTTATTTTATTATAAATTAACATCCTAAATTTCCAACCCACAAGCTGTCACTTGGCCGACAGTTCCCAGTGTGAGAAAATTAAGTCAGAAAGTGCTGGTGCCTTCCCACTACAAAAAATTCTGGCCCCACAGATCATATTTATTATATTTATATTATTTGCATGCTATGTATTATATTTTTCTTAATGTATCATATTTGTATACTAACGGGGCTGGACGTAGCGAATGCAAGGTTGGTCCAGATCGGATTAAGCGTGAGATGGAGCTTAATCTACTAACGAAAACAAGATTTTATTGTTAAAATTAACAAAAATGGTCAGTGATTGAATTTTGTCAAACTTTGGTTCAGTAAAATATTTCATCTCGATGCGCCCCTGGCGCTTTAGACATATAATAGTTATGTATGAAACCATATGCCTTTTATAAATAAAACTGCATTCAAAACTAATCTGTAATATAATTACAGAAATAAACTTTCGATAACGTTGAATCATAAGTTTGATAAAATATTATTTCATTGACTATTTCTAACAAATAATATGGATTTCTGTGGTACATAAAAAAATTTGATATTTATTCTTGATTGTTATTGTGTGTTGTTTTCTTTGTGTATTTTCAGCAATAAGGTAAGGCTTTTATACTTGCTAACGTCGAGTATAAAAGGAAATAATTTATTAATTACTAACCTTTATGTACAACAGAAATTTAATTTTGATTTTTATAAAATTATGCTTTTATGTGTTCTGAATAGAAATTATTGTTTGTTTTCCACTGATAAAATTTTCTTTTATAAATCGTAAACACAACGTAGAAAGGGTCCTTTACGTAAATTTTCTTTTTCTCTAGATGTATCATGAGCCAATATCTTTGAAGAAACGACGGAAATATATAAGATGCCAATGATAATGATGTATGCTGAGCCCAATATCCTCTCGAAAATAAGCTACGAGTTGTTCCGGTTCTGTGTCTCTAGCTGTGTAATTTAGGGGTATTATAATCGGCTCAGTGACTTCTTTTGGCAACAATCTGTTTGCTTGTATTGCTTCGAGTAAAAAAATTGTATTAAGAAAGTTTGATGAAAAACTTGGAAGTAATTTGGTACCTTGACATCCTTCGTATCGGTTCTATGAAGAAGTGCCACGGACAGAGCGTAGTTAAACAAGTATGGATTCACACGATCGTGGCAATATGTAGCAATGGATATCAAATCTTCGGGAGTTGTTTGGTTCATGAATATTTTTATTAGCTCATTGGCTATATCTAGATGTTCATCTACGAGGAATGAAAAATTAGCATCTCGAGGTAGTTGCATTACTCTCGTTAGATCGGGAATGTTCACATTGTTGACTGGAATTTTTATTGTGCCTTTCCTGTCCCATTTTTGAAGTAGTTTGTTTCTTATTTTTTGGTATTTTGGAATTAGATCATTTTCGGGAACATCAAACATGACCCTTTTTCTTCGCCTCTCGGCATAAAGATGGGCTCTCTAGGTCTGGTGAACAACAGTTGTAAAACTTCATTGCTATTGTAAGACATCACGCGGAGATAGACGATATAAAAATATTAATTAGAAACATATATGGACACAATAATTATGTAGATTGCGTTAAAGCGACCGTGTTAAAGGTTACTGGTACCATATTGATTTGTCATAATGTTGTGACGTCTTATTTACATTATGATTAATTTCTAATATAAAGGGGGGCTTGATACCATTATTTCATATTAAATTTCAGAACTAGTTTTCTACTTCAATTCTCTTCCAAATGGGGGAGAGTGTCGCAGCAGCAATCTTCACGCCATTATGTCAGATTTGCCGTTGATCTATGGTATCATTGTGATCGACGCATCTTATTATAAAATTTCAGCAGATCCAATATAACAGGGCTTCTTAAACTGTGGGTCGCGACCCCCAGGGGGGTCGCGAGACCCCCCTGGGAGTCTATTTATTGTGTTTTATTACGACCGATATCCCTACATCTACGGTTAATATATATTTCATTATATGGAGGAGGGGGTTGTTTAAAATTTCCTAAGCTTGAAGGGGGTCGCTATTAAAAAAAAGTTTAAGAAGCCCTGCAATATAATTCCAATCCACCAAAGTCCTATCTATCACATTACGCAGTCCTAACATTTGTCTCCTATCCTATGAGGTCCTCTTTATTCTTCTATATATCCGATGTTTTCTCTCGATTATTAATCTAAGAAGATAATATTTTTCTGCTTGTTGCAGTGTGTCTGTGTGCCACAAATATGAGATCTTACGAAAATAAACAAATACAAAAGTTGCTTGTTTATTCTCACTATTCTCAAGATCTATGCAGGGCTACTCTTGACACAATCTAAATACGATCTCAATCTTGATCATACGACGCACGAAGGGACTATGGTCAAAAACACCTCGCTGCCGCTACCGCGCGATCGGTATGCACGTATTTTTGGCCAATAGACACTTCGCGCGTCGTATGATTAAGATTGTGTTTAGATTTTGTCAAGATCGTCTGTAAGTGATCTAATCCGTCTATAGAATAGGGAGCATTATTTGTGAAGCAAAATTTCAAATGCTTTTTAGCGATTCGAGATAACTATATACGAGTATAAATTCAAAATTCACTTTTTGGAGTCCTTATAAATAACATTATATTATAATATGAGTCTGTCGAAATTATATATAGTTGTTACGGAAGAAGTTATGAATCTTGGCATCTAACCATGCAAGGCTCAAGAGTGGGAAATATTTGGACGATGGTCCTGGCTGGGTTATGTTCTGATATGCCCAATGGTAATTGGCCAAAAAGAGCACTGTTCTTCAGTTCGCAAGGGTTTTGACGGCCCGGACGACCCGCTTTCACAGTACACTGTTCCTATAACAGCGACATGAGAGCGCTGGGAATGTCGTGGAAAGAGTTTTAAAAAATGGACGCGGATGTTGATCCTAAATAATGTAAAGCGCCCTTGAAGTGATATTATCACAGCACGGCGCTATATAAATAGTCATATTTTTATTATTAAAGAGGTGACCCAAACAGCACAGAGTCGCTCTCAAATCTCAATGGAGGAGGCTTGTTTCTGCCCTGTGCTACCGAGAGGAGTGTTTAGGGTGATGATGATGATGTTACAAAAGTAGGTATATTCCAACACTATATTATTTAATACAAATAAATGAAATGCATTCATAAAGATATTTTATTTATTTCCATCAATCCAAATCAGATAAACAATTTTATTCATTATGCAATAAACACTATTTATTTACATCACATTAGAGTACCACAGTTTCAATAGCGCAATTTTCTGGTTTGTTTTTGCGTGTATTACTGAAATATTTTCACGCTGATATTATAGAATTTCGCAATAAAACATTTCTCGATATTTATTTATCACGATATGACAATTGTTATAATATAACCGCGATAATAGATATTATTAGACCAACTGGAAACAAATATTACCTAATGAATTCTGTGGAACATCGTGTGAATTTAATTTATATTTTTTTTTCCATAGCCACATTTGGAATAAGATGCTAATATAATTCAGTTGGACAGGGTGCGGAGAAGGGTGAGGGTTTCAGTTCAGATTTATATTAGGAACAAACTATTGTTCAAACTTGAAATGTCTTCGTTCATTAAAATACATCCTAGTTTCATATTATTCTTTAAACTTCGTTGTCATTAAAAAACGAGTGAATCGCACCAATTGTTTGTCAAATTACGAATGTGAATAGTGTGATGTAAAAGGCAAATGTTGAAGGTAAGCAAATCGTAGGTAATTTCACTGAGGTTAGTCAAAAAATCTAAGCCTTTTGACAAATTCTCTTCATCCTGTTCCCGGAACGTATATAGTAATAATTTATTTCGAGTGCTTTCCCTTCACAGCCTACATTTGTTTTTTTAAAGATATATCTGGGCTTTTGTTATATTATACTCAAATACAACTTTATGCACCTTTCACAGTAAACATAAAGCTTGTGACGTGAAAGGAGAGTTTGACGGCACCTGGGATCGAACCGCGCACCTCTTGTGCATGAGGCCGAGACTCTACCTCCAGGCTGCCAACGAAGTCTTAAAATTTTACCTAGTTAACATAATATAGGGGGGGCTTTATTGGTTTATATTGTGTGTAATTTGATTTTTGTAATATTTGTTGTGTCGACTGTTTGTTCCTTGCAGAAATGAAATAAAATAAAATAAAACATAGCCATAACTTTTAATAATATAAACCAATTAGTAGGTATATACTTACAGGTTATATCTAATATTAATTAGTATAATCCGTTATATAGTATGACCTGGGTCCGTAGACAAACCGTACTTAGCGATCGACTACTGGCGAACTTTTCCACTATCTACAGCTACATGTAGGTACCGTATAATTATGGGTTATTGTTGCGGTTATAGTCGAAAATTCGTTTGCATTCGATCGCCAAGTGTATGTTTGTCTAGGGGGGCAGAACCTAAGTATGTAGTTAGGTCGGATGAATTTGTTACCTACTAATAATAATACTAATATGCACCTATTAATATTACGACACACTCATGGAATAACAGCTGTTTTTACTGTAATGTTTCTATAAAAATCCTTTTTAAAGGTAATTTAAATGGGTTAATAGGATGATATCGCGCTTCTGCGATAAAATCGCCCATTGCACAAAATTATTTGTTCAGTAATAATGTTGTCAGGTTTTTTTCTGTTATGCAATAAAGATTTTTATTATAATTATTATAATTTACTCTGTCAACTTTTTACTTCTCTTTCTTTATGGAGCCCTTACTGCATAAGGTCGTGCACGTGGACGGAGCCTATATGCGGCAGTGGGTTTACTTCTATTTTTTGAGATCATAAGATAGGTTAGCTAAATTTTTGTTTTAATAAAACTTATTTTGTTTATCACTTGTACACAGCGTGAGCCTTTTACAAGTTAAACATATAACAAAGTAAAAAATAATTTGACAGGCAAAAATAATAAAATGTGAATTGGTACAAATTTATAAAAAATAAACATTAAAATGTAACAAAATTAATTAACGTATGTTGTAATTATATTTAATTTTATTTCATTGTCTTTTTTATTGTATTATATAAGCTGTAATATGAGGTATGAAATAAATAAATAAAAGTGTACAAACGTACTGTTTTTAATTAATGTCTAATTAAAATTGTTCCCGACCGACAATTGCTTTTTGCACATTCTGATAATAGCTGTCATTTTAAGAAATCATATTTTATATTTTGGAATAAAATGTGTGATAAAATGGTTTATATGGAATTTCCCACTCCCATATCTAAAACATTATTGGGAAACATCAACTTGCCAAAAACAATTTGAATATCCCTGACTTTGCTTAGCTACAAGTTGTAACTAACAAATAACAAAATTACCCTATAACGCATGGATGTATATAGGTATTAATTACTCTATTTAGGTCCATGCTATAACGTCTGTCTAAATACATAACTTTGAATATTTTTATGACATCATGTACTTATTAATTACCTAATCCAGTAAATCATACACACTGTCTGAATCATAGTAAATATGTAAAAGGGAGTCACCAATCAGTAATTGGTAAACTCAATAATTTAACGATGTTTCCCATCCAAATTAATCAAGATGTAGTTCCATATTATTCTAAAATGACTAAGAACCTTGGTTTCGCTGATCAAAGACTGTCTTGGCAGCAACATATTATTAAAAGTATTGAATAACAACATAGTAAAATATGATTTGTAAAATCAAGCCGGTCTTAGCACAACTGTTTATGTTGTATAACTTATTCAATAAAAATTCAGTGAGTAAACATTTTTTTAATAATTATGTTTTATTTATATAATAACCATTTTTCTAAAATCACGGCACTAGGTATTTGAAAGGTGGCCGCTCCATGCGGAACTGGGGTGTTTTCCATGAGTAATTGTGCAATGAACCTACGTGCTAGTGAAAAATCAAAAATGGCAGATCATACCATAGTGTGAGACTAATAAAACTGTCAAAAAATCACAATTATTTCAATTTGATAACAGACTTTCGAATAGGTATGTATTATGATGCGAGAATGTAGGTAATATCGACATAGCTTGTGACTAGGGATTGCAATCCAGCAAAGTGGGATCCCGCAATCCAGCGGGATCCGCGTAATTTTAGGGTCTGCGGGATCCCGCAAATGCTTGCGGATCCGCATGTGCGAATCCGCAAACTGAAGATTTTCCGAAAGTTGCCAACTAAAGGTGATACATATTTGCAAAAATACTTAAAGAAGAAACAGGAAAAGAATTATGCTTAATCCTAGATTGCTGCACCAGCTAAAACAGCTTGCTTGATATATTAGAAAGATTTTAGTCCCAAAGTTTGCATTGAGAAGGCTTTCATCGACATAGCATCTGACATAAAGTTTACGCACACAATCAAAAACGTGATTGACAGCTTGCAGCCCTTTAAATTGGTCGTAAAGTATTATGCAGAAGAGAGTCTACACTAATAACGGCAGATATAACATTTCGATTTATTTTAGAGAAGCTAGAGAAGCTAGACACAATATTAAGCGATGTACTATCCGGGGCGCTGCGTTCAAGAGTGAAAGAAAGATGCAGTGAAATTACAGCTATGTTGATTTATTTTCCGCATCCAAAAAAATATGACTAAGAGTTGAAAACGTGCAATTCAATATTTTGTAATGCCGAAAAAGAATAAGATGCGGCAAGAAATGAAAAACATGTTACATCGAGTCATTATAGAAGACGCTCAAAATGTAGAATTTGTAGTTGTAGGTGATGTCATTGCAGATAATTGTCAACAGTCTCTGAATGTGGAAAACAATTTAACTTTACAAATGGAATAAATGCAGCAAGACAATGAAGATTACACTAAACAGACAGAAACTGGACAAGAGAAATGCTTCGAAAAAATATTGAAAAAAGAAATGGCAGCATTTAAAAGTGATGGAGTTAAAGAAAAGTATTTGAATTTGTTGCACGACTTTATCAATACAAGTATCTAACCAACAATTAGTGTGGGGGCAGAAAGAGCCTTTTCGGTTGCTGACTACATATGTAGTTCCTTAAGAAGTATCTTGGAAGATAACACCATTAATGCTATTTTTTTAAAAATCATTTTTCTAAAAAGAGAAGTGACTTTTCATTTGATATTTTAAAATTTGTTCCATAACACTTGATTGATTAGATAATGAATTAGTAAGAAAAATTAAAGACTAATAGTACCTATAGTTAGCTATGTCAAATTCATATAATATGATAGTATAGTTATTTATGTTATATTCAATTATGTACAGTAAGATGTTGTTATTTTTTGCAATTTTTAATAATCCAGCGGGATCCCGCGGGATCCCGCTGGATTGGAGTCAATCCAGCAGAAATCCCGCGGGATTGAAAACGGTGCGGGATTGCAATCCCTACTTGTGACGTCACATATCGTTTTGTGGACATCAAGCGTTTGAAACGGCATGGTTTTACATAAATTTTATTTGCAAAAACGTGTGTAGTAATACGTGAGACCTGCGGTACCGAAGATATTGTCAGGAAAAGGATAGGAAAATAAGACGCCTCTGGCGCGACCATGACGTGTCCGGGTAGAACGAATGAGCGGTGATAGACTCCCTCAAGTAGCCTCAAACAACGTGCAAACAAGAACTCGCCAACCTGGAAGACTTGCAAAGAGATGGCGAGATAGTTGGAGCTTTGTGTCCCAGGAGACCTCAACGGCATAGAAAAGAAGAAGTGTAGAAAATATACCTACATTATTTATTTTTGTTGTTTACTATTTCTGGAGCCAAGATAACTTTCTCTATTTATTAGGATCTTCTAATTTTAGGTCGTGAACTCGCACTTTTAAATTCCCTAATCCAAGAAGAAGAGACGAGACCGGGTTAAAAACTAGTATTTAATAAACAAACAAATTACCAATAAATATTGTGCATTGGTTCATTAATCACTTAAGTTGAATAACTTCAATTACAGGTCAATGTGTCCCTAATTTAACAACGGGAGTTAAATATATATAAGGAAATTATTTTTAATATTTTGAACTTTAGTTCCTAAGGGAGTATTAATCCCTAGCACAGGGATAGGTGTACACTATTGGACTCAAAATATACGAATGTTCGGTAAAAACACGATTTGCCATATTTCCCTTTATTTTTAATAAGTACTTATAATACGAGTTTTTATCACACCCTTTTGTGACAAGTAAACTCTATTTTGCTGGTGTGAAATACATCAGTGACCTCGCTCTTGAAAATTTAACAGATACCTACTCCATTTCCACATATAAAAAGAATGGTGGTGATACGAAACATTCAGCGTGGTTATAGGGACCTACACTATTTTTTTTACATGAATCAAATAATAGAAACCCTTGAGATCAATTATTATATGCAAGACGCTGCGTAACAAAGTTCGCAACAAAAACGCAATCGTAGAAATGTGTGGAAAATATGATATGGAAAAGGCAAAGAAGAAAATAATGACATGAACATGTCGAGTAGACGAACTCACACAGAAATCCTCGTATCTCTCTCACCTAGTCGGAAGACAACTAAAAATATGAAGGAATATATTGTAAATAATGTAAAGACAGATCTTGGAATCTGAAAGTAGAAAAGATAAATAAAAAACCAAGAGGTGACTAATCCACTTTAGTCGACATTCCTCTAATTAATGTTTCATAATAGGTAATTAATCAGCACGTATGTCGTATGAATTAATAAAAAAAATACACGAGAACCCTTCTTTTGTAAAATATATCAAATAATTTTTAAGAAATTCTAAGCTGGCAAAGTTTTTTTTTTTTCATGAAAAGTAGCAATTGTGGAACAGAACGGCTTATTAATTACTTTGCAATTATTATAGGCGTCTACTTTTCACATTGCACTTTGCAAATCCTACTTTACGAAAAAATGTAATGGTGGAACAGAAACACGCTGATGAATTGCAAGGTGCAAAATGCCAAATTGAAAAGTATAATGGTGGAACGGAGCACTGGCAAACATTTTTTCCACATATTAACGCAGGTCTACACCAACGAGTTTCCTTTCCGTGTGTGTAGATAGTTGACATAAATTCATCTTAGATATCACTACTTAAAAAAAATAACTTGTAATTTCAAATTTTTCGTTTCGGTGATGAAGTTTTTTTATTTCGTTCGCATATTATTCTATAAATTTCAAATTATGTAACACACTGAAACATGGATTGTTTGACGATTTAAGAAAAATAATATAAGGTCAGTCACTCGAACTCCTCCTTATTAGTATTTTTGATGCCGGAAGAGTCCACCGAAACCGACCTACTAAATGGCAATGTGTAAATCTTGAAGAATTGTTTAGCAAATTTGACAACATACAGCAAGAGATTGAGGAACTGAATGAAACTGCAATCATTCACTTATCTGTCATTTAGAATTACCTACCTACTATAATTATTTTGTATATCGAACGTCCATAAACCGAGAATGTATTTATTCTGATTTACGATACTGTTTTAATAATTCCATACAATCTTCAGTCAAGTTATATATTTCGGAAAGATGCCATATTTTTCATTTTGTCACAAGCTTGTCACAAAAATATAGTTCAAAGTAATTTATAAAAATGGAATCTTTACCTGTAGAAGAAAGGCGAGAGTGCTCTGGTAAATTATGTGCAGTATAATTATTTATACTTTTTGTATTAAATAATATCGAAATATTGCGTCTAGCAGATTTTAATCTCAGTGTTGTAAAAATTTCAGTAATTATATATTTAAAACGGTTAAGTAGAGTAATATCAACTATTTCACATTTCTATTCCGACTCCGCGACTTGGATCCCAGCTGTCCTTCTTTTGTTGTCTTTCGAATGGACGACGTCTCATAATTATGTTTTCCGTGGAAGCGTAAGGTGAAGTCTGAGTGGGCCCATTTTTTCGACATGTTCACTCTAATATCGTTTCTCTGTCTTCCCGTTCTCACGATGCGTTTACTTCACATATTTCTCTGATTCTTGTGTTGCGAACTCGGTTGAATTTTTTTTTTTTTTTTTTTAAAAAAGATATATCTGGGTTTTGTTATAAACCCAAATACAACCTTATACATCTTTCACACTAAGCTAAAAGCTTGTGCCGTAATGCTTCATCTTTTGCAAATAATGTATTCAATGGTTTTTCCACTTTTTTCCTGCAAAGAAACTCACATATTTTCCGTCTTATTTCTTCCTCTGCGTCATCATCCTCAAATAAAATTATTGTGATCTATCATTGCGTCTTTTCTGCATAGCCCATTAAATTTCTTTCAGTCTCTCGACGTTTGTCGAACGTTTTCGTACGGTTTCATAGTCAGTATCGGCCAATGATACAAACCTTTCTTATTCCATCCACCTTGAAGGGAACTTTATTTTCCCCTTAATATCACTAATAATTATCAAATTTTTCCAAGACATCCTCTCGTAGTATGACTTGTCTTAAAATGTGAAGTATATCTCAATCTCTTAAAAAAATATGCCTGCATATAATTCTTCTTCCATACTTTTCCAGGAAGTGAAATACGGGACTTTTACAAAGGAAAATGTGTATTTATCACTGGAGGGATTGGGTTTATTGGAAAAGGTATGTCAAGCACTAATTATTTTACTACAGTATCTTCTAAAACCCGAATTCGTACACTCTGAATAAAATCACAAAAAGTGTTTTCTGTTGGGATTTTCACCTCCATTGAACTGCGATACACAACAATAAAAAGTTTCTGATGACTTTCATTACATCCAGCGACTTGGTTTTGTGTAGGTATCATGACATTGAAAAAATGTACAGACACTTAATTTATCATTATTAATGATATCCCATTTACACATTTGAGTAAATAAAAAAGAGACCATCAGAAAAGAACCATCGAATGGCTTTCAAGAAATAACTTTACATTTTTTCAACTTTACAATATTGTTACGATTGTTTTTTTTTTATCAATCATTCAACAATAATATATTTATTTTATTTTAGTTCTAATAGATAGCATTGTCAGAAAATGCTCAGATGTTGAATCAATTTATGTTCTTGTTAGACCGAAAAAAGGTAAATCTGCACAAGAAAGGCTTTTGGACACTCTAAAATCAAAGGTAAGAAAAGGGTGTTCTGCAAGGTATTTCATTAAGACCAAAATATTTTAGTAATGAAGTGCGTTTTATTTCTTGCTGAACTAATATTTGAATATATTTAGTTATTCCATGGATTGAGCGACAAACAACTATCAAAAATACAATCAATAGAGGGAAACGTGGAACAACCAGGTTTAGGATTGAGTATGGAAGATTCTTTACTGCTGAAGGCAAAAGCTCAAATTATAATTCACTGTGCTGCGAATGTTAGGTTCGTTTTCAAACAATCTTGAAGCATAATGTCAGTAATAAAGCGATTCCAGTTTACATGATGTCAAAATTAATTGAACATTTGGTTTACATTTTCTAGGTTTGATGAGAAAATAAGAATATCCTTAGCGACAAATTTAAAAGGAACATTAAACTTCTTGGAACTATGCAGAAAAATGACTAAAGTGGAGGTAAGATTAATTTATTCTTATATTAAACCATATAGGTGTACCAAGGAGGAGGCAAAAGGGGCAGCAGCTCCACCCTCCATGGCTCTTGAAAAAAGAACTTTTTTTATTTATTTTATTTATTTATTTCATACAGTTCAAAAGAAAAGTATCAAAAGCATTGAAAATTGTCATCGAAGTGGGAAACTGTTATTTCTAGAAATTAAACTTACAACAAAATGGTTCTTAAATTGTTGACTGAAAACGAGAAGAACTGTGAAACATTTTAAATTCCTATTCCTAAATGAAAATCTGGCGACGGGTGTTACTAATTTTGCGTATACCTAAACCAATAAATAACCAAATCTCGAAAATTGAGATTAAAAAGAAAAGGTCCACACATAAATATAAGGTGGCTCTAAAATTCTTCAACAGAATCGAAAATATCGTGAAACATTTAATATTTCTTTACCAAACCGAAAATTTGATAACTAAGACTGGAAAAACGTCCACACATTTATCAGCTGTTGTAATAATAGAAAAAAAAATACTAGGTAAGTTGCCGACCCTCCTCTCAAGGGCAAATTATCATTTTAACTGTTTGAAGTCAGTGATAATAATAACAGTCTAAATGTCACGTAATAGACTGCAAATAATTAATAAATTATGCATATAAATCATTGACCAAGATGATATTAGTAATATATAGGTTACGTATCAATAATGAATTTAAATTTTACCTTTCTATATGTAAGTAATAACAACAACACGGTTAAGGTTCTGTTTTGACCTTTATATTTTCTCTCTTTTCAGTCTATCACGTATGTATCGACAGCATTTTCAAACAGTCATCGGGATGATATTGATGAGAAATTTTACAAACCACCGCTAGATGTGGAAAGTGCCTTAACATTAATAAATTTTCAAGATGATTATGTATTGAGAATGCTTGAACCGATGTAAGTATTCTCCATCTCCATGATTTTATTCCATTGCTTCCATTCGCAAACTTCCTTTAAACAATAATTATTCATCTTTTTCTAGACTACCAAAATGTCTTATAATTACCAATTTTCGCGTACAAGTGACCTTAACATTTTAAGAATTGTCGAACAAGAACCAACAGTACTTAAAAGTGATGGAAGTTAATATTAAATTAGTAAAAATTGAAAACTTTTGTATAGTGCTTCCACGGGACTTAGTACGAGTAGTAACTATCTACCTATATCAAATGCGCTTTTACGCGAAAATTGACCACTCGTGCTTAGAAATCACTAAAATGTCGTTAATTTTACTTGCAGACTTCTAGGGAAATGGCCCAACACTTACGCATTTTCCAAAGGAATTACAGAAAATCTTATCAAGTTAAAGTCCAAAGGTCTTCCTATTGGGATCTATAGGCCATCAATAGGTGAAGCTATTACATACAATGATATTGTTTTATTCAATTACAATAATATTTAACCCCGTAACCTTCAATTCAAAACAATTACTAGTATTTTTAATTGATAAGTACATTGTTTGATTAATTAATGATTTACTATACAATTTCAGTTCTAGGGACTTCTTACAGTCACCATCTTCCAGGTTACATTGATAATATTTTTGGACCAACTTCTCTTTTTATTGGAATTGGTCTTGGAGCAGTCAGGTATACAGAAATTACACTCTACACATTAATTAAATGTCAAAAAGAACTACGTACCTATATAAATACGTGATGTCGAAGATATACCAGAAAATGCTGTGAAAACTAGAGAATCCTATAACTTCTTTAAAACTTCCCTTTAATTTTTTTAAATGAGAATTAAAAATGAGTATATTTTTTAGGGTTTTGCACATGAACTATGATACACCTGCCAATTTAGTTCCAGCTGACATGTGTGCCAATGGTTTAATTGCTGCTTCTTGGCATATTGCTAAATATAGGTGAGAATATTATATTACCATACTGTACAATATTATATTGCAATACCCAATTATTGCTGATTTTGAATTCTAATCTCTTTGTGTCCATTGATTTCAACATTCAAACATTTGTTCTTCTTCTTTTGGATTTCCATATTTGCGAAATTGTCATAAGCTTAAACGTTTCTTATTTTACTATTTGCATCCTTCATTTACATTGATTTCGATGAATAATCCACAATGTTTTCCCACAAGTCAACCTCTTTAAAGAATTGGAGAGAATCCTTGATATGTAACTTTTAGATATTTTATGTCAGGGATGTGTTCACGATTTTTTATCCATGTCTGCTTTAATGAACCTTATTCTGTAAGAATTGCAATAAAGTGTAAAAATCTAGCGTCTAAAATCAGTATATTGGCTTTCAGGTATGACGAACCAATAATATTCAACTTTGTACTGGACGATAAAAACACAGTAACATGGAGTGGATTGGGAGTAGAAGCTATGGAACTCTTGCGAAATGAACCTGTAGATATTCAAGTCTGGTGAGATGGTCACTTAAACAAAAAGATTTCCACTCAGAAGCAGGAAGTCCTAAATGTGATATTTATAATATTCTTACCATTTATTCTAGGTATCCCGATTACGGCTCCGTAGCTAATCCAATTCTGTTCTCATACTACAAATATATTCTTCATGTCTTCCCCGGAATTCTAGCTGACTTGATACTCTACATTCAAGGAGAAGAACCAAAGTGAGTTCATAACTTGCAAATTAATTGCAGTAGTTTGTCTTAATTTAAATTTCTTGTATTTTAGAACAATATCTCGTAGTTAAATTAATTTTACTACGAGATACAACTCCAATCTCAGACATTTTGCAAAATTCATCATCATCATCATCGCCCTCAACGCTCCTCTCGGGAGCACAGGGCAGAAACCAGCCTCCTCTATTCAGAGCGTCTCTGTGCCAATTGCGTCACCTCTTTCCACGACATTCGTTGCGCTCTGATATCGTTGTCATAGGAACGGTGTATTGTGAAAGAGGGACGCCCGGGCCGACGGAACCCCTGCGGACGGAAAAACAGTGCTCTTTTTGGCCAACTATCATTAGGCATTCTCAAAACATGTCCCAGCCAGGACCATCGTCTCTCCTGTATTACGGAGATTACAGGTCTCTGCTGGGTGCGCCGGCGCACAGCATCATTTGTAACATGTTCATACCATTTGACATCCAAAATCCTTCTAAGACACCTGTTTTCAAAGCTTAGTATCTTCCGCTCCTGAGCCTTGGTTAAGTGCCAAGACTCAGCCATATAGAAGGATTGGGATGATGCACGCATTGAACAAGCGACATTTTGTCCTGATGCTAAGTCCAGACGCCTTCCAAACTTTGTTCATGTTATTGAAAGCCCCACTAGCTGCCCCTATGCGGATTGGTAATTCCGACCGGAGATCACCCTCTGGCGTTATGGTTGCTCCCAGGTACCTGAATTTGCTAACCTGAGATATTTGGGAATTACCAACCATTAGTGGGGTGTGAGTACTCGTTGTCGTGGTCCCCCTCTCCAAGAGAAGAAGAAAAACTCGTTGAGAACCACATTGACAGGAAATAAATAAAATATATTTATTTATTTCGACGAGAGAATAAATACGTATTTATCCTCCGAGTCGAAAGTAAATAACCTAAAAAAAAAGAATCAAGTTTATTTAATCTACGCAAATTTATAAATTTCTTTTCGCAATTACGTCTTTATAATATTCCGATTAAAAATTAATAATACAAAAATACTTTCATATCACCTACCTACTTATAAGATCTATGAATAATTATATTCGTTGTGTGTAAAGATGTCATACGTACATAATAATATATACTCGCTAGTTTAACCTATATCATTCCACACCTAACCGTCATTAAAGTTATCTCAGACGTTTAACGTAAAACCCGTCAAAAGTGTCGGTCGCTAAATTCATCAATTTTTGTTTCTTCAAAGATTTTGGCACATGATACATCTAGAGAAAAGAAAATTTACGTAAAGGACCCTTTCTACGTTGTGTTTACGATTTATAAAAGAAAATTTTATCAGTGAAAAACAAACAATAATTTCTATTCAGAACACATAAAGCATAATTTTATAACAATCAAAAATTTAATTTCTGTTGTACATAAAGGTTAGTAATTAATAAATTATTTCCTTTTACACTCGACGTTAGCGAGTATAAAGACTTACCTTATTGCTGAAAATACACAAAGAAAACAACACACAATATTGCCGAAAATCAATATTTTTTTATGCACAACAGAACTCCATGTTATTGGTTAGAAATGGTCAATGATATAATATTTTATCAAATTTATGATTCAACGTTATCGAAAGTTTATTTCTGTAATTATATTACAGATTAGTTTTGAATGCAGTTTTATTTATAAAAGGCATATGGTTTCATACATAACTAGTATATGTCTACAGCGCCAGGGGCGCATCGAGATGAAATATTATACTGAACCAAAATTTTACAAAATTCAGTCACTGACCATTTTTGGTTAATTTAACAATAAAACTTGGTTTGTTAGTGGAAAAAAGCTCCTTCTCACGCTTAGTCCGATCTAGACCAACCTTTGCATTCGCTAAGTCTAGCCTCGTTAGTATACAAATATGATACATTAAGAAAAATATAATACATAGCATGCAAATAATATAAATATAATAAATATAATCTGTGGGGTCAGAATTTTTTGTAGTGGGAAGGCACCAGCACTTTCTGACTTAATTTTCTCACACTGGGAACTGTCGGCCAAGTGACAGCTTGTGGGTTCGGAATGTGGGATATTAATTTATGATATAATAAGAGATATTTACATAAAATAAATATGAGTTTAAAATTCATGCTCAAGTTAGTATTCAAAATATCATAAAATAAAAATTATTCAATGTTTCTGAGTCCGTCCCTGCTCTTATTATCAAGTAATGTCTATAAATTAAATTTACAAATAATATTAGTTATCCAAATTTTATTAATTTGGGAAAATAAAATAATTAACAGAGACAGTCTCATAAACATATTCATCAAAACATTATATAAAATTTATCAATCCTCTGTCTGCAGAAAGTTTCACCTATCTGAGACTTATCAAACAAGAGTTTTGATACTCCAAGAGTAAGACAATGTCGTCACGCCAAAATATCTATTACAAAATTTAAATAAATAATAATATATAAAATTTTCTTAGCTTCGGTTGAAGGCAGGATCACAGCATTTATCGTTACTTCTAATTAATTTATGAAGATTTCTTTATTATTTTCTTATGCGAAAATAATCACTAAAATATTGTATTTATTACTTCGAGAAAGGAATGTACACAAAAGAACAAAAAAAATCAAATACAACACTGCTTTTAAAGATTAACCTTTCTCTCCTGATTACCAAATAAAACTGCCTCTAAGAATTATCCTCTCTCTCTTAATTTCAAGACAAAACTGCCCAGAATTTTGTTGTGACATCATTTTTATAAGTTCATCTCCTTTGTTACACAACAAAAAGTACCTCCTCTCTCCCTACTAGTACAAGCATCTACTTTTTTTATGTAAACAACCACACGTGTCTCTCAATCCTTTCCTTGAAATTATTTTTATATAACATATCAATATAAACAAAATTTAACCTATCTACCTAAAAGCCATTTATAGTTCAATCAACTCTCTTTGTTTAAATTTCGTTTCGGTGATCTTTCATGACATGTGTTAATTATCTAAGTACCTTCCTAATAAAATTATATCTAATAGATAATGTACTCTCTGAAGCATGTACCAACAAATATACTTCGAGTAACACATTCATATACCACTTAAAATAGTAAGTCGAAATATATTTAGTTTAATTTCAAACAAAGTTTGTTAAAAAACTAAGACCATGTCATCGTGCATGTACTATTACATATGCACTCCGTTTTACCAGCGTTGATACGAAGGCCAAGGCGCAAGGAATTTTCATAAAGATCCTGTTCGGACGCAATTTTCTGTGCCAGATGCGTACTTCAACAGTCGCAAGAGTTCAACTCACCGCTTGCATGTTGCTTCATTGACTACGAAAAAGCTTTTGACAGCCCCCACAGACCAACCATATGGAAAATACAGGCCGCGTATGGCATCCCGCCCAAGGTGGTAACCATGATCAAAGCCCTGCATATGGACTCTGAATGTTCTGTCAGAACATCAAGTGGTCCAACTGACACCTTCAGGATCACCACTGGAGTCCGGCAGTGCTGTGTATTGGCACCTTTTATCTTTGCCATAATTATGGACTACCTGCTCAGAAAATCTATTCTGGGCCCTGGCGGTGTGCCTTTATCACAGCGTGAAAACAGTGAGACGTCTGTGGGAGTGCTGCACGATCTTGAATATGCGGATGATCTAGCCCTTTTTGATACATCTGTGGACGGATTACAGTGCAACGCTAATGCTCTTTGCAAAATTACAGACTGATAAATCAATGGTCGGAAGCGATTCTACTTGTTGTGTACTTATTACTTGCTATTCTGATAGTGTTTTGCGAATTCTGTAACATAGCATTACGCAGCATATATGTTTATGACTTCCATCACACTCTCGAATGATAAAGGTTAATCAGGATTTTTATATTCGGTTTATCAAGTCATTTTGCCAACATCGAAAATGTGGGCTATATACGTACATTATTAGATTCATTTATCATTCTTCATCTAAAGCAAGGGAGGCAAACCCGCGGGCCGCCAAGCATATGCACACTTTTTTAAATAAAAGTCTGTACAAGTACCCGTTACTTTTTTGAAAGAGGTATTTTGAGAAAATATTCTTAAAGAAAACCGAGGAGTTTTTGAAATATTTCAAATTCCTATACCATTTTGAAAATTTAACGACGGGTTGGTAGAAATTTTAAGGTGAAGTAAAATTATCAAATCTTCATATATGGAGTATATTGTTGTGCGGCCCGATAGGAAATCTCATTCTGAAATTTGGCCCGGCTGCTGAAAAGGCCACCATGATCTAAAGGGCCTTTACACTAAAAAAAACAATAGGATTGACCAGTCGTGAAAGACTCAGTGCACCAAATCATTATATTATTTTTGAATTTGGAAGACACAACGCGGGATACAATACGACATTGTTTGAGACCTTCGTGCTAATTTTTTTGTAGTGTAAGGGTGCAAATACAAAGAAAGCAGGTTACCAGCGCCAATCAGTGCCGGTAAGCGCCGGCAAAGTAAATCGCAATCGGCGTTCCTGTTTTTACTATGTTCGTGTCCATTGAAATGCATTTTAACATTCTAGGCACCGCGCCGGTAGACGTAGGCATCGGAAAGCAGGCAACCTGCTTTCTTTGTGTTTGTACCCTTAGTCAAACTCGACAACAAGAGCAAAAGCCTTACTTGTATTTTCATGTCGATATTTTTCAGATTATTGAAATTGTATAGAAAACTAGAAGTTCTAATGGTTTTCTTGACACGGTACTATCAAGCATATTGGAACTTCGGCCAGAAGAATATCAAAAGACTCTTCAATGACATGTCTAAAGAAGAAAAAAATATATTCAACTTTGATATGTCCAATTTCGAATGGTCTAAAAACACCAAGCCCATGGTGGATGGCATCAAGGTTCACATTGTAAATAAACCAGTCGCACCTACTAAAGCTGCAATGAAGAGGGTACAAATGTAAGTATTTTCAATAACTAGAACCACTGTCTTGTCCAGCCAGCCAATATTTATGCAGGTATACAGATAGACAACTGCCCCAATGCATAGAAACATCCATCACAATCTGAATTAATTAGATCAGTATTTCCCAAACTATGGGTCGCGACCCACCAGTGAGTCGTGAGCGAATATTGAGTGGGCCCTAATGGACGATTCGCCACCGTATAAGACATGAATAAAAAAATGTTGTTGGAGCGATGTTTGGAGAAAAAAACTAAAAGGCGGGTCACAAGATTGGAAATTTTCCCTAGATGGGTCGGAGCCCAGTCAACTTTGGGAACCGCTGAATTAGATGATATCGCAATGCAGTGATGGAGCTAATTTTCTTTGCATTTAATACGTATTTAGCTAAAAAATTATAAATTTGTAGATCAGAATAATATTGTATAATTAATGTTCTTACTCAGTTAGAAGACACAAATTAAACTGGTTAAGATGGCAATGTGAGATTATCATAAATTATATTCTCCCCTAGAAAATAATTAAATAAGTGTGGCTACAGTACAAACCAAAAGCAGGCCTTTGTCACGTGTAATACATTTTCATCGAATTATCTTCTTGACTATCTAAATAAATACTTTTTAGCTAACAAAACTAACAACTACATTGTTTTTCAGATTCAAAACATTGCATTACATCATCAAGATTGCCTACTACATGTTCATTTTCTATTTAGTGACATTATTCTTCAAATATGTATTAAATAATATTAAACCATAAAATTTTAGACAATAAATATTTAAGAATCGTGGAATAATTATCATTAGTAAATCATGTAAGTAATTAATAACAATCAGGTTATATAAGAATACAATAAAATATGGATACTCCATTAAATGGCGACGAACAAATCATCTGATATTCATCCATAAAATTGGATGCTTGAAATTAAGAAAACTGCCTAATGTTCTTGCTTAAAATATGCATAATGGACACACTACGTCAAATATTTTGTTACACAATCTTGAATACAGCATGTTTTATTTTTTTTATGTATATAAATATTTACTTCCTATGTACATAGTTTTTTCTCTTTTGAAACCTCATTCCTATAATTAACAGAACGAGAATATGATTATTGATGAAATATTAGACAAGGTTTTGAAAAAAGACATTTTAAAAAGGTATAAATCAGTAAAACAAGTTTTTCATCTAAAATTATGAAAATTTCTGATGATTTTATGAAAAACATATTTTCACGGCACGCATCACTAAATTAGTGTTTATGGTAATTGATGAGATCATATAGTAGGTCTATGGATGAGATGAAAAAGTTACCTATGAATTTGACAGAAGAGAACTGTCATTATGTGTCATATTGACATTTTTATTTGAATTTTGCAATTTCTTTTTAATTTTCAAAGGTTATAAACACAGAAAGAATAAATTAATTTTCTAAATTTTTGGATCAAAATACTTGTTTCAAAAAGTCAGTATAATCAATCAGGTAATATTAGTATTATTTTTTGTTATTTAATTTATTTTCATTGATATTTTGACACATGTTCTTTTTGTTGTGGGCGGTGGATACTCTTTAATTCTTTTCCTTTAAAAATATGTTATTAATTAACTCATATTACTGTGATCCTGAGAGGAGCGTCGAAATGGAAACAAGGAAAATCACCAAATTCGTTTAAGAAGTCTGCACCTACAAAAGGAAAAATATTTCTAATTGGGAAATAGCCCATACTTTGAAATTTTGCATAAAATTAGCATTCCCTTTGCAAGTACAAGGAAGAAAATATTTAGAGTGATTTTAACTAAGTTAACTTATCGTAATTTTTGCACAAAGATTCCTGATTTTGTTAGGCTAGGTTATTCCATTAATATTGCTACAGGAATAGTACTGATCTATCTATCTACACCATCACGGCATCTCCCACAAGTGGGGTAGCAATAGATTTACTGGATATAATTCACATAAATTTTATCCTGCGCAATAAAAGTAAAACATTCTGGGACGATTTAAGACATCAGTGACATACATCATTCTTGAATTGAAAATATATGTTAATTCTAAAATATATCGTCGTTGGTTCAATGAAACCTCTTATGTGCTCCAAATCAAATTTTACAGGGGACGCAAAATAACTGTTTTAAAGTCCACAGATCAACAAATGTAATCAAAATTATTCTCAAATTCATATAAAATTATAGACGTTTTACATGAAATCGATAGTAAATTTGATTACATTTGTTGATCTATGAACTTTAAAACAGATTTTTTGCGTCTCCTGTAAAATTTGGTTAGGAGCACATAAGAGGTTTCATTGAACCAACGATCATATGTGATATTTAGCAAACTCCTGCCTTTTCCAGGACACTGGAAAACTTAAAAAATAGAATGGTAGACCTATTCTTTGCAGGGTCCCTCTGGGATATATAACTACTCAAATTATTTTTGTTTTAGTAATTTTTAAAATCTAATAAATAAAAATGGTTCGAGTTATCACACAACAGGCGTATGATGATGTAGTGAAGGAGAATATGGAATATTTTGATATGACAGCTGAAGAGGCCATAGAGGATGCCGTCAAACAGTTAGAAGCTCAGGTAATTATCATAAAAAATTAGAGTTTATATGATATCAATAATATCATATTTGTAAGTATGGAACTAATCAACATAGCCTGGGTTTGAAATAAATCCAAATACACCCCAGATACTCCCAAAGTATGCAATATACTTGTGTTGTAAAGGTGTATTAAGTTGACAGGGGGTGGAATCGAACCTGGGTCTCTTAATTGAAAGTTCGAGACTCTACCATCAGGCTACTGACTATCTATTGGGTTAGTTGGAAGATATCGCATCCCTGCGATAAACTCTCCCATTGTGCAAAATTATTCGTTTATACCATATAACCTTATTATTTGTATCCAAATATTTTGTATAATAAAGTTTATTATTACTATCTCAATTTTTTCTTCAGCAATATTGACATTTTCCTTCTATCAATTACAATTACAGCATCTCGATTTTTCAATTTAGATAAATAGTAAATCAATTAAATTTCATTTTATTAAAAAATAAATACAGACGTCTTCTTATTTGCCGAGATTGTAGAAATTGTGTAAAAATGAAATCAACAATGATACTAATACTTTGTAGGGAGTAGATTTATCTAACATAATCAAAGATCTGATATTGAGCGGCTCAAAAGACGACCATGTGATTGTGGTATCAATTAATAAGTTGAAAGATTTGCTCACTGCAAAGGAAATCAATGCAGCACAAGTCAGTACAGAATTAGAAACATTAAAGGTATTATTTGTGTAAACTTTTACTCTTTTTTCATATTTAAGATTTAACACATTGACATCATGTTACGTAATGAGTACACATATTAGCTGTATTTTGTCCATATTTTTGTCACTCTTTGAGATTATGTGAAATGTATTTCATCACAGACAAATTAGTGAATATTAAGTTCAAGTCTTAAATGTTTTAGCAAGAGTGTGAAAAAGATATGGCGCGTAAACTAATGGCTGGACGAGAAGGAGCATATATACAGATACTGGAGTGTGCCAAGAGAAGTCAACAGCAGGATATGAAGGAAGTCCTAATAACATCACTCAAGGCTCTGAACAGTCTCATGGATGGACAACCTGATGTCTTAGATAACAGTGGCATAGAACTTATGAATAGGTAGTTTTTTTATAAATATTTTTCTTTTTATATGTATATATTTTTTTCTACTGTAACCTAGTCCAGCAAATCTTGATTCATCTTAAAAAATAAAGATAATGTAATAAAATCTCTATACAGGAAGTATACAGGATGTAAAAGTACAGGAGTGATGATGGTTCTGATTGGGTCATGTTTTGAGAATGTCCAGTTTTAGTTGGCCAAAAAGAGCACCGTTCAGAAATATTCTGTTCACCCTAGGAATCAAATCCACATCCTTCATTTGTAAGGCAAGTGTATTATGTGCAAAAAATAAGGAAAAACGGATGTGATTCTCAAGGTAAACACAATATTTCCAACTGCTTTTCAATTTTAAGTCTGTATGAACGAATTATCTCGAAATGATTTGAACTTAATAACCAAAATAAAAATGCTTGTTCCAGTTTGTTAGACAACCAATCAGATGATAATGTTCTCATCCTGACACTGAAGTGGATAGCAGTTTGCTGTGTGATGCATGAACATAATAGACAGAATATATTTGGTGCAGATATACTGACACATCTTAAGAACATGTTGGAGACACATGATAATCCAAAGGTAAAATATCAATTTAAATCATTAGGTGAAGAAAAACAGTTTCTTTACAACAAAAAAACAGTAAAGTCTTGATATAACTTGGCAAGAAAAAACAATACAATTGGATACAATGAAACTAAAATTACAAATACAGAGAATGAGATATTATCTCTCAAAAAATTTAACAACTTGATGTCACAAAAACTAGATTAGCTTTGTCAGTAAATAAGATAAACATTTTTTTATTATACAAGAACAAACTCAATAGACGCAAGGTTTCATATAAAACATTGATGGCTCTACTACGTGGAGTCCCTGCTAGAGAATATGTCTCCTACTCTTATCTGTAAGATTTTGAGTGTCCTGTAAAAGGCAGGTATATCACATATAAGACAGCCAACATCTTCAATTCAGTGATGAGGTTTGCCATCCATTCTAAATGTCTTATTTTATTATGGCACAAGAGAACAACCTATATATTTATTATGTGCAGTTAGTCCATTAGTTACCCAATTGTGGGAGATGGTATAGTAGTAGTTATATTAGTTTCTCTGTTTTCTTGCAAATGTGTGTATATATAAGTTATACAGACATTCATATACAAACATATGGACAGACTCAGATGATTGATATTTTGTCGCAGATTCTAAAAGAAGTTTGCAGTGTGATGAGACACCTGGTTTTGGATGACGATGTGAGAGTAGAGTTTGGTAGAGCACATGACCACGCTAGGCTGATGGCTTCAGAGACACTCCACGTACTTACGAGACTTATGTCAGGTAACAAATTATATGTTTATATAATAATCCATCAGTTGATTGCCTTTTAACTCTCCTCTCGGCAGTACAAGGCAAAAACCCTCCGTTTAATTGACATAGTGTATTGTGAAAAATGATTGTCTGAAAAAAGAATGCCAATTGATTAGTGTATATATTTACAGTATTCAAAACAGAAGAAGCATTTGTGAGTGACATTCTCCTCACAATCGCTACCCTGGTAGTGAGACATGAGTTCTGCCAAACTGTGGAAGAGGCTGGAGGGTTGAAGTTTGTGTTGGATGTTATGGTGGAGTTCCATGACAAAGAGAAATTGAACAGGCAATGTTTTAAATTGTAAGTAAACATTTAATTCATATTTATGGCTACTAAATCCACAAAAAGCCACAAATGCAGAATCAGCAAGCACAGTTAGTGTAATTTTGTTGAATCAGTTTCTTTAGAAGATATTTGATATTTTGTTAGAAGAATGTTGATAAACAAATTATGCTGTATGAAGTTCTTAAATTTAAAAATAGAAGCTTACAGTTTTTTTTTAAATGTATATTTTTAACAAAAAATTTCTATAGTTTGTCCTTTGATAGTTCTAGCAAGTTAAAATGTTTAAAACATTGTTGATTTATTAAACATATTTATAATTTTTATCATTTTACTATTCTTTTATTTAGATTTGACAACCTTATGGGCTTCAAACTTAATATGACTTTTTAATTTGTGTGCACTTATAAATAGGGCGATATATTGATACCATTTTTTGTCTGCATTGTTTGTTTTTTATGCATATATATTGTCTGTAGTGCACTGTCGATGTGAAATAAATAAATAAATAATTAATTAAATATTTCAGATTAAAAGCTTTAGCTGGAAATGATGATGTAAAAAGGAATATCATAAAACAAGGAGCCGCAACTCTGATTTGTTCTGCTCTAGACACTCATAATGTAAGTCTTGTCCAATATAAATAACAAATAATATTTTTTGACCTTTGACTATCTTCCTAAATGTCCTTTCCGTTAAGTGTGTCTCTTGTGCCGATCAAGTCACCTCTTCCCTGATAATATTCTTGGTGCTCTAATGTCCATTTGAATTGGCACAATGTATTGTTAAAGATGTTCATTGAGGCTATTGGAAACCTTGAAGATGAAAAACACCTCTCTCTTTTTGTTAACTTAAATTCTCAATGCATTTTCGAGTGTCATGTAAAAGGCAGTTGTTTGAAAAAATTAAGACATTTTACATCTTAAATTCAGCGATGAGATTTGCCACCCATCCTGAATGTCTTGATTTTATATTGGCACGAAGAGGACATCTTACGTGTTAATTATATGTGACTGGTTTGCTGGCTGCCTTACTTGTGGGGTTTGCCGTGATGATATTACCCTACAAAGACCATCATCTCTCCTGTACAGCAGAGTAAAGATCTTTGCTGAATGTGTTGGTGCACAGTATTGTCTGTGATGTATTCATACCAGCTAATATCCAATGTCTTTCTAAAAAACATTTTCAAAGGATGGTATCTTCTGCTCTTGTAACTTTCCAAGGTGCTAAGACTATTTTATGCAATTTTACAAAATGTAATTAATTGTCTATACTTCTTCCAGAATTCTGAGCCTTTAGTGGCCGCTGGTCTTGGTTGCATAGCAGCTGTAGCTCTCAGAGAAATACCAAACAGTCAAGCTTTTTATGAAGCAGGAGTACCGGAGGTTATTAGCCAGTGTATGAATATGCACAGGACTTCATTACGAGTGCAGGTAACCAATGAAATTTATTTTGTTCACTGAGGTACCCTACCCATTTTGAATGTCCCATTTTCAAAGCACAGAGAAGACCATCTACATTGACGGCCTAGTTCCATAAACTAACAACTTGAAATTCTAATATTACATGAAAAGTTTTAGAGACATTATGATAATGGGCCAAAACCATAAACAAATATGTGCTTCTAATGTAAAAATATTAAATTTTACAATATTTGGTTTGTGTGATAGAAAAAATATCATTTTCTACGCAAGATAATCTAATCACTGCATGCAAGTAAGTCTACTGTCTTCTTCATTTATGGTAGTCGTTGTGATGGTATAGATCAATGATTCCCAAAGTGGTCCAGGTGGACCCCCAGGGGTCCACGAGTGACTCGACGGGGGTCCATAATGGCGTGACTAAAAAATGGGGATCTACGAATCCATAGTTAAAGTGTCGGATATTCGGTGAAAGCACCAGATATTGACATAAACAATAGTTGGTACAGATACCCGTTACATTGTAGAAAAGAGTAGGTACTGGGAGAAAATATTCTATGAGAAAACTGAGGAGTTTTGGAAATATTTCAAATTCCTATACCATTTTGAGAATTCGGCGACGGGGTTGTAGAAATTTAAACGTGTAATATTTTTGAAGTAAACAATAGTCGGTACAAATACCCGTTACATTGTAGAAAAAGGTACTGGGAGAAAACATTCTATAAGAAAACCGAGGAGTTTTTGAAATATTTCAAATTCCTATACCAATTCGAAAATTTAGCGACCGGAGGGGGGGGGGGGGTTTAGAAATAATACAGGGGGTCCACTGAAACCAGCAAATTTTTTAAAGTGGTACATGAGAAAAAAAGTTTGGGAACCTCTGGTATAGGTAGATGTTGATCTTAATATCTGTATCTATATTATCATCCCACATCCCACAAGCAGAGTAAAGAGTTAACTCACTGCATGTAACATACCTGTAGGTCAACTTCTCCATGCCATAAAAAAATAAGACATATCTCATGAAGTGATCATAGGCTTATACAACACATTAATTTCTTACTATTCACTGATACATACCTTTTACAGAAAAATGCATGTTGGGCTATTCGTAATATGGTAGCAAGATGTACCGATCAGAGAGCTAAATATCTGGAACTAGGATTGGAAGAACTTATTAATGATGCACTCAAGACATTTGGAAAAGAGTGTGGACATGATATCAAATCAGCTTTGAGAGATTTAGGATGCAATGTTAAGTTAGACGAGCAGTGGACTGGTAAAGGAGGCAAGATACATACATCTGCAAATAATAAAGATAATGGAGAATGTTGAAAAATCACTCTAGAATGTTTGATTAATAAGATTTTCTGCTGGACAGATCAAAAGAATGCTTTATTTATGTTTGTTTACATAACAATTTACCATTTTCTTCTTCTGCCATTTTGGGTACCTAAATCTTTGGACATGGGCCATCCTTATGGTTTTCCACTCCTATTGACTTTGGTCGGTGTGTACATTTCATTCCACCAATCTTCCTTACATCATCCAACTAAAGTTTTAGACTCAACAACATTTCTGCCTACACAGCTTAACATTCCACATGCACTTATTAATGTGAATTATTTAACATATATTGTATTGGAGCCACAATTTTTACACATTTTTATAAAAATGAATGAATAATAATACTCATTTTATCATATTTGTGTTTCTGTTTCCACACTTATCGAACTGTTATTCTGTCTCGCTTTTCTCCTCTCCGGCGACATACAATATAAAATACATATATACATTTAGTTTCATCCTTTCTTTTGTCTATATTTACAACAGGAAGAGAATACGGATCATTAGTTGACACTGTTCATTCACTAAGTGAAGACATAGGCATAGATATATACTCTCCATATACCAAATTAGTTGCCCAAATTCATCAACTCTTGCTGAGGAACTGCTGTACCTACAGTACAACACAATGTTTATCTTGAAGGCATTTAATTTTATTTTAATACATCTTATTTCATTTATTCATTCATTCTTTACTATACATTAATTACAAGCAATTACAATAAAAATATTATAAAATATATAATTACAATAACCCCACTTGTGGGATATGCCGTGATGGTATAGTAGTAGTACAATAAAAAAAACAGAAGGTGAGTTCAGTCCAATTATTCTTGTGAAGGCTGCTATTATATCCTTTTCTCGCATTTTTATCCTCACTAACCAGCACACTCCAGCAATCAAAATGAGATGTTATCCAGATAGTTTAAATATAGTAAAATGGAGATAAATAAAAAAAGGGTAATGTCAAAAATAATTTATTCATATAAAAATAAAACAATCATTAATAAATTTTGATATCAATAAAAATATCAACAATGGAAAATTAATAAATTACAGTGTTTCTAATTAGAAAGTGTAACTTATCCCGTGGAGAACCCGGTAAAGAATTGGTCTCCCACTCTTCTCCATAAGTTTTCGAGTGTCCTGTAAAAGGCAGGTGTTCGAAAAAATAAGACATTTTACATCTTAAATTCAGCGATGAGGTTTGCCACCCATCCTGAATGTCTTGATTTTATACTGGCACGGAGAAGACAGCTTGCATATTTTATATGCAGCTGGTCTGCTGGCTACCCCACTTGTGGGATATGCCGTGATGGTATAGATAGATAGAAGTGTAACAGGAATGAAAAACATGAAAAGGCACTTAATTTTGATAGGTAGTCATGAACATATTTATAATAGAGCAAAAACTTTCAAATTGGTACAGAAATTGATAATCTTTGGTTATTATTTAATAATGGATAAAAAAATTTAAAATATGCAAATACACAATTATAAAAAAGAATTTCACATGTGACTCTAATTTTGATATTTTTTTTTTGTTTTTTTAAAAGATATATCTGGGTTTTGTTGTTTTGATTAATTAGTAAAATACTGATAGATATGTATAAGTTTGGACATGTTGCGCGAATGCATAATGAAAGAATGACGAAGAGGATATAATTATCTATCTGAAAAAAGGGGTGTAAGGAACTATGTGGATCAATTCTACAGGATGGCTGAGTAAAGTAAAAGAAATCGGCGCACATGTTTGAGAAACTAGATTAATGTAGAGGAAGCGAAGGAAGTGTGGAAGGGATAGATCTATATGGCGCACAGTCCTCTCTACCTACCCCACCTGGGACACGGAGTGAAGGTATAGTATAGTATACAATATTGTATTATTATTGCTTAATTCAAAAACTCAGGTACAGATTAAATAACAGAAACATATACTTAAATAAAATAATATACATGAAATTTAAAACAATACATATATAAAATTGGAATTGCACACGTACACATTTAGAAAAATTGAACTGTTTAACAAAATTGACTTATTGTTATTAACAAAACAATGATCAATAATATAAAGAGTTGATATAATATTATTTACAACAAAAATACTGTGGATAATTTGTCTAGAAAATATAAGAATTAAATGTGACGTTACAAATACATCGAGTCCAAAAACAAAATACACAAAGACAAAACCTTTTTTGTTGTGAGATTTAGACAAACTCAAAAGGAACTGGGGCCGTAGACAAATCCGCACTTGTCAATCGACTACAAACGAATTTTCGACAATAACGCATAATTACACGGAACATGAAGGTAGATTGTCGTAAATTCGTTTGTAGTCGATCGACAAGTGGGTGTTTGTCTAGGGGGGCTGTTCAATAAGCAGTCATTTTGAAATGTGTAAAATCTTCACAAGGCTCATATTTGTCGTGCAATGTCAATACATATTTAAGTTCACTACACACAATATGTTTAAAGCACGAGAAGATCACCTGAATGTTTATTATAAGCAGGTAGTCCACTGAATAGTTGACCCATTTGTGGGAAATGCTGTGATGATATTGGTTAACAAAATAAGTTGAATATTTTTTGGTAATTTAAAACGAGGGATCCATAAAACACATATTTCAGAGTCTTTATTAATCTGGAATATAGTCCCATATTATCCAGTTACTTTACTGTTGAGCCTTTAGCTTTGTGCTCTTTGTATGAATTTGCTTAAGTTCCATTTATTGTATTTAATGATGCTAGGACCATTCTCAATTGTGTGAACCCTCACTAGCGAAGTATATTCTAACTTAGGCAACAGCTGAAACAAAACAAAAATAATAAAAGTTACATATTACATACTGTATCGAAACAAGTGTACGTGGAGCGTGCTTTTGCAATATCTGCACCTGTAGTCTGGAATAGGCTTCCACAAATGATCAGAGAAACGCAGGACATATCTCGTTTCAAGAACCAACTGAAAACTTATCTATCCAAGAAATCACATGGAATAATCCAGGCACAACCTTAGTTAGCAAAGAGCGTACTTGAGGTGGATTTTTTTCACAAAACGGCGCTTTACAAATCATCCAAATAATAATACATAATAATATAATCCATTTAATATTTTTTGAAAACTTATTATAATACATCCATGATTTTTGAGAGTCCAAGAGTGAGTGTTCCATTTGATGTTTTATGACCAACACATTGCACAGATATAGAATATAATTCTGTACAACATATTTTTGAACCACTCTAGATTAATCATTCCAATTGATCACACTCATCCATTGTCAACCTATTTGAATAGGTATTAACTAGGTTGTATACAACATACCTACCTAGTTAATACCTATTTGAATACATAGATTGACTATCAGTGAGTGTGATCAATTGGAATGATTAATCTAGAGTGGTTCAAATATATGTTTGACATCTACACTTCTAGAAAGTAAAATCCAATTCCCGAAATCCAATTGTAGTCAAAAAAATTCATAACATAATTCTGTATGCTGGTATGAAAGTAAACTATGTTACGACACAACATTTCTTTATTACAGTAGTTCGACAACAAAATTGCATTTGCTTCTCACATGTCTGTTAACACGAAATTACAATTAAAAATTATTGTAATGATTGTTATTAACATATTTCTAATATTTTGCAAAAAATTGCACTATGTAATAATGCAAATTTTTTATTTATGAAACATATTTTATACAAAAAAGAAATAAAAAAAAAAACAACAATACCTTTGGTGTTAATAGGAAATACTGTGAGACATCAGATGATGAAGTAATGTTAAAGAGAAGTTGGAACATCTTCCTTTCATTTGTGGCATCCATGCCCTGGTTGATCTCATCCACACAGCGGAAAGGAACCTTGGATAATTGCTGAAGAGCCATAAGATATAAGGCTGTGGACAATGCTCTCTCACCACCACTCTGAGTGGAAGAGTTGAGAACTTGAAGTTGTTCATTTGAGCGAAAACTAACATAGATACTTATACCATATTCATCATATGAATCCTAAAAAAACAATTGATTTTAGATATGTATCCAAAAACACATTATTAAGACTTGCTGTGCATGGGAAATTACATGAATGTGAAGGAAGCAAAAGAAGTAAGTAAAGATAGTTCAATATATATCAGGTCAACTTTGTAAAAAGATAAAACACTTACCTCTCCTCCCGGCTTAGTTAACTTTACTTCTCCAGCACATCCCATCTGTGCAAACATCTCTCCAAATTTGTCATTGATCTGAGATATCTGTTGTTCCAATGGGTCCAGCCATTGCTCCCTGAGGGACACCATCACTTCCTCAATTTTCTTAGTCTCTGCACTTGATGTTTGTAAACTTGCCTTCAATTTTTTAATAGATTTTTCCCTTTCTTCGTATTCTCTAATAATCTACAAATCAATCAGGAAGAAATGACTATGAAAAATGTTTAGAATCACATGAACCATGTTTATTGTAAAAAAAAAATATTATTTGAAACACCTATATATCCATGCAATGTATTTTATGCAGTTGTATGCACTCGCTCCGCGCTTGGAGTCGAGAACATTTTATTGAATAGTTTTTCCAGTCAATAGAATAACAATATCAATATATGCAGTGTAATATTTGTACTCAATGCAATGTACATGGAAGTTTTATTGTATTAATAAAGTTAACTTTATTTTCATTATTTTTTTGTGTATATTAGAAGTATAATGTCAATAATGTTTTGCTTTGTGAATGATATGTTGCATTTTGTTAAAATCATAGCGAAAATAAATAATAATAATAGCGATTAATAGGGAACTTGCACATATTTTTTTTATTCTTTAGAATCATAAATAAAGTAATCAGTAACACATATCAGTAATTTTTTTTTCGATACGTTGCTTAATTTCTGTTTTATAGCATTTTGAAATTTCGATTTTTGAATTTCCGCGAAAATGCCACATCTGAAAGCGCCATTTTGATGACATCATATGTCCCTTCGATCTCTCTGTCTACAAATGCTTAGTACATTTCGTAGTATATATCTATTAGTTTGACGAGGTTATTTACTGTTGTGGTTTGGGTTTGAACACTTTTTTTGCCAAAAACTTCAAGATGATTAAATTTTTACGTATAAACATACATCAGTTCCTATTTTTTAATTTAGTTATAATGACGGAAAACGATTTTCTCAAGGGGCGATCGGATATTTATCATGCATATAATAATAAGCCCGCCGGTAGGCGCTATAGCTTTGTCTTATAATGTTATTACTAATTTGTAAATGCAATACAACATTGTGTAATAATTACATAATTATATTCAATGGCAATTATTATCAATTTTCCATCATTCTTAGGTCTGGTTAGTGATTACAGGTTCAAAATACGCCATTACTTTTCTGTACTGGGTGCATGATCGAAGTGAAGATCCTGCTAAAAAATCTGTCCAATGTTATTGGAAAAAATCAAAGTTGGCTGAAGTTAGCACAGAAGTTAAATTTATAACTTGTGCTGAATTGAGTCATCGATCATCTACAAATATATCCACACCGAGTGAGTTTCTGACAGCCATTGTGTCAAAACCAAAAGATTTTTATTGTAAATCAGATAGTATTTTAAGGATATAGTAACAAATGTCGACACCATAAGCATCCACTACTTAATAGATGTGTTCATTACCTAATAACAATATTTATACTGCGAATGATTTTGTTTGTTTTGTGATTGGACGATAGATATGGAAAGCTGCAAAGAAGTCGCTGAACATACAGTACAGTATCCAGCTAACAATATCGGCATGCGTAGAAATAATTTATTCGGTGTCGTATAAGTTATATTTGTACACCCTGGACTACGCAATATTTGTATGATCTTTTTGGAAACATTTTGTATCAATCCAAGATATATTTACCTACTTCGAAAATGTTAAAAACCGGACTCAAATACCAAGCGATTGTTAATCCCATACATTACGATAAACAACAAAACATCACTCAGGACATGTGACGTCACAAATTCAATAACCAGCAATATGGCGTTCAAACAGCGGGCGAAAAAGTGTGATTTTATTTATTAAAATAATAAATGAAAAATAATTATTTTTGAGTTTTAATCAAAATATAATCGATATATAACCTTTTTTCTACCTAATTAATGCATTTCACAAAATATTCCTCTCGAGTGCAAGTTCCCTATTGAAATAAAAAAAGTCCTGAATCAATGAGCATATAAGAAAATTTAGTTATTCATATGTATAGTTAAATAAAATTACCTCATTATCTCCGCTTCCCATACATGTAATCTTGACATGTAGCTCATTAATAAGGTCATCCAGACTCGCCACATCACCAGGAAGCTTGGAGAACTCTTTAGCCAATGGGAAACCACTCTCATGAGGAAGTTTATCACCTGTTTCTTTCTTTGCTTCCATCAATTTCTCTCTGGCTTTACTCTTCACTTCAGCCAACTGCCTCGTTATATTTTCTAACATTTGTTCTGCATTTACTGCATTTTCTTTCAACACCCTTAATTCTCTTTGTTTCTCCAATATCTCGTTTCGTAATATTTTTAATTTCTGGCCCACCAGTAAATTGTTCAATGCTTTGTTTTGACATGTTTTATACCATTCTGCTATCTCTGATTGAATTTTACATTGTTTTTCTATACACTTTTTGATTTCAGTTTGTGATTTTAGTTTTTCATCCTCTATGTCTATATTTGCTTCATTTTCTAATGCTGCTATTTTATTCTGTTGCATCCTTATTCTAGATGCCACCGTTTTTATCTGAAAACCAATGATCCATTTAAATTAAACATAAATAGGTACATCTTGGATAAACCTTTATTAAATTAAGTTCATTAATTTTTTCTGGGAGGGGTTCTCCAGCGACTACACAAAAAGCTGGTAGCATCACTAATACTGGCTGTATGAAAAAGTGGCAGAGGACCTTTTAGTTTCTAACTTCTAAAGAACTCGTTATTGGAACTATTTATTTTAACACCCACCTCTCTGGAATGAATCGTAACTTGCATAACATTTATGTGACAAAATTTTAAGACTAATAAAGCAAGTTTTTTTAACGGTGTTCAACTCTGCTTAAAACTACAACTTATATCCATCATTGACAAATAAAAGAACTATACTACACCCTTAAGCCGTATCTCAAGTGAAGTAAGCAAAGAGAATGAACACCATATAAATCTATCCTTACATACTTCTTTCACTTCTTATACATTTATATAATTTGTCGTAAACACAAGTCAATTTCTCTTAATCAACATACACCTGTCATTGAGAATTTAATCCACGTGATCAAGCCACATGGCTAAAAATAAAAGCATTCATAAATCTGATATGTAAATGGAAACAAAGTCAGTGCATACCTGTTCTATAGATTGATGTATCTCCTTTTTCCTAGAGCGTAAAGCATTGAGACTCTCCTCTAACTTCTGTAATTGTTGTTCCAACTCTCTCATGGCTGCCTTCTTCTCATTGGCCAACTTTTGAGCCCTAGCCAATCTGTAAATTCACAATATATTTTCAATACATAAAACAGGTTTAAATCGTATCACTGGACACACTGGGGTCAACTGTAGGATGCACATGGCGCAGAATCGAAAGACACGGAAGGAAATGGGGAAGGCCTTCATCCAGAAGTAGACGGCAGTGGGCTGAGAATAAGGTTTAAACCACATCCTAATATATTTAGTTGACTAAAGCAAATAATAATAAACTCTTCATTATTGTAACAAAAGCACAAAAGCTACAAACAATAGGGGTGCTTATTGCCAGAAGGCAATCTCTTCCAGCAAACCTGTATATGAATATGACATTATTTTACAATAATAAAGAATTATAAAAATATATTAAGGTACTTATGTATAAACTATATAAAAATGAAATTAGTCTCACAACTTCAGATATAAAATTTCCTCTTCAACTCTTCCGACATTCTTTTTCTCCTTTTACCCAGAAGCACAAAATAGAAACAAGTATCCTCCACTCAAAATGATTCTATGAAAATTTAGTCCCCTCTCTCTGAGTGTGTTTGAGGTGTATTTGGGTTTATTCCAAACACATATTCATATATTTCGTTTCAATATGAGTTTTAATTACTTTTCATATGAAAGAAAATTACTCAATAGATGTACCTCATTTCCACAACCATTTATTTCACAATAAATTACTGAAAATTAACACTTACTCAATCTGTGCTTGTTCCACTCTTTCTTGATCCAGACTGTTGATCATAAACTTTGCAGAACGCACTTCACTAGTGGATGTGGACTTAGCACCGCTGTATGCAGAAACTTTGATAGTAAATCTATGGTTCTCTGAGAAGAAAAATCTAATTTGTGTGGGGACATTGGCGCTGCATTCGTACGTCTTCTTATTTCCGATTGGTATTCTGTGTATTCCGTGGAGTTTGCAGAGATAGCGGATGATTGCGTCAGGAGCTGTGATACAGTCCACCAAATAAGTTTGAAAGCCAAATTTTCTAAAAAAGAAATGAATACACTCCTTAATGTAAATTTCAAAGATGAATCAATCATATAAGGCTTGGAAAAGTTGCTGTCACCTACATATCCATCATCCAATTACAATTCCATAGACCAACAATTTATAAGATTTGTTCAACAAAGTTATTCTACCTTCTTATAATTACATAGAAAGTGATGGTCATTCAATTCAACAAACAAAATAAAAATAAAAAATTATGTAAAAAAGGACTTTTTATGTAAAAAGGACTTTTTATGTAAAAAAGGACTGGTCGACCATTGAAATGTTTCATAACTTAGATGCGCTGAATCCCGGATTTATAGAATTGTGAATTATTGATTTATGGAATTGTGAGAGATGTTTTGATATCCTCCTTAACCCATAGATTCAACAGGAATGATAGCCCTATATCGTCCACAATCATTGTTAAAAAAAATGTTATGTAAGAAACGCCTCGCCTGATGGGTTCCAGCAACAAAATTTCCCCAAAATTTATTACAAAGGTCAATGTCCTCTAGGGTGTTACAATATAGATATTTTTTTTCTTTTAATATTTAATACAAACCTGAGTTCATTTAAAGACATGGGAGGCTGGAAACTCAAATCTGAGGGAGGACTGCAAAGTGCATTGACAGTCTTCAAGCCCATTTCTCCTCGCACCTTTTTCAGGAAAAGATTCATATCTTGACTGCTCTCAAAAGTGAAAGCTATTAGATCTCTGACAGGGACGGTATTCTCCAGGTATTTCACCATGTTTGGATCACGGAAGTTTATCTATGAAATAAAAATATGGGTTATCATTTAAAATAGAAATCAATGAATATACCAAAACAGAGTTAAAATATTTAAATTTTCGAAATTTGCGAGAGAAACTTTGTGGAACGTCATTTTATAAAATAATAAAATTAATGTATTACAGAACACAGCTTTACTTCCACTTCACTTTATTCAATTTATTCTGACATTTGAATAAAGTGAAGTTGAAGTAAAACAGTGTTCTGTAATACATTAATTTTATTATTGTTTTCTTTTTACAATTTTCATTTACTAAATCTCTTAATTTGGTGACAATTAATAGTTTTATATTCATTTCTTCATAAGCAAAATTTAAAGTCAAAATAGCCCTTAAAGTGCAATAACAAAACAATAGGTATGCCTGAAAAATAAAAACACTAAAGGGATCAATAACACTAAAACTACAATGGAAGGCATGTACTTCCGATTAAATCAGCTCAAAAATTATTTTACACCTAATAAACATTAATAAATATTACTAAGAAAGACTAAAATCAACTCACCTCTAACATCATAGGTTCATAAACGTTTCCATGAAACAAATCTCTGTTATTTCGAAACCACATCACAGCTCTATATGTATCTTCATTCATGCTCTGCAACATCTCCAACCTCTTATTGGCCACGTCTCCAAGCTGTCTCAATTTGTTCTCACAAAGCCTGACTTGGGGGACTATCTTGGAATCCAATTCATACTGCAATTGTACTTTCCTTTGTTTTAAACTTTCAATTCCACCATTTGTTTTGGATAAGGGCTGCTGCAAGTCACCCATTTTCTTATTTAAAATATTTTCTGAAATACAAAAAGAAAAGTGAACGAATGACACGATGGTACAAATGAATGAAAGAAAGCAAAATACGAGTTAAAATTGATTATCGTTTGAGAAAATAAAACATTAAATGATCACAGATTTAGACACGCAATGGCACTTAGAATCCTGGAGAGAGATTGTGAACTATTCGTTGTAAGATAACGGTATTTTTTTTTTATCATTTTTAAGCACACAGTATACATTGATATTACAACAGCAAAATAATATTACACATAGTAAAATGTTCCCTCCATAAGCAACTAAATGCTTGTGCAGAGGGAATCATGAAAGAGTTCTGAGAAGACATATACCCAGCAGTGGACGGGTGAATTTTCGAGATTGTGTGAATTTCATTCATTCAATCAATCATTCATCTTTCAATGTTCCTTTCGGCAACACAAGATGGACTCGTGTAATTAACATTTTCTCTCTATTGTGCCTCTCGTGCTATTAAAATAATGAGAGATACAAAATGGAGTGCATAAACCATAGCTGAATTTAAGACATGACTTCTACAAGTATTTTTTTCTTAAACTTTCCAACATCCTTCTCAGGAGCAACAAGCTGTAACAACCTCCTCCAATCAAAGCAATTCTGTGACAATCGAGCTACCTCTTAAAAGAGTGCTTTTTTGGTTAAACTATTATTGGGATTTTTAAAAACATGACCATACAAGAACACCATCTCTCCTGTATATGATAACTGTAGGTATTCACTGAAAGCGCTGATACACAGCATCAATACTTTTACAGAAAATAATAGAGAAACCTATTATACTACTCCAGAAACTGAAAGTAAGTGAATGAAGCTTGAAGTAAAATATTTTACCATCTCCGTATTGTTGCATGAAGCTGTGTTGGTCATTATGATATCTAGAGAGTGTTGCCTTTGCCTGTTCAATATCTCTCTGTCTGTTCTGTTGTTGTACTATCTTAGACTCCAGTTGTGATTCTATATCTTCTATTTTACCATTCTGCCTTCCGCCGCACTCGATACCTTGACGAATCTTCACCTTTAGTTCTGCCAATTCACGAGTCTGAAAAATATTACAACTTATTCAGTTATATTCTTTACTGATTGCAAGAAAATTAATATAAAAATACATTCACATCAAACATAATTTATATACAGATGGTGAGTCTATATATCTAAAGTGCAATTTTTTTCCAACTGAGCCAACTTACGTACTTATTGTAATAAAATGAAAAAGATATTCCGGATAAACAATATACCTGATCACTGTTGTATTTAAGATAATAATTTTCTGTAACATCTACCTGACAAAACATCAAAAAATAAAGAAAAAAGTGGAAGCCCTATTCTATTTCAGAGATTTAATTTTAACAAATAACCAGTTCAAATTATGATTATATTGGAATTGGTATCGTCATAATATTGAATTGTATATATGTTATTGGTTTTGTTTTTTTCTTTTTGAATGTATTAGTGCATTTCTTTTTTTATATTTATAAACTGTTTGTATTATTGATTTGTCATACTTATGTATTATACTCTATTGTTAAATGTAAATTGCCGTTTGTTGATCAAATAAATAAATAAATAAGCTGTCTATTTCCAGTTCCCTTGAATAAGTCTCCCACTCTATTTTGTAAGTTTTCAAGAGTTCTGTAAATGGTAGGTGTTAGTAAAACATCAAAAATACGACATTTAACTTGTTTATAATTCAGTCAAACTATTTTGAATGTCACATTTTTAACGAGCAGAGAACAGCTTGTATGTTTATTATATGCAGTAATTGGTGTACTGACTACCTCACTTGCGGTAGAGGCTGTGATACTATTAATAAATTGATAGAACAAAATCTGAATGAATACTTACAACACTAATTTTTGCTTTTTCATATTTCGTGACATCATCTTTAACTTTATCAATTCCCTTCTCCAGCGGTTTCATATTATTTTTATGACTGGTGACCACTTTACTGGCCTCCTCTCGATCTCTGTTCATCTCCATCATCCTGCATTTAAGGTTCTCGTACTCCACCCAAATCCTTTTCTTCTCACATATTTTAATTTTTTTCTCCATTTTGTTTCGCTGATGCATGGACTCGATAATGTGTTCCATACTGAAATTATTATTTTAAAATTTACACCCTTACACTGACATCACAATAACTTTTGGTCAGAGATTTCAGCAGGAATGAATTGAACAAACAGAAGATAAAAATCAATAACAGAATTAGGGGAGCAGTGGCTTAGTGACACACTAGCAATACAGACAAAAATAACCCAAGATTCTTTTTGAGTGATGAGGATAGAATGCGTGTCAATAAATTAATAAGTGCCAGCAAAGACTTTAGCTAACTGTGAATGGTGTATACAGTTGTATTTGGGTTTGGGTTTATAACAAAAACCAAGATTCATCTTTTTTAAAAAAAGTTTGGACATGTGGAATGAATGTAAAGAGAAAGGATAATAACAGAGAGGATATACTTGTCTGAAAGAAGGGGTGTGAAGGAGTGTGAACGTCCAAGAACTATGTGGCTTGATCGCATAGTTCAAATTCTCAAGGACCGCCGTGTATTGAGTAAGAGAAATTGACATGCGTGCATAAGAGGTTGCATGAATGTAGAGGAGGTGAAAAGAAGTACGTAAAGACAGATCTATATGACGATCCGTTCTCTCTGTCTATCCCACTTGAGATGCGGTGTAAGGGAAAAGAAGAGAATAGAAGTAGTGAACGAGGTTGATCGAAACAAGTTTCGTGCTGCATTGGTAATCGCAAACAACACAATTTTTTTTAAGGACAGGCTTGACAACAGTGATATCCAGTATTAAGCACATCAACTTTAGGCTGCCAAGTTGATAGCGAATAATTATCTGAACAATAAACAACATAATAATAAAACATAACAACATACTTAGCATTGGCTGTTTCCTGCTCTTGCAACAACTGTGAAATCTGCTTCACTTTATTATTCAAAGTTTTATGTTGCAATTTATTTTCAATCAGCTTTTCCAACAAATCCACAGCCTCTTGCCCACTCACAGCTATCTGTGTACTCTTTAACATCTCTTGAGCATTCATCTTAGCAAAATCCTGTACTCTATCTTGTGGTAATAACTGACAGAGGTTATCTACTTTAATGTTTAACTTATCAACCAATTCTTGCACTTGTTTCATCGTCACTTTCTTGTTATCTATTGACCAAACGGAAACATTCTCTAAATTGAAGTTCCTGGTGATGATAACATTGCTTTCACCTTCCTGTTGATACAATTCTATTTCAATTGTTGCTTGGGAATGACCACTTTTAACATATTCGGCAATCTGAAATCAAACCCATAATTAGTTTCATAATACTTGATATAAATGACTTGAGGCATTGTAGGCGTATCTGATTTTATTATGAGAGCTTAATGTATGTGTGCTTATGTGTACTGTGTATGTTGTCAAACTCAATAAAAACAAAAAGAGACAAGATGCACTACTCTTGCGAGTTTGAATAAGCTCTTAGGTGCCGGCTTTGATGACTCTTCCCAGGGCGTGGTTATTCGAAAATCCCCGGTTGTGCTGCGTACACTGTAGATAGTTTGGGAGAGGACAAATAAAGAACAGAATTTATCAGTTATAATCAGGTCTATTGTTAAACAGGTATTTCTAACTAAAGCACAAACAGATACGATTGAAATTTACAATTTTTTACAATACAAAGATGAGTATTTTGAGCAAGGCGTTTGAGAGAAAGCACCACTATGCGTGTCTACAATTAAAATTAGAGAGGTTAGGTTCCAAAGGGTAGTATCCAGATGAGGTTCCTCTGGACTCCAGGCGAAGGCCTGGTAAAGGGTTTCCCAATTGGTTATGCGTGGAGGTCCATGTGTGATCGCACCGATCAAAGGTTATGGTATAGCTGAACCAAGGAGGCGGTCGCCTCGAGGCACTCCCTTAGTCTCTGAATCAGGAGGACTGGGGTTTAATGTAAAATAATGGTAGTTTACCCAAAATTCCGGTGTTCAATACAGATGAATTACTTAACCAACTGTGTCGTTGGGCGGACACGCTTTGGGCCTCGTGTCTTCACCGTTAGCACTACGGACACTGTTATATCTGCTCTCGTTCTCAGGCCGGGTTCTGGGCACCAGACTAGACACTTATGGTGTCTTTTACAGCCATTATACTCTATTTTGTAAATTTACAGAATATTAATAATCCGAGAGCACTGACTAATCGTGTTGCTTGCCCAATGGCCAAACCGGAAAAGAGAGTGAGGCATAGATAAAACGGTTGAATTTGGCATTTTTATGTTGGTGTCCCTTATTTACTTACAGGTTGACAATTTGAAACTAATATTCTTTGTGGTTTTCTAAATTTAGGCGGGGAATTTGAATCTTTCTTTGACATCTAACCTATTTTATTATGTCAGATGTTTTTGCATCCTGACAATGTGTTTGTATAATGCTGTGTAATAATCGATCTTTTCTTTAAGTTGTTTATTTTTATGTAATTGATATTATGTATCTGCATATTTTGAATGAATAAAATTGATAATATTATAATCCTTTCAATATCATTATCTTCAACTTGAGAGGAGCTTCGGAATCACCACCTGGGATCGCTGAGTCAATTAGCAAGAATAGATTGCTTATTAAACAAAATAACAGAATAAACCAACTAAGCATTCAGAACCAACTTGAAAACGCTACTGTTCAAGAGTAGGTACTAGTGCTCTTGAGATAGTCATGGATAATTAAACGGTGCCATACATAAATCATTCACTTCACCATAATTACTTTGAACAATATTTAAATGTCGTTTACATGCCAAAGCACCTCAAGAAAACTATGCAGTTTATCAATTCTAGGGCATTTTGAATTTTAATGTACAAATTAACCGGTAAATCTAATTTTTGTAAATTATTTATTAAATATTTCGGTGTTACCCCTGTAGCTGACATGACTAAAGGTATTATATAAACGGACCTAGAATGTCAAATATTTTTTATTTCTCCTGCTAGTTCTGTATATTTACGTATTATATGTGTATTTGGGACAGCGATGTCTATTAGGTATGTTATTTTATTACGTTTATCACGTAATACTAAATCGGGTCTATTATGATGTATTTGTCTATCTGTTATTATTGTTTTATCATAGTAGAACCTGTAAATTTGATTATAATGATATATTATTATGTGTATGTTTCATTACAACAATAAAGAGTTTAAAATTGTTATTTGTGAGACACGGTGTTATTCAAAATTATTTATTTACTTAAATCCAATTACAAACTGTCACATATAAAATTCAAAGGTAAACCTAAAATTTTCTTCTTACCGTTTTAGCTCTTCCAATGACATTTGGCTTTCCACAAAGTCCCAGTACTATGGCACATACAAAAGTTGATTTCCCCGTCCCATTTGGTCCTATGATCATATTCAAATTTGGCCCAGGAAACAATTCTACTTGCTTGAAGGTTCTAAAATAGAAACACATATAAATAAAAGGAATCTATTAATTTTAGGTCAACCCATCGAAACTTATTTTTTAGTAGTAGGTACATATTTTATCTGGAGAATAATAATCTGGTGTAATATTGCGGTTTTACTAAGCACAAAATTATTTGCATTTTTCCTATGCGTTTGACACAAGGGCTTAAATTTTTACGTTTGACTGATTTGTAGGTTAGTTAGTTAGGTAGTCTAGTGATTTTTATGCAAAAGCACATATATTGACAATCATTTCCGTTTTATATATTTTCTGAAGTGAAAAACTATATAATTACGTGAATATAAGAAGAAAATCCTTATTTCTTTTTGAAAAGTTCACCTCTCGTTAATATTTACCACCATTACATCAACATGACACTAAACATAAAAACAAGAACCCGGGAAAATAATCTGCGGAACACTCCTTTACATTTTAAATAAATAAATAATATAGTATTCTTCTCCTTCACATCTTAAATAAATGTTGTTATTTTGCTTTCTTCAAACAAACTTAAATATCAACAAATTTAGGAAGTTATGATGTGATCTATTACTAGTGTAAAACAAGCTTACACAAAATTTTCTAAAGCAATTCTGTAGATTGATCCAGGCTTACTGCCATTTATATTTCTTCGCTTTGACATTGTGAAGTTTACAACACGTATCTTAACTTCAGTTTATGCTTCTAAACATTTTATTTTGGACTTGAAGTATTATTCATGAAAGCGGGAAGCAAGAAAAGCGCGAACAAACTTGTTGATAATAATTGCAAACCGTAAATGTCAAACTACTAGTATTGCCATCACATTAAATATTTCGACAAAGTTTACTGTTATGAATAATTCTTACCGTTGATTTTTACAAAGATTCCTACCTCAAATATATTAGCATATATTACAAATATATTTAATCTGTAAAATTAAAATATTCGAGAATTCCTCAAAAAATATTTCCTAATAGCTTAACCCTTAAATGCATCCTGTTGTCATTTGACAACACGATCTAAGCTATAATATTGGCGGGAAACGACTTATCATTGTGTAATGTTTTGTACTATAATCGATATTAGAAGATTTCTTCTTTACTATACTTGCAAAATCGTTTGCATTTGACTTAAGGTAAGAAAATTTTTGAGAGTTGAAGTTTTGAATTCTCTAGCTGTGATTTCTAATACTTTGCTTGAATTTGATAACGAGTTTTTGGTGTATTTTTCAAATTATCTTACCGTAAAAAAAATATTTATCAATAAAACACAGGTTAGTATGTTGGATTATGATATTTTTTTACACATTTTATGTTTATTTTATTTTTTTATACCTATTTTTATGAATGTTGTCAATTGACAACAGCATGCATTAAGTCACATTCAATTGAATGTACTGTGTATATATGTTATTTTGTATTTTAGATAACAAAATGAGCACCAAAAAAAATTTAAATGAAGAGGAGGTGGAGAGATATCTGACCGAGTTAGATGGAAGTGAAGATGAGATGGAATTCAGCGATGATGACAATGTTGCTGATGCTGAATACCGCCCTGAACTACCTTACGTTGATGACGAGTGCCAGGTTATTCCTTCTAATGGAGATGTACCAGCATCTGAAGTTGACTCTCCTATCATAGAAGATGAAAGTGACAATTCATTTACTCATCCCAGTATTTTAAGACCATCTTTTTCTAAAAATATCTTCAGTAAGCTACTTTGGAAGAAAACCCAAAGAGTATGTGATGAGTCAGCATCGTCGTCCATGGGGAACACAAGTCTTTCTCAAGATATATTAGATATGGATACACCACTGCAATTGTTCCGTTACTTCTTTTCAGATGAAATTATTAAATATATTGTGGATGAAACAAATTTATACAGCGCAGAAAAAAATCCAACCAAGATTGTAGCTATGACAGATTTAGAAATAAGGCAGTTTTTCGGAATATTAATTTTTATGTCAGTTTTTCGTTACCCCAGCACACGTTCTTACTAGTCAAATGATTACCCATTTTTACCAATATGCAATACACTGACCATTAACCGTTTTGAAAAAATAAGGGAATGTCTTCATTTTAATAAAAATTCCACATTGTTACCAAGGACCCATTCAGATCATGACAGGTTACACAAAATCAGGCCTTTATACGATCAGCTTAATGAAAAGTTTTCTAAAATTCCTTTGGAACAAAGACTCTGCGTTGATGAACAAATGTGTTCCTCAAAAATTGGACATTATATGAAGCAGTACCTTGCAAAAAAACTACACAAATGGGGCTTCAAACTGTTTGTATTGTGTGATATAACTGGGTTTGCGTATCGGTTTGAGATATATCCAGGGCAAGAAAATAACAGCGAATCAAGGGGCCTGAGGAACCTGATTTAGGACCCAGCAGCAATATAGTTTGTAATTTAAAAAAAAAAAAATGTTTTATTTACTCGAAAATCTATGAGGAGATAATGATTAACTGACTTACATATTTTGAGCTATTACTGCATGGTGTTGTCAATTGACAACATTCTTATTTTTTTCAAAATAAGACAAAAAACAAAAAAAAAATTTTTTTAAATATTTTTCCTAGATAAATGAGTATAAAAATAATTTAATTTGATTTCTTCAATAAAAAATAAAAAATCATGCATTTAAGGGTTAATATTATTGTATCGTATTTTAAGACAGTATTGACGAAATTTTATTATAAATGCAATTTTGAAAATCCCTAACCATAGACAAATATCATGTAATGTAGCATTCACATTTTACTTCAATCTGGATGATAATAATAATAAAAACAATTTATATTTGGCGCCGTTTAATGATCCGTGACCATCTCAAGGGCGTCATGATCACCATTTGGGTAAAACCTGTTCATTAAAAGTGAACGCGTCTGTTCATCCTATGTTTTCACTGCCGAGTATTGTATATAAATACTCATGGCTCATGGTCGTGTTGTCTGTAGTTCGTAAAAAAAATTATAATAAAAAAGAAAGATAATGTAAAATAATAACTATTAAAAAATAAAACAAATTAAAAAAAATAAGAGAAATTATTATGTCGGGCAGTAATCGCTTTCTTCCGTCATCGTTAGTGACCACTAGATAAAACGTCTGTTCATACTGAAAGTGAACAAATTTGAACGCCCCTTAAGCTGCCAAAAAAATAATACATTTTTAAAGAACCTTTCATACCTAGGATTCGAAAAATATCTGAATAATAAAACACTTCGTGACTATAACATTACGTCGGAATAAGGCATTCTCGGTTTAACAGTCCACGGCAAATAATTATAATATTAAATTGATTATAATAATCTAAAATTTTATATTATTGAATAAAATTAGACAGACATTGTATTTTTTTTTCATTGAACCAGAATCATTTATTAAGACTAATTATTTTAGATACCATCATATTTTTATGAGCCCACCCAAATAAGTCTAACTATAGATTGTTAAATTATTCTTGATTCAAGAAACTGTGATATCCAATGAGCAAGTAATTATAAAAAAATAACAAAGGCAACAATAAATTAATAATATTCAATTATATTTCATTATAAGAGTGCTGCAGCCTAAAACGTATCCCAGTTAATAACAAATTTCTATCTCATAAACATTTTTTGGCACACCATTTATATCATAAGTTTTTTTCTATAATACGTAAAACACCAATAATCAATATCACAAAGCCATACCTCTTTATAAAAATGACGGACTTTTGATAGATTTTTGGTAATGCTATTACCTATATATAATAAGTTACAATCCATTGGATTGGTCTGCAACGAGTTTGGTTTTTCTTCTCCATTTTTCTCTATTCTCAGCCAGTCTTTTCAGCTCTACGTATGAGCCACAGTTCATGTCCCTCTTCAGTTGGTCCATATAGACCATTAAAGGATGACGTCACAGAAAAAATCATTGAGGGGCATCAGGCATCCCAACACAACACATTCACAGTGTTTACGGTGTAATATTAGGTGGGACGCCTAAAGAATAGATACCTAATAATCAAAAAAAACTGTCAGTGTCGATTTTGTTATTATTTTGTCGTCTGACTTTCTTTTTTTTTCTCTTATGGCATAACATCCTACAAGGATGATTTGCGCAATCTGATTGCTTGCCCCCCAAGCAAAAGCAAATCCATAGACAAGACCACGTGACCTTTAATGGTCTATACGCGTCTCTTGGTCGGCCTCTGCCATTTGTCCCCTCGGTCTTACCCTCCGCGATGGCGATGAGTAGTCCTGGGCGCTTGATGTTGTGGCCAATCCAGTTAGCTCGTTGTTGGCCGATTCTCTTAAGAAGTTGCCTTTTTTCGCCTACCCTGGTTAATACTTCTTCGACATTAGAAGTTCGAAACTGCAATTTATTTTTAAAGAGATGCCTAAGCATACGGCGAGTAATACAACAAGAACAACATTTTTATTATCTAACATAAATTTTGTGATAACAAAAGCCTACCTACCTATATAATTTATAAAAAAAAAAGGATTCTGGCGCACATTTAAATGGTGAAGTATAAAACGTTATTAAAACTGCACTAGGGTCAATTGTTTGATTATACTGGTGATTTTTTTTTTATTGCCACCAGCGAATAAAGAATAAAAAAAGTAATGAATCAATAAAATGAACGTAATCTAAACGTAGCTTTATAAATAAACTATTTTACTGGCAACATCACATGATTTGTCTATGGTTGTTTTTTTTTTTTTTGCTCCGGTTCACTTTTGTTCACTATTGTATTTCGCGGAGCTTCCGAGCGGCGTTTGTGTATCTCTGTGTTCCCAAATGTTTATGTTGAATATTACATATCGTCGGGGTGATGTTAGACCGCGGATTTAATTACAAAAGTAAATGAAGATCATCCCATATCATCAAGAGAGCTTTATTGGATAAATGTTTGTGTTATGAATAATTAGATAGTAATGTTTTCATTCAAAATTGTGCTGTGAAAACAGTGATTGTAACATGACATGAGTATTGTTATTTTGGTTTGTACAATGTTCGTAATGTCATACAACACTTGTTATTATTAGCTCAAACAATTTTTATATAATAAATTAGGTTTGATTTGAATGGAATATGCATGTGACTTTCTGAAGATTTTACAAACCGTGTGTATTTTATTTTTCAATTGAATATTTGTAAATATTAATTTCACGATGTGAAAGGTTTCATAGGAAAATGTTCGTCTCGTGTTTCGTATTGCGCACGATGTATTATTGCTCTAAAAATATTATAATTTAGTGTAAATATATTATAAGTGTTGTATTATAATGTTGAAAAAGTGTTTTATTGTAAATTTTGAATGATTTAGTGTTAAGTGCAGTGATATAACGAGACAAAATGGAGGGAAGTGCAGTGGAGAAGGAATACTCTGCTCTTGGAAATCTTTTCCAGCAAATTATTAGTGATATGAAGGTAAACAGATATAATCTTAAATATATCTTTATCCAACAATTTTTACAAGATTTTTGCAATTGAAATTACTTAAAAAATAGACACACAATTAGGCATAACTAATGTGTTGACTATATATCTACCTACATAATTGATTTCATGTAAATAGTCATTGTTTGAAAAAGAAAGCATTGTTTTATGTAATTATTAAAAAAAACTCATTTATTAAATTAAAAAGGTATAGAAAATAGTTGATTGTCTGTTGATTGATCATATTAAAACTATACCTACTATATCCTCACATCCTACCCCAGATGGGGAAGGCAGAGTGAACGGAACCCTATATCGATCAGGATCTATCCTTATTTACTACTTTCACTTCCTCCACATTCATTCAATCTCTTATACATATATGTCGAGTTCTCTTACCAACGCTTTCGTCAACAAAATAATATGACTTGTATACTGCCTACATAACATCACGCCGCATCCCTTGCGGGGTAGGCAGAGAGGATCGAGCGCCGTACCCTCATTTTTTTGCATACATGTTTCGTTTTCGTCACTGTCATACAACTACTCATGCAAACTCTCCTATTCAATGTGCACGATCCATAAAAATATCACCATTTATATTAAAACTATTTTTTGAATTAAAAATATACTTATATTTTTATAAATTTTATCATGTAAAAACAACGTTATTTTTGGGTATGTACCTAATTAAAAAATTGTTTTTTCATAATCGACATGTTTTCCGAGAAAGGGAAGGTACTATTTATTTGTGTAGATTATTTTTGTTAATTAGGTCATTGTTATCAAATTTAATTTAATCTCTGTCGTGTTTTATAGATTATGTAGGAGTTTTAATATGTAGAGGATATAAAATGACTCTGTAATCTATTCTATTTTTCTCAAGGCCATCCACTCGTTTGCGAGTGATTTAGGCCGACTCTGTAATCAGAAACAAAACGAAATCGGTGTATTTCCGAAAGAATTTTGATAAATTAATAGGGTGTCTATATTTCCTTCGTATTTGAATTATTTTCTTACAATATTTTGACATATTATAAAAAATGAAAGCAAGGAAAGTTATAACAGTAATAATGGAGGCCGAAAACAAAAAATCCTCACTTTTGGAAAATCGTCCTAAAAACTAAATTCGGGAATATTTAACTAGTCGCTCAACCATTCTGTTAACTGGCTAGTTAAACTATCATGCTGCACCTATAAAACGAACAATATTTTAATGCACTTCAATAATAATTATAACTATGGGATGCTCACACCAAATTAATGTGAATATAATCACTATTTGGTGTATCGTTTCACACCCCATTTTCTACGAATATAATCATACTCACCTGGCTCACACAACTACATCATATTTGTATGCTTTTTATTTCAGAATATTATACTGTGTTGGTGTAATGACCTTCTCATTATAATGTACCCACGTTAGTATCGAAGGGGTTAAAATATAAAATATGTGAAATAAATGTAGGTACATGATGTAAGTACGTATATGTGAATTGAATAACAATCACAGTTAGTTATAATAGATATGTCAATGGGTAGAAAGTATGACTACTCCATCACGGCATAATCACACAATAGCGTGATAACTAATAAATTTTATGATGAGGTGATCGGTAACTTGATGATACGGTTTCGAACCTTCAATCTAGAGATCGTAGATTCGATTCCTCCTGCTGCCAAACTACTCAGCCTTCACATCACATGCATAATGCTTACTGTGAAGGTGTTTGAAATGTATTTGTTTAAATTTGGAACCCAGATTCAAAAATCTTTAAAAACTTATGTAAAAGAAAGGCAGGATATTTATATGTTAATGACGAAATACGAAAAAAAATAGCACTATATAATAAATTCTCCTTTTCTAATATTATTTTTTGGTGCAATAAAGTTTATTTTATTTATTACTCTACAGACGTTCCACAATTAAACATATTGTGCAAATGGATTTAGTAGGACGTAGGAATGGTGTCGCGATGCTTATGAATCAGTTCAGGTGGTATACGAAAAGAACTGTTATTTGATACAAACAACCTGTGATTCAAAAACCTGAATTTACGTACATGTTTGTGAAATCGCCTGTTATACTATATTTATGTCGCGTGCGTTTTATTATTTCTTCCCTTCTCTCATTATGTTTCGGCACATGTGTTATATTGTATCGTACATAATAATATATGTTATGTACCTACTACTGTATTATACTCGCCTTCCTACTTACTATTGAATAAATCTTCACAGTTTATTGTGCGTACGGTTGTACTATATTGATTTATGTTTGATCACTAAACTGCATTTATTTCTATCAATTTATTTAAAATAGTTTTGCCATACATCGTTGCTATAAATATTTCAGAAAAAAAAATGTAATTTTGGTTGTTGTTCTGCTTGCAAATCGATAGCTATATAATATAACGATGTTACGCGTCCATTTAATGAGCAAGCTCTACTCCAAATACATAGAAAGGTTAGAATTTCATATGTATAGCTTTCTAATACAGCTCTCTACAGTTTCATCAAATTTTGCTTTGTAGCTAAAATGTGAATTAAATGTGAATACGACCTAACCGGAAATTCAATTATCTATCTAGATTGGAGGCGTAGTAAAGATGTAACATGTAACGTTACCTTGAAATAAGTGAAATTACGTAACTTACATATTATTCTTATCAACTTCGCTACAAAATGTTTATACGTAAAAGACATTACACTGCCGTCGTTTCACAAATTTTTTCGTCGTATCAAAATTGCTCGTTATTTGAATGCTAAACGGTAAATAAATGTGTGATAAGCTGCGTCCACAATATTCAACGAATAAATGCTTTCTTTATTTTGTTTTCTTTATATTATAAATTTAAAGGAAGAACGAAAGAAAAGCGTTCATTCGTTTAGTTTTGGATCGGCCAATTGTTATGTTGATTTTTAATGTTGCGTGCCAACAATTAAAGTATCCATAGTTAATTTTACCTCCGGAGATACAAAATAATCATAAATTATCGGTTTATAAAACGTTTAACTGCTAAACGATCTGGTACATTACAGTGACACTTGAAAATCTCTCAAAAATGAATTTGCTCCCAGTTATGGAAGTTAAGTAAAGGAATAAGGACTCTCTCCCTCTCCCATGGGACGAATTACTGGCGGAGTATTTCATGTTCTGTATACTGTATACATATACAATACGTTTTCAATAGGGGAAGTATTTTAAATAACTTCTTAGAAATATGCCGTGCTGCATAAATATCACATTTATATCGGTGGATTATATTGAAACTGATCAGTCGTGCCTAAGTGAGTTGATGGCTTTTTCAAAACTAAATAGAATTGAGTATTTGAAACGTTAATCCGTGAGATCTCCGGCTTGCAATCGGTCTTCCACTCTTTTCCGCAAATTTTTAGTGCCCTGTTAATTCCAAGTATTCGTAAAACACCACATGTAAAACATTTCATATCTTCAATGAAATTAATTTTAAGTCACCTATCCTAAATATCTTTTATGGCATGAAAATAGCAAATTGCATGTTTATTACGTGCAGTTAGTCTGCTGGTTATCCCACTTGTGAGATATTCCATGATGGCATAGATAGGGAGATATAATTATATTGTTTATTACGTGCAGTTAGTCTGTTGGTTATCCCACTTGTGAGATGCCGTGCTGCATAAATATCACATTTATATCGGTGGATTATATTGAAACTGATCAGTCGTGCCTAAGTGAGTTGATGGCTTTTTCAAAACTAAATAGAATTGAGTATTTGAAACGTTAATCCGTGAGATCTCCGGCTTGCAATCGGTCTTCCACTCTTTTCCGCAAATTTTTAGTGCCCTGTTAATTCCAAGTATTCGTAAAACACCACATGTAAAACATTTCATATCTTCAATGAAATTAATTTTAAGTCACCTATCCTAAATATCTTTTATGGCATGAAAATAGCAAATTGCATGTTTATTACGTGCAGTTAGTCTGTTGGTTATCCCACTTGTGAGATATTCCATGATGGCATAGATAGGGAGATATAATTATATTGTTTATTACGTGCAGTTAGTCTGTTGGTTATCCCACTTGTGAGATATTCCATGATGGCATAGATAGGGAGATATAATTATATTGTTTATTACGTGCAGTTAGTCTGTTGGTTATCCCACTTGTGAGATATTCCATGATGGCATAGATAGGGAGATATAATTATATTGTTTATTACGTGCAGTTAGTCTGTTGGTTATCCCACTTGTGAGATATTCCATGATGGCATAGATAGGGAGATATAATTATATTGTTTATTACGTGCAGTTAGTCTGTTGGTTATCCCACTTGTGAGATATTCCATGATGGCATAGATAGGGAGATATAATTATATTGTTTATTACGTGCAGTTAGTCTGCTGGTTATCCCACTTGTGAGATATTCCATGATGGCATAGATAGGGAGATATAATTATATTGTTTATTACGTGCAGTTAGTCTGCTGGTTATCCCACTTGTGAGATATTCCATGATGGCATAGATAGGGAGATATAATTATATTGTTTATTACGTGCAGTTAGTCTGCTGGTTATCCCACTTGTGAGATATTCCATGATGGCATAGATAGGGAGATATAATTATATTGTTTATTACGTGCAGTTAGTCTGCTGGTTATCCCACTTGTGAGATATTCCATGATGGCATAGATAGGGAGATATAATTATATTGTTTATTACGTGCAGTTAGTCTGCTGGTTATCCCACTTGTGAGATATTCCATGATGGCATAGATAGGGAGATATAATTATATTGTTTATTACGTGCAGTTAGTCTGCTGGTTATCCCACTTGTGAGATATTCCATGATGGCATAGATAGGGAGATATAATTGTATTGTTTATTACGTGCAGTTAGTCTGCTGGTTATCACACTTGTGAGATATTCCATGATTGCATAGATAGGGAGATATAATTATATTGTTTATTACGTGCAGTTAGTCTGCTGGTTATCCCACTTGTGAGATATTCCATGATGGCATAGATAGGGAGATATAATTGTATTGTTTATTACGTGCAGTTAGTCTGCTGGTTATCACACTTGTGAGATATTCCATGATTGCATAGATAGGGAGATATAATTATATTGTTTATTACGTGCAGTTAGTCTGCTGGTTATCCCACTTGTGAGATATTCCATGATGGCATAGATAGGGAGATATAATTATATTGTTTATTACGTGCAGTTAGTCTGCTGGTTATCCCACTTGTGAGATATTCCATGATGGCATAGATAGGGAGATATAATTATATTGTTTATTACGTGCAGTTAGTCTGCTGGTTATCCCACTTGTGAGATATTCCATGATGGCATAGATAGGGAGATATAATTATATTGTTTATTACGTGCAGTTAGTCTGCTGGTTATCCCACTTGTGAGATATTCCATGATGGCATAGATAGGGAGATATAATTGTATTGTTTATTACGTGCAGTTAGTCTGCTGGTTATCACACTTGTGAGATATTCCATGATGGTATAGATAGGGAGATATAATTATATTGTTTATTACGTGCAGTTAGTCTGCTGGTTATCCCACTTGTGAGATATTCCATGATGGCATAGATAGGGAGATATAATTGTATTGTTTATTACGTGCAGTTAGTCTGCTGGTTATCACACTTGTGAGATATTCCATGATGGCATAGATAGGGAGATATAATTATATTGTTTATTACGTGCAGTTAGTCTGCTGGTTATCCCACTTGTGAGATATTCCATGATGGCATAGATAGGGAGATATAATTGTATTGTTTATTACGTGCAGTAAGTCTGCTGGTTATCACACTTGTGAGATATTCCATGATGGCATAGATAGGGAGATATAATTATATTGTTTATTACGTGCAGTTAGTCTGCTGGTTATCCCACTTGTGAGATATTCCATGATGGCATAGATAGGGAGATATAATTATATTGTTTATTACGTGCAGTTAGTCTGCTGGTTATCCCACTTGTGAGATATTCCATTATGGCATAGATAGGGAGATATAATTATATTGTTTATTACGTGCAGTTAGTCTGCTGGTTATCCCACTTGTGAGATATTCCATGATGGCATAGATAGGGAGATATAATTATATTGTTTATTACGTGCAGTTAGTCTGCTGGTTATCCCACTTGTGAGATATTCCATGATGGCATAGATAGGGAGATATAATTGTATTGTTTATTACGTGCAGTTAGTCTGCTGGTTATCACACTTGTGAGATATTCCATGATGGTATAGATAGGGAGATATAATTATATTGTTTATTACGTGCAGTTAGTCTGCTGGTTATCCCACTTGTGAGATATTCCATGATGGCATAGATAGGGAGATATAATTGTATTGTTTATTACGTGCAGTTAGTCTGCTGGTTATCACACTTGTGAGATATTCCATGATGGCATAGATAGGGAGATATAATTATATTGTTTATTACGTGCAGTTAGTCTGCTGGTTATCCCACTTGTGAGATATTCCATGATGGCATAGATAGGGAGATATAATTGTATTGTTTATTACGTGCAGTTAGTCTGCTGGTTATCACACTTGTGAGATATTCCATGATGGCATAGATAGGGAGATATAATTATATTGTTTATTACGTGCAGTTAGTCTGCTGGTTATCCCACTTGTGAGATATTCCATGATGGCATAGATAGGGAGATATAATTATATTGTTTATTACGTGCAGTTAGTCTGCTGGTTATCCCACTTGTGAGATATTCCATGATGGCATAGATAGGGAGATATAATTATATTGTTTATTACGTGCAGTTAGTCTGCTGGTTATCCCACTTGTGAGATATTCCATGATGGCATAGATAGGGAGATATAATTATATTGTTTATTACGTGCAGTTAGTCTGCTGGTTATCCCACTTGTGAGATATTCCATGATGGCATAGATAGGGAGATATAATTGTATTGTTTATTACGTGCAGTTAGTCTGTTGGTTATCCCACTTGTGAGATATTCCATGATGGCATAGATAGGGAGATATAATTATATTGTTTATTACGTGCAGTTAGTCTGTTGGTTATCCCACTTGTGAGATATTCCATGATGGCATAGATAGGGAGATATAATTATATTGTTTATTACGTGCAGTTAGTCTGCTGGTTATCCCACTTGTGAGATATTCCATGATGGCATAGATAGGGAGATATAATTATATTGTTTATTACGTGCAGTTAGTCTGCTGGTTATCCCACTTGTGAGATATTCCATGATGGCATAGATAGGGAGATATAATTATATTGTTTATTACGTGCAGTTAGTCTGCTGGTTATCCCACTTGTGAGATATTCCATGATGGCATAGATAGGGAGATATAATTATATTGTTTATTACGTGCAGTTAGTCTGCTGGTTATCCCACTTGTGAGATATTCCATGATGGCATAGATAGGGAGATATAATTATATTGTTTATTACGTGCAGTTAGTCTGCTGGTTATCCCACTTGTGAGATATTCCATGATGGCATAGATAGGGAGATATAATTGTATTGTTTATTACGTGCAGTTAGTCTGCTGGTTATCCCACTTGTGAGATATTCCATGATGGCATAGATAGGGAGATATAATTATATTGTTTATTACGTGCAGTTAGTCTGCTGGTTATCCCACTTGTGAGATATTCCATGATGGCATAGATAGGGAGATATAATTGTATTGTTTATTACGTGCAGTTAGTCTGCTGGTTATCACACTTGTGAGATATTCCATGATGGCATAGATAGGGAGATATAATTATATTGTTTATTACGTGCAGTTAGTCTGCTGGTTATCCCACTTGTGAGATATTCCATGATGGCATAGATAGGGAGATATAATTATATTGTTTATTACGTGCAGTTAGTCTGCTGGTTATCCCACTTGTGAGATATTCCATGATGGCATAGATAGGGAGATATAATTATATTGTTTATTACGTGCAGTTAGTCTGCTGGTTATCCCACTTGTGAGATATTCCATGATGGCATAGATAGGGAGATATAATTATATTGTTTATTACGTGCAGTTAGTCTGCTGGTTATCCCACTTGTGAGATATTCCATGATGGCATAGATAGGGAGATATAATTGTATTGTTTATTACGTGCAGTTAGTCTGCTGGTTATCACACTTGTGAGATATTCCATGATGGTATAGATAGGGAGATATAATTATATTGTTTATTACGTGCAGTTAGTCTGCTGGTTATCCCACTTGTGAGATATTCCATGATGGCATAGATAGGGAGATATAATTGTATTGTTTATTACGTGCAGTTAGTCTGCTGGTTATCACACTTGTGAGATATTCCATGATGGCATAGATAGGGAGATATAATTATATTGTTTATTACGTGCAGTTAGTCTGCTGGTTATCCCACTTGTGAGATATTCCATGATGGCATAGATAGGGAGATATAATTGTATTGTTTATTACGTGCAGTTAGTCTGCTGGTTATCACACTTGTGAGATATTCCATGATGGCATAGATAGGGAGATATAATTATATTGTTTATTACGTGCAGTTAGTCTGCTGGTTATCCCACTTGTGAGATATTCCATGATGGCATAGATAGGGAGATATAATTATATTGTTTATTACGTGCAGTTAGTCTGCTGGTTATCCCACTTGTGAGATATTCCATGATGGCATAGATAGGGAGATATAATTATATTGTTTATTACGTGCAGTTAGTCTGCTGGTTATCCCACTTGTGAGATATTCCATGATGGCATAGATAGGGAGATATAATTATATTGTTTATTACGTGCAGTTAGTCTGCTGGTTATCCCACTTGTGAGATATTCCATGATGGCATAGATAGGGAGATATAATTGTATTGTTTATTACGTGCAGTTAGTCTGCTGGTTATCACACTTGTGAGATATTCCATGATGGTATAGATAGGGAGATATAATTATATATTGTTGACGCAATGTCAGCCAACGGGCTTTAAGTCATTTTATTAAAATTCACGGTGAAAAGTCTCACAATTTATGACACGTTTCTAACGGAGATAAAGCGCTCTATGTTGTACAATACGTTCATTTTGACATTTCGACACAAGAAATATGAATGTGAGATATGGGTTCTGTTTTTGAATTATATTTTGTTTTGTCAGCAGTTCTAACAGGATTTTAAAGTTACGTAGTAGGTAATAATAGTACATTCTTATATTATGTATTACTAGTCGAATATGGTTAGGAATTGTTATAGTTCTTTGTCGTCTAGTATTCCCCCGAAGGCTAGCGAGACAAGGGGATAGCGAGAGTTCTCAATAATAATATATATCCTATTTGACTAACAACCGTACATCGGAAACCCAACACCCTACGCCTTCTCGCCACTTAGCGGGGGTGAAACAATGGGTGAAACGAAATCGCGCAGTCATAATTGGCAACTAACATGGAGTTGATTGGTAATATTGTCATTTTAGCTCAGATCCATATTGAAATTTCTTTTATAAGTATTTTTGAAAAAGTGAATTCAAATGAAATGAAATGAGGCGAGTGTAAATAGTTGCAATAATATAATTCTAACAATTCCATTACAGCATCTTGTTCAAGTGGGGTAGCCAGTAGACTGTATGGAATAAACACATACATCACACATACATAACACGTCATCATATTCCTGTCAATAACAAATAAATACATTTAGTACGGATTGCATACCTCATTGGTAAATTGAAGATGATTAATGTCTCACAAATTATGTTTTACTAGTTCATACCTACCTTATGTCTTTTACAAGATACTCTACTTAAAGAACCGAGTTAGAGACTTGTTATATTTAGAGAACTCTACACGCGAATAATTTTGTTTACAGTAGATTGTTTTTGAAAATATTATTTGTTTTTTTTTTTACAGTACTTTACAATTACAACGCATATTTGACGACAGATAACAATATTACATAATTGAAAAATCCAGATAAATTTACCAAAAAACTTTCATACATACATTTTTGTTTTTCAATATATACTTTCAAATATATTGTGTGTACTATTATAATATGTTACATTTCTGGTTTTGTTATTTCTTCGAAGCGTAGGCTTTGCGAATTTCATCCTTTAGGAGTACCTACCTACACACTACTTACCTGGCGGGGTAGGCAAGCATCCCTCATTCATCACTCTGTTCCATCACCTCCTCCTTACTGAAGATGGATCCTCGAGGCTTATAACGGTACCTACTAACTTCGAGGTGGGGAACTTAGTACTTTGGTAGGTGTTCGTTTCATTTCACTCTAATAAACTTTATTATTCTGGTTGCGCATTTTTTCCTGTACACCAGCAATCTTCACAGGTGCACAGAACGACGAATTGAAAAATTAAATTAACATTTTTTTTTCGCGATATCATTTATGTTGGGTGTTTTATTTTTTAAATTGTATTATGTATATACTATTTTTGTTTTTATTCCTATGAAGGAAATTGAAAAAAATGCGTTGTATTTTTTTAATTTCATGTTCATTCTAAGCAGTAACGTCACTGGCTTCATTCTTTACTTGTTGGAGATGCTGTGATGATATAAAAAGGGAAACAGGTTTTATGACTAATAATTATTTGCAAAATGTATGATCTTTCCTTTTTCAGCAGTTAAGTATCACATGTTCCTAATAGTTTTATTTCACTTTTGGGTACATTAATGTTTTTTAGAACTACTAATAAATGATCTAGTTACGTGCTTTAAAATATCCAATTAACAAAAACAAAGTCAAATTAATTTATACTGAATGTTTTAAAAAAAACGTAGAGGCAGCTACAGTTTTGACTATAAATAATAACGTCGTTAAATTTTACTCCATTTTAATTTTCGGAATAATTTCGTTGGCACGTGATTCTGAAAAACTTTTGTCAACAAAAACTATTTTCGTATTTGTACACGAATCTCACGGATTAAACACAGTACTGGATATACAGAGTTACTTGTTAGTATAGTAAAATAGCCATAAGGCGCACGCAGTCGTTTCTGGGTTTTTAAAACACAATGAAGGTTTTTAATTAATGTTGTTTGAGAATCGAGACATTTTTACGTCTTTCTACTGTAAAGCAATTTCTTACCGTTCCCAAAGAACCCGTGACAGACAGTTATTTCATATTATTTTTTCTGTCGATATTCATGGTTATTCAAGTATTCTTGAGGGCATGACAAGAGGGTTTGATATCACCCCTCAGGTACTTTTGCTACTAAAAGTGGGAACGCGGTAACCATGAATACTGAATACATATTTCCCTTTAAAAGTGGTACTCGCGCTGCGAAGATAATCTAATTGAAAAGCAATCAAAGTTTATTTTATTATTATCATCATTGAATCACTTCTAGAAAGCCAATTAAGTATTGTACGAAAATGTAATTTGTAATTTTCATATTTGAGTGCACTTTACTAGATTATTTGTCAAGTAAAGTGAAATTGTTGAATTGACATCATTTGTACGTTTGTATTTCTATTTTTTGTTGTTGTTGTTGGGGTTTTCAACCCTTCTCGTATTTGTAATTTTCTTTGGTATTTCAAATAGAAAGGGTAGATAATACATATAAATATGGTTGTGTAACAGTTTTAAGGTCATATGTAAGAAATATTATTTTCGGTTTCTTTGTACATCTGTTATTATGAACTTACCACATCGCAGATCACCTGAAAATTGATACAGACATTTAGAATGGCAATGCTAATAATCTAGGTTTCTGAAAAGTTCAAATGGTTTCGAACACTTTCAGGAATCTTCCAAAAGATTGCATTTTTTTTTGTTACCATATCTGACTAGGTTGTCTGTGATTGTTGATTCTTATTCGAAAATCGAGCAGGCTTTCGATTTTCCTGTGTCGATATCAATTACATAATTATTAATACACAATCCTTTCAAAGATAGATAATATCGTTTGTAAACGGATCACGGTGACTTAAATCCGAAATTCCCGTGATTTTGATTTTATGATAAGGTTTACATAGGCACTGAGCGAACATATTAATTTATTCTGATCTCGTTACCGTCAGGAAAGATTACCTACCGTCTTGAATTTTGATCTGACGACAGGAGTGCGGGGGAGGATGTAGTTTCCATTAAATTTTGTTTTTACTACGTACTTTGGACGTCTCATTTTGCTAATGGACTTTTGAAAGTCGTTCATTCCGCATTTTATTTCATTATACCATCCCACTCGTGTCTATTTGAGTACCTACCTATTCACTCTTACTGTCTCTAAGGCCTTATTTATAAAGTAGTTTTTTTTTTGCCATCCTGCATAAAGCTTTTGTCATCTGTCTTTAATCCAGCAAGCAAAATTACTCAATTTATTTATTTATTTTAACATTAACTTTATTTGGTTGCTCGATGAGAGTCGGTGAAATGGGATAATTTCTATTTAATTTGTTCTACATAACAATATTTGTTGATTAAAATTTTTAGATAGGCTACCTTTTCCAAAGCTATAAACAATAACTAATCCAAAATATATTAAATAGATATATAATAACTATTTAATGCGATAATGTAATGGTGTTATAACTTCTGGATTTTACATGGAGCATAAAGTGCAAATGTTTAAGAGACTACACAACATTAATCACTACGCCCATATAATCAAATTGATTGCTTGTTTGCTGTGTTTGTTTTTTATTATTACGACATGATTAATTAATAGGTACTCAGTATGACATTTAGATACTAAAAATAAATATTGTTTGTGATGTTTCGACTGCGGCCTTGTGTGATTTAAACCAGAAAGGTCAGAGAGAATAATATTAAACTATATCGCGTCTGATGTATAACTGGATTGTGACATAGTAATCTATCATCTATATACTTATCCCATTTCATTAAAAAAATTCTCACGAGTGGAGAATTTTTACGTTACGATGTCCAGGTTTTTATACTTATAGCATTTCAACGTGTTTAAAACCTGGTCTACTTAGTTCAGCTTTTTGGGTAGTGGTCATAATTCGCTATCCGATTTTAAATTTATTTTCGTGCACATTTATTCTTTCTACATCACAAATGTAAAGATAAAGTGAAAAAAACATTGTTCTGATTAATAATAAAAAAAAAAACCAATTCAATATTGGAACATTCAATAGTGTTATATAATAATAATAATAATGAAGTGTTAACATCTCAGAATGTTGATACTGTGGATTCGGTCCATTGGTTGAGATTTGGAGATCTTTTTGGCGAAACCGAAGGATTTGTTTGTGCCATTCAAGACCAAGTAATAGTCACAAACAATTATTCTAAATTTATAATGAAACAAAATATTTCGGATAGATGCAGAGCCTGTTATCGGGAGGGAGAGACATTTAGACATATTTTGTCTGGATGTTCTCTTCTTTCCGGAACAGACTATTTGAAAAGACATGATCAGGTAGCAAAAATATTACATCAAAATTTAGCTTTGAAATTTAAATTAATTGAACAGGAATCAAAATTACCATACTATAATTATTGTCCAGTATCGGTACTTGAAAACAATGACACTAAACTCTACTGGGATCGACCAATTCAAACTGATCGAACTATTATAGCTAATCGACCAGATATTGTGTTGGTTGATCGCAGATGCCGTAAAACATACATCATAGACATCACTTTACCGAACGATGAAAATTTAAATAAAGCTGAGCAAATAAGATAATAAAATATCTTGATCTTGCTCACGAAATCAAAGATATGTGGAGAACACCTACCACAATCATCGTGCCTATAGTGTTGTCTGTGAATGGTTTAATACCTAAGAGTCTGTCAAGCAATCTCAGAAAACTGGGAGTAGATAACAGGCTCAAATACAGCATGCAGAAGGCCGTACTTCTATCGTCCACCAGGATAGTAGTAAGAAGGTTTTTGTCCCTGTAGCTCTATAAGTGATCTCCCATGATTGTACTATTTCATAGAACATCATGGAAGAATCAACTCGAATAATGTTGGGGTTCTACATTTTGAATATAAATTTATTTTAATATTTTAAGGTTTTTGTTATTTAATGTTATATTTAAATTTTATTGTTAATCTTATATTGTGTTCAAAATGTAGAATCTAACATTGTTTTGTTAAATAAATGAGATATGAGATAATAATAATAACATTCAAGAGTTTGCAAATTTTGATGTAGGTATGTAAATAAGTATCTACTTATTTTGACATACATAATTCCAACCAAAACTATCAATTACGAATAGGTACCTACTTACTTTATTTTTCGCATGGCAAATAATATTTCGAGTTTGTGGATACGTTTTAATACTTCACGTATAGTGGTTGTGGTTGTTCAGCTGTTGGTCAATTTTATGTTATGTTCGTTCTGACGTATTTTTTTAACGACAGCCAGGACAGGCTTTTTAACTTAACATAATGTAAAATTTTACGTGCTATTATATCAGAATCTACCAATTCGAAATCATGTACAACGTGCATGCATGTCACATGGCAATTTAGAATATATTCTTGTTTTATTTATTTCCTTTTTATACATTTTTAAATCGATAGGTGTTCGTAAATCTTGCGAGACTGATCGAAATAAAATTTCAGCTCTTTACCGTTTTCCACCTAATAATTTAAAATACCTTAACATGTATTGCTCCATATTAATTTATACAGATGTCATAATACCAATTCTGAGACAATCGATCACAAATTTCTTCCGTTTCTTGCTTTCTTGACTATTGTGAAAAATAAATGATGTTTTAAGGCCTGGTAAACGGAAAGCATGATTTTTAATAATTACACATTAACAATATTTACACTGTACTTTTGTTAATTGTTATAAAGTGAAATCAAGCAATTAAAAACGTTATAATAGGTATTTGAAAATGTATAATACATAGATTATTAACTTTTTTGTGTATTTAAATTTCTCCATATGAGCAGTTACATGTAAATTACGTGTAAAATGTGTAATGTATCCCAGTCACGAACTTCTACGAAATTTCTACGATCGATACTTCTCCCGAACACCAAAGGGCAATGGAACTAATGTAAAACTACAAACATACATGCATATTGCATGCGCTCGTAGAGTGTGGATGTGTATTTCTAATAGTTGCTATAAAGAAATTATTGTAACGTGGTTTGCATAAAATTCCGAGATAATGTAGGTTAAATAATTTTGAAGAAATTTTATTGTAATGCTATCTAGGCAAAAATTGACATACATGAAAGTACATTGATCACGTTCGAAATGGATGTCTTAAAATTGAATTTTCAATTTTTGTTTAGTTTTGAAAAGTACCTGACAATAAATCACTAAACTTTCGTTGATATGTCATAAATTATGTAACCAAATTACTCTCGTCGAAGAAGGGCGTATGTAAAAACTTAGAAACACATTATACAAATTCAGACATGGACATTCGGTTTCATTCCAAGATGAACTGTAAGATGGGTCGTATTTGTACGTCCGACAACTATGTGAATTGACCACGTGGATCAAATACTCATGGGCTGCCACGTGTTAAGTAAGAGGAATCAGCGTGCATGTATGAGAAATTAGATGAAGGTGGAGGAAACGAAAGAAGTATGTAAGGGTAGATCAATATAGTCTTCCGTGCTTCTTTGCCTATTCCACCTGGGACTGGACCTGAGGGTACAGATGGATAGATATAAATAGATGAGTCGTGGAATAAATATTTGAATGCTGAACGAGTCAATGCTATAGCTGGGGTTCAAATCTTGGTACAAAAAAATCATAAATATGGAACGTGATACCTACATAAATTGCTATATACCTATATTATACTACTCTCCCCCAAATTATTTTTCAGAGTTAGATTCCTATTGATGTTACTATGCTGATAGGTACAAGAAGCACTTGTGAGAGTGACTCTAATGTAACCCCACTAGGGATTTTTTTTACGATAATTGTACAGAATATTTTGAAACTCTAGAACTTAAAAATTCTCATAAAACTTAATTTATCGACCGGCGGTTCTTGGTGGAAGTTCATATTAATATTTTTTTAAAATGAAACACGATATATAGTTATTCCACTATTGACTTTATTTATTTTTGCCACTATTGACTTTATATATCAAGTCAATAGTGGAATAACTATGTATCGTGTTTCATTTTCAAAATTATTAAAAATTCTCATATTGGACATACATGACATTTTATCGATTTCCTGACAGTGTAGGTAATATTTATATTATAGGTTTCGTGATTCTCTTATACTTGTATAGTTTACGTGATAATGAGTCCAGTAGGGACACATTGACCCCTTTATCATAGTTTGTTACGTGTTTATTGTAGTTTTTGCTATACGATAGATTGGTACAAGATATACATGGCTGAGAGAAAGGATACTTATTGGAGTTGTGGTCAAATGGCTAGATCACGTATACCAAATCTTCAATGATGGACACTTGCTGACTAAAATGAATAAAGAGCATGTGTGAGGAACTGCATGAACATTGTGAAACAAAAAGCGTGTCCAAGAAAATGAATTAATGTGCACGATCTTTTTTATCTATCCCACAAGGGAAGCGACGTGATGGGACGATGATAAATTGGTTCAAATAAACATAAAAATGTATTATAAAATATTTTATTATGATCAATTTTAGTGTTTTGGGAGTCGATCCAGTACGTCTAATGCGAAAACTACCGAACTGCCGGCGTTGATATGGAAACCGAGATAAGTTGATCAATAATATTTAATAAATAGTGATGTCATGGATAGAAGTTAGCCAGATAGAGTATATTTGGCGAGATCCTAAACCGGATATCCGTCTGCCGACCACTGTCTTGACTTTACTTTAAATACCTTAGTGACTGATGTTTAGACAGAGCTAGCGACATTACCAGTGTTTTTTTAAAGATAAATAAGTTGCATAATCGTTAGTCGTACGACAGTGTAAATAAACTCATCTAACAATAGTTTTAAAATATAAAGTAACTAGCTGACCCGGCAAACGTTGTTTTGCCATCCTATACCTACATTATTTTTTGGAAATTATTTTGAGTTCAATAAAAAATAACAAAAGACTATAAAGGTGTGAGGATGTTATAATAATTAAAAGACAAATGAAGCGTTGTAGACAAATTATTAAAGTAATTTTTATTTAGACTTATAGAAGACGCCTGGCGGGGATAACTGCAGTAATCGACCGGAGTTGAAAATGATGAATTATGTACTTATATCGCTATTAAAAAAATGGGGTTGATGGTGGAAGGGTGAAAACTTAGGGCTGTATGCATAAAAAAATATTTTGCCCTAAATTAAAAAAAAAAAATGGGGTGGACCACCCTTAACTTTAAGGGGTATGAAATAGATGTTGCCCGATTCTCAGACCTACTCGATAAGCACACAAAATTACATCAAAATCTGTTAAGTCGTTTCTGAGGAGTGTGATAACAAACACCGTGACACGAGAATTTTATATATTAGATGTACGGTAATTTGGTGTTGACATAAGCAGTTATCGGTACAAATACCCGTTACATTGTAAAAAAGGTACCGTGAGTAAATATTCTTTAAGAAAAGGTAGACATTTCAATATGAAACAGAATAATGAAAAGTAAGATTTGTATTATGATAGAGTGAAAATCATATATGGCCATACAATTTTGGCAACCATGGGTCACCCTGAATATCTTGTGAATAGTGTTATAGATACACTCTGCTTCTATTGAGAGAAAGAAGAGTTCAGACTGTTTCCTGGCGATAACACTCTAAATGGGTGAAAAGCCATCCAAAAAAAAGAAAAAAAGTTGACTCATTGACACGACATTGTTTTTTATTCTTTCCAACAGATGCAAAAAATGGGCTTCTTGTTTTACCTTACTTAAATGCAGTTATAATTACATCTTAAAAAGGAAATATTACAATTGGTGGGTTTTTATTTTATGTGGGTATTGAGTCTTGAAATAACCCCCTCAATGAAAATGGGCATATATAGCCTGGTCATAGCATGTGGATTTGCAATTCATGTGCATGTAATAAACATGCAGGTTGCCCCTTCCGTGCCGATATAAAGGTTAGGCAATCAGGATGGGTGATATCAATAGGATACAACACAAAAGTGAAGGATTCAGTAGACCAGCTGCATGTTATAATCACGCTGGTTGTCCACTTTGTACCATAAATAAATAATGCATGGCATAGCCTCATCACTTACGTAAAATGTATTTGTTCAAATATCAACCTTTTACAGAATGCTGAAGAACTTACAGAAAGTTGGAAATCTATTTTTTGCTGGATGTTCCATGGGATATACAGTTAGAAAATAAACTATTTTTTTCCAAATTCAAGAAATGGTTGCTGTAATGGAATTGTTGGGAAAATAAAAAGATATTTTAAAATGTTAAATATTTGAATACCTAATAATTAGATATAGCTGAGAATAATAAATATACATGTTAGAATAAGTGTAAGTAATTTCATGTATGTAAGCAGTACCTAACACCTCCTTCACACAAGTTTACTTATTAAAAAGGCTCATACACTCTAATACAGATTAATCAAGCTAATGTAATGAAATAATATGTACGAAAACCATTGCAATACTTACCTACTCACCATGCCATACTCAATGCAGAACAAAAAATAAATCATTCTTAAAAAAGGAGCCATATTTTATTTATCTACTGATGACAAAGACGACATTATCCACTGACGACAAAGTGCGAACAACACAGAACCTTAAGCATGATATCACACGCTTCTAAGATACTCACCAACATTATAATGAAAAGGGCGGAAAATAAAATAAACGAAACACTTTCAGAAGATCAATTTGGATTCCGCAAGGAGACTGGTACAAGAGATGCAATCCTGAGTTTCAGACTTATTCTAGAAAAGAGAATAACAGTTAATAAAAACACATATATAGCATTCATCGACCTAGAAAAGGCATTCGATAAAGTAGAATGGGAACAACTTTTTAACATCCTAAACGAAATAGGAATGAGTTTCAAAGACAGAAGAGCAATCTGGAGCCTATATAAGAACGAAATGGCCGTAATTAAAAGCGGAGAGAGCTGCGCAGAAGCAAGGGTCGAACAAGGCGTAAGACAAGGATGCTCAATGTCGCCAGCTCTCTTTAACTGCTATATACAGCGAGCCATTGATGAACTGAGAGAAGAAATGAAGAACTGGACAGGAGTCAAAATAAATGGGAAAAAGGTCGACATGATCAGATATGCTGACGACATAGCACTGCTCGCAGACTCCGAGATGGAGCTGAACGAAGCCTTAGGAAAAATGGAAAGTATTCTGTTGTCAAAGTACAACATGAAAATAAATAAAGAAAAAACAAAATGTATGGTCGTTGGAAAAGAGGAAGCGACTGCGAACATTGCCATAAATGGAGTGAGCATCAAACAAGTAAGTGAATTCGTGTACCTGGGCAGCAGAATAAACCAGGATGGACGCTCCAAATCGGAAATTGTAAGCAGAATAAACCAGGCAAGGATTGCCTTTAACAAAAAATCAAAGATATTGGAATCCCCAAATATTGACTTAAGCGTAAGGAAGAACCTTACTAAAGCCTTTGTATGGAGCATTCTGCTTTATGGTTGTGAGACATGGACCATCAGCAAGAGTGAAAGCGGACGGTTGGCGGCCTTTGAGATGTGGTGCTACAGACGCATGCTCAAGATCCATTGGTCGGAGCACGTCGAAAATGAAGAAGTATTAACCAGGGTAGGCGAAAAAAGGCAACTCCTTAAGAGAATCAGCCAACAACGAGCTAACTGGATTGGCCACAACATCAGGCATCCAGGACTACTCATCGCCATCGCAGAGGGTAAGACCGAGGGGACAAATGGCAGAGGCCGACCAAGAGACGCATATATGGACCAACTGAAGAGAGACATGAACTGTGGCTCATACGTAGGGCTAAAAAGACTGGCTGAGAATAGAGACGAATGGAGAAGAAAAACCAAACTCGTTGCAGACCAATCCAGTGGATTGTAACTCATTATATATATACTGATAATATTATCTCACAAAAAATAGAAAACTAAATTTAGTTTTATATATTGGACCAAAAATACATAATATAAGATTTATTTAATTCTACTACCTAAACACAGTGAATGAGTAAAATAATAAATTTGTTTTTTATTTTTTATTTTTTTCTTCCTATACTATGCTAGGTCCTCTAGACGTTGCCAAGCACATGGCAAAGGCTTCCCAATCTCCACTTCTTGAGTAAAATAATAAAATGATGTATTATTTTTAATTCTCTTCTTCTTGTACCATGCTAGGTCTTCATGACGTTGCCAAGCACTCGGCAAATGCTTTCAAATCTCCACTTTTTGGATATTTTATTGTCTTCAATTTATTAACTAACATCCAAATATTTGATTTTGTCATTCTTGTTATTGAAATGAATAACCAGTCATATCTGTAAAGAAAAATAATATATTATATAACACATTTTAGATAACTCTCTTACACAGATTTTACAAAAATTATGGTTCGTTTAGTGATACCTAGTTCAATCTTGGTACGCTTTATTTAAAATTTATGATTCATATCTCAGTTTACAGTGTAACATTTTCATTAATTATAATATAATTCAAAGTGATAAATAATTAGTTATCCCTATTATTTGGCTATATATTCTTGTTATTATATATATAAAATATAATATATGTAAGTATTAAATGTCTTATAAATTAAATTCATATAAAACACTGCAATTGGCCTTATTTTTTTGTTACTATGACTTAAGTTCCTTATTGTGGAAAACCCTGAATAGACTAAGGGTTGGTGTCACAAGGTGCAAGAAAAACCTTCAGAAATGGGGATACCTATCTGCAGAGGACGACATACAATGTGAATGTGGCGCAGTTCAGGATGATAGCCACCTACTAATATGCCCACTGATGGGGGACGGCTGTAGTCCTGAAGACCTTATCATAGCTAACGACAAGGCGATGAATGTCGCCGCTTATTGGAGTGGGAAGATTTAAAAAAGACCGGACACGTAAAGTAAGTAAGTAAGTAAGTTCCTTATGCTTTATGTGCTGTTGTGTTTAAATTAACAAATATATTCTTACCTTTATAATAATTAATGCTCTCTTAGAATCACAAGGCAGAACCAGCTTCCAAGATTCAGGGTGCCTTTGCATTAATCATGTAATCTTTTCCTAGCCCTCAAATGTCATTGTCATGGTAATGAATAATCCTTTAACATCAGAATCGTTTTAATCAATGTTTATTGTTATGCATTTTCCATTATTTCTGTAAAAAGGTAAAAAAACAAAGTTTTAATATCTTGTTGTAAATTACTCACGATTAAATACGATTAATATGATTTCTTCATAATGTTGCATCTACTAACTTAATATTATCAATATCAATTAAATAATATCACGGTATTTCTTAAAATAGTAAATTACTTCAGATGTAATTGTATAATGTCAGTTTATAAGTTCATAATGAATTAAATGAAATGAGTTGTCAAACAAAACTGACTCCTGTAACAAATGTTATATTTACTTGTGTTTTTAAGGCATAACCTCAAACATTTCTTCGTAGAAACTAATGTATCATATTACTTAGTTCATTATATCTATTGGTTTTATATGAATGTGTACATAAACATCATTATTACCTTTTATTTAGTCCAAAAATATTTGTTATAGTGTTCACTATCACTTCACTTAATTCACTCTGTACATAATATTGTGTATGAGTGGTACCACTCACATTTGTATATAATATAATGTACAATATTTTATTGTCATACTATGAAGTTTATTATTTTATAAAATGTAGTAGTTAAACAAATAATTCTGTAGGGAACGCAGACTTTACAAAATAGACATATTATAGCGTCTTTCTTTTGTCAAAATATAAATGGCGTCGTTTCCAATATGTCAAATTATCGAGCGACGTGATTGGCCGACGTAGAATATTTATAAAACGATGTTGCCGTTAACAAAAAATAATGTTTTTTCGTTTCTTGAATCTTCATGTAACACGTTCAAATTATTTAAATATTGGTTAATTCGCGTAAAACATGTTGCAAAAGTATTAAAAAAACACAAATTAAACTATTTTATGTAACATACATTTATAATGATACATTTACTCGAAATAAATTATCGATATTTTCTTAATTAATTTTAGTATGGCAATATAATATGGTACACAATTTTGGCGGTAAAGAATATTTTCTTACCCTTTCAAACTGACGTAATAAACGTATTTTTTATCTCATTCACACTTTTTTTTTACACTCTTTTTTGCTGTTTTTCGGTATTTAGTGGGTTTTTATTTCACATAGATACCTCATCTTGTAATGGTCAGGTCAATGGAACGCAAATTCCTTGAAATGGGAGAGTATAGCCCGGTGAAAGTTTAGTATGGAAATTCAAAAATCATTTTTATAAGATATAATAAGATATAAGGATAAGGATTACTAAAATAGTTTACATGTAATAGTCAAATGATACAAATTATTTTTCATATTTGTATTTAAATTTAAGTCAGTCAGAATCTTTAAATTGATTGCATTTCATTTTAATGCATTTCTTTATAAAATTGCTAGTACTGTTATCAATATTTAGTAAAAAATGAATAAATATTAAAATTAATTAGTTACAATTCACGATATTATATTTATCTAAATCAACACTTAATTTTATAATTCCAATAATATCTAAATAATTTGTCATCAATTTATTTGATCAATATCCTGATATTAAAAACCTAATATTCCTCAAGTTAGAATGCTAGCGGACTAATTGCTTGTAAGTAATAAATCATCCTTTTTGTGGCGTTAAATAAAGACATTCAGAATGGGTGTCACACCACATCGCCGAATCAAAAATGTTAAATGCCTTGTACGTGAAATGAAAAGTTATATTTCGATTTTGCACAACTTTAAAAAATGACACGGTAACAAAACTTTAAATTTGCCGGATATCAGTTTCATCTCTAATAATAATTATTTCCATAAGTCAGATTAGACCTCGCAGAAAAAAACTGGAACAAAGGATATTAAAAGTTTAGTAAAACCATCACGGGAAACTTTGCTAAGTCTTTAGCCGTTATTGTCATTAGTTTAATATAATATTATAATAATATTTTTTTGCCATTAGGTATTCCCTTTATGTACCAACGCTTTTATCCCTAAAATCGGGACGTTTGTTCTGTAAATTATGTCGGCCATTATTATCCTTATATTCACTATCATTATTCCCAGACTTGTGGTTTTTTGCTTTTACATTATAATTTATTGTAATGGTTCAACTTACGATAGCCTGAAAGAATCGAGTAGGTATATTACTATGAATAATGTGTGTAAAACTTTCCTATATTAAGTTCTTTTTATGTAGGTAGCTAGCAGATTAGTTACTATTGAATATAACAATCATATACTTCACTCGACCTTGTTCTCTATCAATAAACATACATACATACATACATACCATCACGCCGCTTCCCTCGCGGGGTAGGCAGAAAGGATCGAGCGCCACTTCCTTCTATCCTTGCATACTTTTTTCGCTTCCCTCACTCATACAATTCCTTATGCATCCTCTTCTGTTCAATGTGCTCAACACGTGACTATCCTGTAGGATTTGATTTAAAAGATCTTACCATTTGATCCTCGGACGTCCACGTCTCCGAGCACCATTCCTCTCAGCCATCAATGAAAGCAAATAAAAAAAAAAACATTTCGTAACTACTATTCTTATTCTAATTTGTGACTGCTTAATTTTGAGGGTATAATATGTAGGTACATTATGCTGTTGAAAAAAAAAATTGTATAAAAAGTATATCTACATCTCTTAATAAAAAAACCTATTGGATTGGAAAAAATTGAACTTCTTAAAAAAGTCGTTGTTTATCCATTTTTTAACATTCGTGCGTTAAAGTGGTTTTGTTAATTCCACAACACAGCCCTATGACTAGTGTGGAAGACATTTTTTTATGATTGTAGTATGTTCAACTGTGTTGTTATGAAAATGTGAAGACGATATTATTTGAATTAAGATTATATAATAAAAAAAATTTCATAGTTTACCTAAATGACATGTCAATTGTTAGTTAAAATAACTTTGTTTGTTGACATAAAATATAACAGAAAAATAAATCAGAACAACACTGGTAGAAGGCGCACTTATTCTTAAAGTAATCCCTACAATTCAGTTAAAAGTTCGTAAATATAAAGTATAAAAGTACGCAGGTAAATATAGACAAAAGAAATGTATATTTCCTTACTAAGATGTTTCTTTTGAATTATCATCATTAAGTTCCACGTGGTGTTGTGAGCTGTATAGTTCCAATAATATTGATATAATAGTATAACAAATAACAATGTTGTTTATGGTATCGTGAATAATAAATAAGCAAGTATATATGGATAAGTAACTTTTAGTCGAGATGTTTGGGCCGCTGGGCACACTAACCGGCTTAGTTTGGTCCACCGGCCCACCACCGTCCTACCATCGTCATTACAACGACGATCGTAACATTCATAACGGGACGAGGAGGCCGGAAAACCGGAACACAGTGCGAGTGACTCGGTTATACAACAACCGGACCACAAACACTATTATCATCGACCGCAGTTATATATAATACAACTCGCATTTTTTGCAATTCGAATATACAAATTCGTCCTTTTATAATATTGTAGCGATATTTTTATATCACTATAGAAAAATGATTTTGTTCGTTGGCAAGACAGAAATTGATAACGCGACGCCGCGCATGCGTGGTGGGAGGATTTCTCAATATTGGCGGTCGAAAGCAGGAATGCTTCCTCTTTTGTATTCGACATTCCAAATTGGCAGATCGCAAAATGCGATAGTGAATATTAAGGTTTAAAAAAAAACCTTACCATTTTAAAATGGTTGATTAATGTATAAATTAGTTGTAGAAATGTGTTCTATTTGTCGATTGACAGTTTAATCATATTTAATTATTAAAATCAGTGGTAATTCAGGCCGTCATCAAAAATATGGTGAGTCTAAATTGTTACAATTATATTTTCGATGAGAGAAATTTCGTTGTTTAATAAAATAAACCGAAACATAGTTTGATAAATACTAATTACGTTGTCCTTTAATGTTTAAGGATGTACGGCTCTCAGTACCGGAATGAATTTCTCAGTTATTCAGGATACGCCTCAGTACTAGAATGAATTCAGGTTATGTCGTAGTACCAGAATGAATTTCTCAATTATTCAGGATATATCTTGTGACCAAAATAAATTCTTCAGTTAACAAGAGAATAAATCTCTTTCAATTATCAAGATGCTAACTTCCTCTTATACCAGAATAAACCTTATGTACCTATCAGGAAGGAACCTTCAATTTCGGGAAACGGGAAGTGAAGTGGAACTCGAAGGAAGATAACTTGATCAGGTTGTTCTCATTCATTCATAATTATATTTAAATATTTTGTTCTAAAGTTAATGTAAATTGTATAATCAAACAGAGTTTGATAACTTTATGATATATGTAAGTCGTTTCTGAAAAGAAAGGGTAAGAGTTAAGGATGATGTGCCACAATTATTACTTAATTTTAAACTTTTAATCTAAGGGTTAGTTAGATTGCCACATAGCAAATGATTGACAGGGTTTTAATCTTTTATTATTTTACTGTCGAGAAAGTTTATATAAAATGTATGTAAATTCATCGACCATACCAAAGGTGTCACCGAATACTGGAGGTTTGGAATAAATTGAAAAGAAAATAATGAAATAGCAATTTTATTTTGTTTCTGAATCTTTCCTTCTTATTGGGGATTGTTGGAAGGCACCGTTGATTTAATGGCAATATGCATTGTTGAATTTATAGAGAGAAAAGTCTTGAAGTCTTTGTGCTAAAATCTGGGTTAACCCATTCGACCCTGAGCATTTATCGTATAGTCAATTGTACTTTCCAATACTCTTTGTTTTATTTTTGAAATCTCTACCGACTGAGCTAAAAATTATTTTTTTGAGATTGTGATAATTGATTATTTTACCTTGTACCATGAGGGGTACAAGGTAAAAGAGCGCATGAGAGCGCAAGAATAAAAAGTATATGCAAAAGTCCGTCGCATATTCATGGCGCCCAACGTGGGGCCAACCTTTGTAGAATTTAGGTTGAATTGAATTTTGGTGGCAGAAGGGTCACATATTCATGTCACCCAAAGTGTCAGCCAACCTTTATATAGTTTATGTTGAATTGAATTTTGGTGGCAGAGGGGTCACATATTCATGTTGCCCAAAGTGTCAGCCAACCTTTGTATAGTTTAAGTTGATTTGAATTTTGGTGGCAGAAGGGTCGCATATTCATGTCACCCAAAATGTCGGTCAACCTTTGTAAAATGTAAAGACGCGCTGAACCCAAAAAATTTTGTTACTTAGACTCAAGATTTTTTTAGTAATTGTCTAATTTGGTGTCTTGAATACAAAAGAGCATTCATAAATAGTTGTAAGTAGAATAAGTTTTGTTTTAAAAAAAAAAAAAGTTTTAAAAATTTTAATTTATGTGGCAAAATTAATATTTGAATTTTGGTGGCAGAAGGGTTAAATTGTGTTCCGATTTTAATTTTAAAAATTATATTTTGTTATCAGTATAAAAGAAATTGTAACATAATGTTTAAAAAATACTGTAGGTAAATTAAAAAGAATGAAAAATTTTGAATATGTAACAAAACATTTTTTTCAGAGTCGCGGTAGTTAAATATATTTATTGAATATGTAACATAAAAAAAAAGAATATTTATGGGTAGACTCAATATTTTATTATTATTTTAATTTGTTGAGTTAATGTTATTTTGCATGCTTTGAGATGATTGATTGAAGAAAGGAATTTAGTCAAAGAAAAATATATGTCAATTTTTAAATTGTTTGAAAATATTTTAAAATAATTTTGTTCGTGGAATACCTAATTTGAAAAATGGTAGATAAAAGTTATCTATTTATCAATTTATTTTGTGGATTTTATTTTGAGTTTGTATAAAATTGAATGGTATTACCATAGTCAAAAAAAATAAAATTTTGTTAAAAAAAAGTAAAAGAAGTGTGAAAAATGATTTTGAATTTGATATTTAATATGTTTTAAAAAAATATGTTCTAGCTCAAATTGCTGATTGGAAATGTGTGATAAGATATGGAAAGACGAAACCCAACATCATGTCAAAATACAGAAAGCTGATTGCGAGTTTTAATTTTATTCAAAAAAAGGAGTATACCTATTAACTTATTAAACAACCTTCTGGTGAGTTTTTATTATATTTTAAATTGAAAATTTATTTGATTGATTGCCTTGTCTGAATTCTTCTCATACTTTTGGTACGGCTATTGCAACTCACAACTAAGGAATACGTTGAACAAAGTAGATTTAATTTTAAATTAAAAAAAATAAATAAAGAAAATAATTTATTTTGAGCATTGTCCGATTCTGAAATAAATATGTATGATTAGAATTTTTATACGAAAATAATATTATTATTATTCTGATGCTATTCCGTACATACTGTGATAGGAAGGTACTTTTCTCTCCAACGCATAATAATTGTTAATCACTGTAGTTAGAAAGAGACGGAAGATTGTAAAGCGGATGGAAAATTAATTAGTAGACGGATACAAAGGTATGGATTTCAATGTTTTAGTATCGAATGATAATATTTATATATATAGGGTAAACTATACTATTGTGGACGTAGTAGATTGTTAATATTTTTACATAATCAATTTAAAACGATAAAATCGTTTCAAATAATTTTAATATGGATATATTAAATTTATGTGGAGATTGAAACTTTAATATTAATGATATTAGTTTATATAGATATGGGGATATTTAATAATAATTTTGAATAACGGAAGACTTTAATATTTAATGTATTATTTCTTTTAAATTTTTTTTGTAAATTTTTGAATTGTGGATTAGCATATTTTAATTCAATAGATAGATAATTAGAAATTCAAAATGGCAGTGACAGTAATCAAAGGTACCAACATGAAGATGGTAACAAGAATGGTAGCAAAGGAGTACTTGATCGACAAGGGTCAAATAGGAAGGATATACCTAATTTGTAGATTTTGTAACAAACCCGGACATGTATATATAAATTGTTTTGCAAGACTAAGGCAAAACAGGGAGGTGAATCCCAATAACAAATTTTATAATGCAAAAACAGAAATGCAACGACAAGATGAAAGAAAGGGAGAAAATTAGAAGACGAAGACGTCTGAAAATTGAAATACAATGTAAATAAAAAAAAAAAATGTATAAATTTTAGTTAGTTATTTATAGGATATAGCTATTTAAGTTTAATGAAAGGGGAAAAGGAGATGAATTAGATGAAAAAATTTACGTAGTAAATAGTGCGTAGAATTACGAAAGAGTAATGTTGGATAAAAATTAAAAAAGAAAAAAATCGCTTCGCAAAATTATTTAGATTCTTCGATAATATGAACTCTACGCGAGTACATAATACAGAAAGGGTCAGATAAAAAGGTGAGGTAAGAATATGATTCTCTGTAAGATGGGTCATGTGTTATAATGTCATTATTGGGATGTGTAATGATTTGTATTGAAAGTTTGTAGTATGCATAAAGGCATAATCTCTGATACGAGTGTGTCAAGCTATACGCGGTGTATACATTTATAAACTAGGGATACGAGTTAGCAAGACGTATATAGAAGTATGCGTAGTGCTTATATGATATGATAATAAAAGTGGATTCATGCTCAAGGGATGAGTATTGGGTCATGGTTTATGAATTTCAATAAGAGAAGTTTGTAATCTAAGAGGAGAGTTGATCATTCCGTCTTGTCAAAACGTTTTGTGGGTCTAATTATGAATCAAATGAAAGTAGTAGGTATGTAGGCGGTGAAAGGGGAAAAAGATAGACGAAGGATGAAAGTGAATGATTGTAATAGAATGAAAGTAAGGATTTGCAACGTTGATAAATGATAGGTTTGTAGTACTCAATAATCTCGCGATTTAAAGTCAAATAGTAAAAGGGGAATTTGAAAATGAAATATGTCGAGAAGGTCAAATGTTGATGTTCGTTATATCTCTTTTGTGAGTATATTGACTATGTAATTTTCAATATGAAAGTGGAAATATTAAAAAAAAAAAAATATAGAGATAGGTAATGTGAGAAAATGTAGATAATGGAGTTATAGTATACATAATTTAAATCAGGGATACGGTGGTAAAGAAGAGAATCCTTAATTATCTCCATGAAAACGAGTAATTACGAAATAATTGTGTATACGATTGTTAAATTCATTTAACAAAGTAGAGAAACTTATATTATGAAATGGGGTCGTTGATTAGAAATTTTCGAAAGAAAATATATTAGTAAAGTACGTAATTTTACGGATAAAAGGGAAATAAAAAAGAAAGGGGTTGAGAACCTTTGGTTGTAGTTGCATGTGCTTATCTGAGGAGAGATGGGAGAATAAGACATGGCAGGAAAATGGAATTGATGATAAATTGATATTTTCATACATGAAAATAGAAAGGAAAATGACATGATGTTGAAGTGAGTCAATTCAAAAGGTTGAATCAAATATTTTTAATGTTATATAAAATATAAATGCATAATATACAGACAGATTTTAATGTATTTGAATGTTGAATAAAAAAAAAAGAAGGCACAAAATGTATATAATTTAGATATAAGAAATTTTAATATAAGTTTTTGTGTAGCTAAGGAAAATGTGGCAAATCATATGAAATTGTAGTAGAAGATATTTGAATATTGTGGCACAAAACAATTTAAAATAAATGGTAGTAGATCTGAAAAGACATGTAGTAAATGTAACAAAATGGAAATGTATTTAATATATAAGTGTAATATATAATGCAAAGATAAGATGAGACCTGCACTGGTTTAGAAATTATTTTTTATCATTAAGTACTTATTATTTACGGGTATTTTTGTTCATTTTGGAAGTCGTTTGACCCGAATATTCGGAAACGAATGTAAATTAAAGTTTTAAAATTTAAACGAAACCAAGATTGGCGCCTATGGAATTACAGTTTTTCTTTAAAAGAAAAGGCTGGGCCCAGTGCAGTGCTTAGATTAATCTTTAAAAAAAAAAAGGGTAGAATAAGTATAGGGTTGATGAGAACATAGAACGAGAATAACCTGATAAAAAAAAAAATAGCTTCACTATTTTTTTTTGGTGGGCGTGGGTGGTAATATGTAGCGATATTTTTATATCACTATAGAAAAATGATTTTGTTCGTTGGCAAGACAGAAATTGATAACGCGACGCCGCGCATGCGTGGTGGGAGGATTTCTCAATATTGGCGGTCGAAAGCAGGAATGCTTCCTCTTTTGTATTCGACATTCCAAATTGGCAGATCGCAAAATGCGATAGTGAATATTAAGGTTTAAAAAAAAACCTTACCATTTTAAAATGGTTGATTAATGTATAAATTAGTTGTAGAAATGTGTTCTATTTGTCGATTGACAGTTTAATCATATTTAATTATTAAAATCAGTGGTAATTCAGGCCGTCATCAAAAATATGGTGAGTCTAAATTGTTACAATTATATTTTCGATGAGAGAAATTTCGTTGTTTAATAAAATAAACCGAAACATAGTTTGATAAATACTAATTACGTTGTCCTTTAATGTTTAAGGATGTACGGCTCTCAGTACCGGAATGAATTTCTCAGTTATTCAGGATACGCCTCAGTACTAGAATGAATTCAGGTTATGTCGTAGTACCAGAATGAATTTCTCAATTATTCAGGATATATCTTGTGACCAAAATAAATTCTTCAGTTAACAAGAGAATAAATCTCTTTCAATTATCAAGATGCTAACTTCCTCTTATACCAGAATAAACCTTATGTACCTATCAGGAAGGAACCTTCAATTTCGGGAAACGGGAAGTGAAGTGGAACTCGAAGGAAGATAACTTGATCAGGTTGTTCTCATTCATTCATAATTATATTTAAATATTTTGTTCTAAAGTTAATGTAAATTGTATAATCAAACAGAGTTTGATAACTTTATGATATATGTAAGTCGTTTCTGAAAAGAAAGGGTAAGAGTTAAGGATGATGTGCCACAATTATTACTTAATTTTAAACTTTTAATCTAAGGGTTAGTTAGATTGCCACATAGCAAATGATTGACAGGGTTTTAATCTTTTATTATTTTACTGTCGAGAAAGTTTATATAAAATGTATGTAAATTCATCGACCATACCAAAGGTGTCACCGAATACTGGAGGTTTGGAATAAATTGAAAAGAAAATAATGAAATAGCAATTTTATTTTGTTTCTGAATCTTTCCTTCTTATTGGGGATTGTTGGAAGGCACCGTTGATTTAATGGCAATATGCATTGTTGAATTTATAGAGAGAAAAGTCTTGAAGTCTTTGTGCTAAAATCTGGGTTAACCCATTCGACCCTGAGCATTTATCGTATAGTCAATTGTACTTTCCAATACTCTTTGTTTTATTTTTGAAATCTCTACCGACTGAGCTAAAAATTATTTTTTTGAGATTGTGATAATTGATTATTTTACCTTGTACCATGAGGGGTACAAGGTAAAAGAGCGCATGAGAGCGCAAGAATAAAAAGTATATGCAAAAGTCCGTCGCAATATATATAATGAGTTACAATCCACTGGATTGGTCTGCAACGAGTTTGGTTTTTCTTCTCCATTCGTCTCTATTCTCAGCCAGTCTTTTTAGCCCTACGTATGAGCCACAGTTCATGTCTCTCTTCAGTTGGTCCATATATGCGTCTCTTGGTCGGCCTCTGCCATTTGTCCCCTCGGTCTTACCCTCTGCGATGGCGATGAGTAGTCCTGGATGCCTGATGTTGTGGCCAATCCAGTTAGCTCGTTGTTGGCTGATTCTCTTAAGGAGTTGCCTTTTTTCGCCTACCCTGGTTAATACTTCTTCATTTTCGACGTGCTCCGACCAATGGATCTTGAGCATGCGTCTGTAGCACCACATCTCAAAGGCCGCCAACCGTCCGCTTTCACTCTTGCTGATGGTCCATGTCTCACAACCATAAAGCAGAATGTATGTAAATTTATTTTTGATTTATTCATTTAGATTATAAAAAAATGTTATTTATAAATCCGCTATTCACACCTAATGAAAGTTACTTGGTATTCAGTTTGTATTATGACAACTCTTTGTACCTATTTATTCATTGTGTCGGTGTTTAGTAAGTAGAATTCCACAATGAAATGAAAAACAAAACATTTTCCTACCATATTAAGTATTAGAGAGATGTCTTTCGTCTTATATTTTCATCTTTCGTTTCTGAGGTCGATGATGCCCTTAAAAGATGAAAGACGTCTCTCTAAATAACAAACAATATACCTCGTAGAAAAACATTTGTTTCTTCATTTCATTTGTTATTTAATTACAAAAAAAGCCATAGGACATAATTATTTAAATTGATTATTACGTTGTTTTATGTACTAATATTTAAGACTCTTTTGTAATAAATACTAACGCATGTAAACTTTTTTCCCCACTACCTGTATTTATTATGACTATGTGATGTGTTGCATTGTTATTGTAGGTACAGAAAACACGCGGTCTAACATACTGTCGTAACGGGTAGATTTGTTTTGATTGTTTTGACCTAAATTTATGCATATTTACGTATTGGAAATGTTGTCAGAACGTTGTATACCTAATACCTATGTAGATCTATAATACACTCTGCAAATCAGTTGCATCTTGCATAGGCATATAAATGTGACTTTGTTTTTATAAGTACATACCTATCAGAAAACGTGAATGTCCAGAAACCATGTGACTTCTTTATGTGGGCCAAGTTCTTAATAACTGATTGTTATTTTATTCATTAATTCATACCACCTCGGAATTTCCTATTAGCGGGGTAGCCAGAGGGCCAATCACATGTAACAAACATGGACATTCAGTCAGAAACCTCGATTGGAGAACCATGTTAATCGAGGTTTCTGATTGGTGTTCTTTCTAATTCAAAGACTTTATTTTAGAAATTTTATTCTAAGATTATGTGCCATGTTTAATTGTTCAGATCAAATAATAATTTACTACGATAAGTTGATCATTTAAATAATTTTCAAAACAAGGAGTATGGGTGTAAATTTCAACATAGTTTTCATGTAGCCAGTATTACTGGAAATGTAATTTTTTAAGTCTCGTATAAAAAAAAGGATATCATAAATGGGTTATTTTTATGATACATGTAAAAGAAAATATTTATTTGGTTTTTTCTTAAATTATTCTTTTTTGGTGTTATTCTTGTTTCTGGAAAAGATAATACGGTACTTAATAGATTTTTATTTAAAGCTGGAGAGATGTTTTGAATTCATCGAGTCAATGGAACGAAAATTCTTTGAAATGAGTGAGATTAGCCTGGTCACAGATTGTATTGTACCTAATTTGAAATTCATTTATATATATCTATTCTACTTTTTCTTCCGAGACTGCTAACAGATTTTATTGTGAAATAACCCCGGATTACCTACATAAATTGCTTTTATATAATTGTGTCAACCGTCGTATTATTTTTCTATCGAAAACTATTTCGATTTAAATTGGATTCGGACGGGAACACTTGCCAAGAAGGTCACTAACCTTCTATTTACAGATGTGTCCGTCTATGAATTGTTCGAGTAAGCAATTCATATTTGATACATAATAACAACCGTATCAATTAATTAATATTTTATTCGTACATAATAGTATTATTTTATTTATTCTTCCGTATCTCACGGTAGGTTATTCACGCGTCAACGCCGGATGTCATTTATATTGGTTTGTACTCTATGTACTAACTTCAAATCCAGCTTCACTCTGAAAGTTTGTATCGGCCATAGCCATAGACATAAATCGAAAGACTTTATAATTACTTAGGTAGGCACCTTTATTTAACAAATTTTAAATCTTATTATCAATGCTGATCATTGAATATGTTGAATTAAGAAATATTCTTTTTTTGGAACGGATTTTGTTATTATTTAGGAACACGCTTAATGAATTCACTTGCCTGACATTTTTCAGGTAGATTTGTTTATTTATTGTATTCTGTACTGCACATTCGTTAAAACATCAATCATTACAAAGTTTGTCATAAAATTATCAGTTTATCGCTTTAGGCAAGTTTGTCGCTAGATTGCGATATCTTCGAACTAAAATAAAAATAAATAGACAAACAGGTATGTCTTTCTTCAGTCTGTGTTCGTACTTTGCTGTACAAAACCCACCTCATTTGCATTACACCATCTCTTTCTATCCATCACTAATGTTTTCCACCTGTTTTTTTTTCACATCATCACTCCATCGTGTCGGCTACCTCCCCTTAATTGGTAAATATATGTATACCTATATGTCGCCATCATATAGTTGAATTAGCCAGTTAACTGAATGGTCAGGCGGTGAATTAATCGCCAACCAGAGGTCTAGCCGAATTGATTATCAATTCTAGTGTCACAGTATCAAATAAAGACAGCATTTCAACAATCGGACTAGCTTTTATCAGGCAGAATGTTGAAAGTTTGGCACGTCATTGTGGTTTAACAAAACATCTAGCTATTCAATTGAATGCCGGCATTTAACTAGGCGGTTGCCTAGCCATTAAGTTAACTGGCAAATCTAATTATTGAACGGCAACATAATATACATTCACACAAACAAACTCAATGATTCGAATAGACAGACACTTGACTGTGATTGATATATTTTAACAATATACGTACTGTGTATTGTAGTATGTTTGTTGTCCGAGTATTAAAATGTATAGGTACACATAAATTACAAGTTAGGTAAACTCATTAAACTGTTTTATAGCTTCATTCTGATGTTTACAGTTGTCTACGCGCAATCTTGTATGTATTATGAACTTATTTTAGGTTTTTATCAGTTTACATTATAAATTAAGGGATCCTACACAGTACCTACGCATCTCACTTATATCGCAAGTATAATGATTCATTTCATCGATAGGTGTATTATTTAAAAAATATTTTGATAACAAGAAAACACTTATCTTTAAATCTGTTTGTTCCTCATTAAAATTCGACTTTCTTCCTTTTCTCGTGGGTGTTTTTGTTTGAGTATTTTTCAAGAATCAATTAGCAAGAAATATATGCTATTTTTATAAATATAATGATTCAGCATAAGATATCGAGAAGGCGTTTAAGATTTAACGTGCCTTTTTTAAAATTAATAAAACGCCCAGAAACACTTATTATTGCAAGTTTGCTGAAGACAGAAGATGATAGAGCAGGGAGATATGTTATATTTATCAGGAGATCGCGAACTTTATCTAAGCGGAAAACTACGTAAGAGAAAGAGGGAGAAAGAGAGAGAGAGAGAGAGCATTGCGATTTTTAGACGTATCTGGGTTTTGTAGTAATCCCAAATACCAACATCTACTTTCGCAGTTAGGAACCAACGTATATCGTAAATCAAAATAAAATACTTTATCTTCGTATGAAATAAATTATGTAATCTATGTTTCCCCGATGTTTCAAAATCAATGTAACTGTTATTTTATCAATGACTGAGAATAATATACCTCTTTAACATAATTGTTCGCAACAATAGGCGGTAGTTTGTTTATCAACCCGCTCTTGACCTCACACACTTATTTTATGTAGGTATTTTTTATATATAAGTGGATATAATATTGTTTTTTATTTTCGTGATACATGTACGGTACGTACACGGTTATATTTGCAAGAATAAATAATAAATTTAATAATATAAAAATATTTATATATTATATTCGGTGTGTATCATATAAGAACATGTAATAGTCAACGTTGTGGGTGATCTAATACGAATATACGATTCCAAAAGAAGGAGTAGTTTTGAGAATTTTCACGCAGATTTGGAAAATCGAGTAAAATGCGTAAACTAAATTTAACATTTAGAAGTAGTAGTAGTTCTTATTACATTATTTTATGTTGCATATTATATTGTAGCCCTACTCTTGTTGTAAGTACTTTATTGTTATTGCTGTACTTTAAATTATGATAAATTGAATTAATTATTCTTAGTCTTAATACATATTATGTATGTACGTTAGTAATTCTTACTCTTGCGGCGAGAAATTTGATGACTTTATTATCATTAATGTTATCAACATCGACTCTATTACATTCACTTTGTCACGATTCCATTATAATACATCTATGTTCGTATTACCACGACTCGTTTCTTACTCGGTCTTGGACATTATATTATTAATATTTTTTGTTGTATATCAATAAATCATGTTTATTTTACAATGTAAACAATGTATTTAGATACCGATTACTTCATGCTATAAACGCAAATACAAAACAACGTTTGGTTTTGGAACTGATATAAAAAAAATCTGTCTCTTTCGTTAGGTTGCTACGTCTCGATCATTGAAGCAAAATATTAGAGTTCGGTCTTTGCAAAAGGACAAAATTATTATTGCTTATGTCTTTACAAGTTTAATTATACCTTCCAAAGTTATATATATGTATATATATATATATATATATATATATATATATATATATATATATATATATATATATATATATATGAATGACTGTGTGATCAAATTTTCATCGGAAATGCATGTGCAACATGCATTCCATAAATGAAAGATCACTTGATTTTACGCAGGAGATAGTATAAGGTGAAGGTTTTACTCCATTTCACTGCGTACAGTCGGGCAGAGACTTGGCTCTTGCCTTTGCATGTGGGACGAGACACGGCCCGTCACCGGAACATGCAGATTGGATTTGCAGAATAGGTGTTGTGTTTCTGCATTGTGTATACATGTGCTTCTTCAGGACCATCTCGCAGAATGGCCGACACAACATTTAATCCAGTATGCGGGGAGTATCGCATATTATGAATGACTGTGTGATCAAATTTTCATCGGAAATGCATGTGCAACATGCATTCCATAAATGAAAGATCACTTGATTTTACGCAGGAGATAGTATAAGGTGAAGGTTTTACTCCATTTCACTGCGTACAGTCGGGCAGAGACTTGGCTCTTGCCTTTGCATGTGGGACGAGACACGGCCCGTCACCGGAACATGCAGATTGGATTTGCAGAATAGGTGTTGTGTTTCTGCATTGTGTATACATGTGCTTCTTCAGGACCATCTCGCAGAATGGCCGACACAACATTTAATCCAGTATGCGGGGAGTATCGCATATTATGAATGACTGTGTGATCAAATTTTCATCGGAAATGCATGTGCAACATGCATTCCATAAATGAAAGATCACTTGATTTTACGCAGGAGATAGTATAAGGTGAAGGTTTTACTCCATTTCACTGCGTACAGTCGGGCAGAGACTTGGCTCTTGCCTTTGCATGTGGGACGAGACATATATATATATATATAGTCTTGGACTTCAAAAATCCATGTCATCCGTTTGTTTTTGATGTGTGCTTGTTTCTTTCTGTAGTTTCTGAAGTCGCGATTAAATATTAATAATGATCAGTGAAATAAACACTTTTTTTTATTTATTTTTTATTTATTTATTTAAAAAAATGGGCAACATACAATAAAATTTTACAAAATATAACATAATAACCATTAAACATATTTCTTGTAGGTACTTGACCAGCCCATTTGTGAGTAATAATAATGAAGAGGACGCAAAAAGTATTATTTTAATTACGTTTTGTTTATGGTGGTTCTGTCTTTCGTTTTCGCATCTATGTTTGTCTTCTCAATGAAATATTATAAGCACAGAAACAATGTACTTAAAGGTATTACTTCCAGATATAAAATAATAGTATCTGGTCACGATGTTACTTTACTGTACACAGTATTACAGTAGAATATATACATTGCAATGTGAAGGCGGTCACTGTTATTACTGTAATATTATACTTAATAACAATAATGCTTGATTGATTTGTTCCACGTTTATTGTTATTAATAATGCTGTAATATACATAATATATTGTGAATTTGAAACATTTGCTCCAATATTATAATTATTATTACTAGATGTATTTGTCTTCTCTTGTCTTCAAAGTCGTGAATCGTTTTTTTTTTGTGTTCAACGACTAATTCAAATTTTTCATGTCAAATCAGATTCACTTAGTCAATTATATTCTTCTTGTTGTGTTTGATCATCAATCTGTAAGACCATCTGTTTCTCCTGCCAGTCAATTTTATTTCACATCGTCTTTATATTGTATATCAAGTTTTTTCATAATTCCCATCCATTTATACGTCCTCCTCTCCTAGTTACATAATTTACTTTTTAGGCTTTAGCGTCCATGTTTTTTATCAATACTAATTGCTGTGTTCAGTTTCCGCTCTAGCTCAAATTCTTGGTTCCTTGTTTTCCTGGTTGAATCGAGGTCTTCTTGCGCTTAGGTACTTTCTTCCAGAGAAACCTATCTATTTAGGTTTTAGGACTAATGACTACTGCAATCCAAGTTATGGTTCAATTCATTACTCTTTTTCTCCCCTTCTTCTAACCTTCAGTGATCTAAGTGGAAGTCTGTTTTCTGGTATCGTAATTGCAATAAATTCAAATGCAAGAATACTGGTTCTATCTCTTAGTCTCTCAAATATATTTATTTATTATTGTGTATCTCGATGTAGGTGTATATGATTAAATTTCTAATCAGATGTCAACTTATCTGCACTCCTGTTTAACTTTCATGTCTACTGAAGCGCCATGTTTCAAGTACGTAGATAAAATTTGTTAATTGTTATTTTAATGATTAAATTGTATGTATGACTACAAATCATATCTAACATAATGAGTTTCTGTATGTCATGCGTCCGATGTTTGTGTTTGTATAATTATATGTACCTACAATCTACATACATAGATAGTGAGATGAGTGATAGGTGATAAGATAAAGATGTTACTTGGGACATCCGTCATTAGTGAACTGCTTCTTCTACCGTATCTGCGATTAGAGAGATACGCCGGCCGGTTGGTGGGACCTTGGGTTCTATTTGTAGATTGATTTGATACTAACCACTAACTGAAATGTCGTTTTGTACCGCTCAGCTGGTATGTGGAAAGCGACGATTGCTATAAGAAAATTATGATAGTACATAATATTATGTATGCAGTTTATGCAAGGTCAACACTGTCACGAGAAGTAATCGTAATTGACATTTTGTGAAGATGTTTTTGATCTACGTTGTGAATTACTATTGTTTGTTAAGCATGACGAGCAAATACGTACACACTTTGTGACAGAAGAGCTTTTTTTTATCTATGTAGGTGGTCGACAGCTTTTTGAGTTGTCGGCAATGTCTCATACGTCCAAATATTATGTTTAAGGTATAATTTCTGATGTCTCGTTTGCTCAAATTCTCATGGTGTCCAAAAGGGCATTGTTTTTCTGTCCCAAGGTTTATCACGATCTAGACAACCTACTTTTATAATTTATTGTTTCTGTGACAACATCAGAACCCTAAAAATATTGTGGAAAATCTCTTTGAATGGAAGGGACTCGTTTTTCAGACTTTTTTTGAGATTATAATATATAACGTGTTGTAAAATTATCGTGGATTAAATCAGTGAATTGTTTTTATTGGACTGAATTTTTCATCTACGTGATTTAAAGTACAAGGAATAAAAGAAGTCTTCACATTTCCTGTGTTATTGAAATTAGATTAAAATAGGTTGTGCGATTTTATCGTTGTTTCTTTTTCAAATAGGTACTCTTACTTTGTTCATTTCATGTGATGTGCGAGTTTTTATTTATGGAAAATAATATGTGTTAATACATTTTTCTAACAATAATATAACACATACGATTTGCGATACTGTATAATATTGAATGGCTTCAAGTGTTCAACACTTGAAAATTTTATTTTCTGAGAAATGTTTTACCGTTCAAAAATATTTAGGTAACAGTACCCACGCTATTGAATTGGTAATTTAAAATATTTATGCCTCATATTATTATGTTATATGAATATGGTTCGCAGATATTTTATTTAAGTATTCATTTAGAACGAGAAATTTTATTATTCAATCATGTATGTATTGATGAAATAAAATCGCTCTTAGGATATCTACCTACTCACTTTTCAAGTAATTCCTGAACCAATTTAGCATATTAGATTGTTATTACAATAAGGTTCTTAGTAATCCTTGGAAAATATTTTGAAGAATCAGCATCAGAATTAAGTTTTTTCGGTATTTGTAAAATTTTATTAAATTTTATGATATATTTAATAATTTATTTATTTATAGAAATATATACGTCAAGAAGCCTTTTACATGTTTACATAAATTTGAAAAATACAAAGACAACAATGACATAACAATGGATATAAAAATACTTAGTGACGAAAAATCAAACAGTAACCAGAGAAATGTATTAAGAATAAATAACTAGTACAATACACACATAAATCGATAACATCTACACGATCACACATACAATATCAAATAATAATGCAATAAATAGAATTAATTGTAATAATAATTATAAATCATTCGATTGATTAATATGATATTAAACATAATATGATATTATCATTAATATGATAATAATGGAGCTCTCAAAATATAATAGATATGCATTTCTGTAAGTTTTCTAGTGATCTGAACATGCGTGTACTTGTAAAATATCACGAATAAGACATTTAACATCTTTCTTTCATAGATGAGGCATGCTATCCATCTATAATGTATTTTTTTTATTACTATGAAGAGTACAACTATTTTATTGTATAAATGCAGTTAGTTTACTATCTACTACACTTTTGGGAGATGTCATGATGGTATAGAAAGAGAGTCCCTATGATTTGGATTCACCCAATTAACATTTTCAATAATATGCTTCGTTTATAATATTGTATTTTACAGTGCATCATTATGTAGTTTTATTTAGCAAATATCGTATAAGTACCTTATGCCGTTTTATATAGCGCACTCTATTTGAACAAATTTATAATCAAGGTCTTATAAGTTGAAATAATTAATTAATATGTGTGACAATGTACCTAATGTAGATTTGTTATGTTTACCTACTACTTATTGTATGCATACATATTGCTCATGAATATTATGCAAATGTTATAATATTATGTTTCCGGCCGGATAGCTATGTTAGTCAGTTTACAAAATGGCTAAGCGGTTAGTAAAATGCCGGCCATCAATTGAATGGTTAGCCATTTCGCTAAATCACAACGACCTGTCAAACGTTCAATGTTTTGCCCGATCGAAGCCCTATTGTTGATGTTTTGTTTTTTTTTTATTCGGTAATGTGATGCTAGGATTGATAAACGTTGCGTTAAACAGTCAGTCTGAGTCAATAACAGTCAGTCAGGCCTCTGCTAGACTTTTGTTAGCCATTTAATTGAATGCCGGCGTTTAACTAATTGCCTTGGCATTAGTTAAACGCCGTAAGATGGTTTGGTCTTTGTTAAGTTTTAAAACCATCACTCGGGAATTCAGAAAAGTCTTGGCATTTTATTCGGAGGTTAGATCGCGGTATTTTACTCGGCCGATTCGTTAAATAAAGATAATTTTTACTAGTAATATTTATAGAGTAATCCAATCAAAGCGACCCATTTGTTTTGCAACTCACGCTTTTCCTATAGTAGTGTATTTAAATACACAATTTATCTCGGCAGCACATGATGCACGAATGTATAGCATTTCACTGTTAAACTCTTGTTAGTTACTACAGTTCTGTGGTCTAGTACTGCGAGATGTAATAACATAAGAAAGTACAGGGAGATTGTGCCTATATTCAATCTTATTATTATGAAGTCGTTTTCTTACATAGTTCTGTCTGTTTTTATTGTACCTGATAATATTATATTTGTATTATGGGATTGAGGTGGGCTACGTTGTTACTTGAACAGTTTATGCTGTTATCTCTTTCTTACTCTACATCATTTTGATTCGTCTCGTTTCGTTTCGACATTGACGCTTTTATGTGTTGTTATCTGTATGAAATGAAACACGATTGATGTTTGTGCTTTGTTAACCTTTTTAGAATTGTGACAGAATTAGGCCAGTCGCAGAGACATGTCTTTCAATGATGTGCTGTCGTATTAATTGATATACCTACCTATAATTCTGAAGTATGTATTTGTATTGTGAGCCGTCCCTATTGCAGTTTGATTATAACCAAACGAGGGGTTAATCGCTCAATCGAAATCCATGGATAACCAAAATTCTTTCTATATTGGTGATGATATGTACAATATTGCAGTGGAGTCCCCGGAATATTTTAATCTGCAAGCCTATGAGTGACTTGTAAAATATATTTATATTTAAAAAAAATCGCATGTCATATCCGGTATATCTTTTTAATTGTATTGCAAAGTTACCCAGTATGTGAGATATTTACTGGTGTTTTGGTGCAATCTTTTAAATATTATTAAAGTTCATGAATGATAATTTGAAATGTGTATGATAAAATATGTATCTGTAAAAATGTGTATGAGTAAAATTCTACCATTTAATGATGATTTATTTATTAAAGTAAATATTAATGATATCAAACATCAGTAATTTGAAAGTATTTTGATTGATATGAGTATAATAAGTGTTGATGAATTACTATAGAAATTGGACGGGTATTCGTTTTGAGTACCTACTTAAATTTCTAATATTTCATTCATATAAACGTTGTAAAGTTTATTAAAGTAGAGATTATCGCATTATTTTAATATTCAGGATATTTTTTGGTCATAAAATCTATGTGGAAATCTCGGCAATTATTTGTTGAATAATCAAGTTTCAAGCATTTCTCTTCTGTAAACATAGACTTACTTAGTAAACAGTATATATCAAATACACAATTACTATAATAATTTTAATATTACGGCTTGGGTCGTTATTAAGCTGTGGGAATTTTCTTAAAAATAATTCAATTTTGTTGTTAGAGGTATCAATATTATATTCCATGTGTATGCCGGCTTGGCTAACAAGCTGCTTGCCTCTTGACCCCTTTACTTTTTTGAATACCGCCATGAGAAAAATATTTTACTATAAGTATTATTATTATTGTACATTGTATACCGACATGTATGTACTACATACTTTCATTCATAGTGTGAATATGTAACTGCATTTTACACCTTCACTTTGCGTAGGCACCTATTGAGTGTTGAAATTGTAATGGACACAAAATTTTATTGGTGTTCGTGTCATATAAAGTACGCTTAGTGCTTAGTTGTTTATTATTTCTATGTACAATACCAAGGTACACGTGTAATGCAAAATGTTTATGTTGTTTCCTATAAAATAGATACTTATTTAAAGCTATTTCAGATATTCGAATGCTCTATAAATGTTTTTATTGATTTGTGTTTTTGATGCCCGTTTCTACTTTTCCAATGGAAATTTGCAAAACATTGTTTTCGCTCTGTTATATTTCGGAAGATTTAGAATGAGATTTCTTTTACTATTAATTGTATTTTATTTGTATCTGCTTGTTTCAAATCTAGTAAAGATACAAAATTACGACCTTGAGACGGTCTAGGGACTGTTAAACGGCGTCAAAAATAAAAGCATCCAAAATCATCATCACCATCAAAATATATTTTGTTAATTTACGAAACATGTTAAGTATTCGCAAAAGTACACTTTTGTAATGATTTCTGTCAATTACCAAGATTTGACTCTTTTTGTCAGTTGTTATGGTTCTTAACCTTAAACACGAGTTGTTCGCTAACTGTAGATATACATGATAAGGCATGTTAGAGCGGTGATAGTGTTTAATGTGAATGAATGCTGGATATGTGTATCGTTTTGTCGGATCTGAGTATTGTACTTAATCCATTAATTAATATTGTTGTAAAACAAAACGAATTGTTCATTTTTTTACGTTTTTGTTAATTTTTTTTGGTGAGAATTGTATGAAGCTTGAAGCACATGAATGCGCGCATCAGCGAAAGTGCAATCCTTTTGAAGCTGATTAACAACATAAGTTTGTGACTTACGTTCAGATTGAACTTGATAGATAAGATAAATCTCTCAACCTAGCTGTGAGTTAATTTATACGCTCTAAATATAGTAACAATTTCATTATTCCGAATTAATGAATATGATTACCTACCAAATGAGAAAGACACTCATTGTTTACGTAAATTGGAATGACTCATGAGTACAAACAAGCTGACGGCAAATTGAACTTGGGTTTACTTAAATATCTTTTGTTTTTTTCTCCTTCAACCATAAAACAAAATCATATTTATCGTTATGCATATTTTTCTGAAGTAATAATATTTTTAATATTAAAAAACCGCATTCGCTAAGAACTAAAATAGGTGTATAAATTATCCATGATATGTAAAAACCATTATATTATTTTATTTCTCAATTTCCACTCGGATCGCACACGTACAGAAATAGTTGTCTTGGTAATATTTATGCGTGGTAGGGCGAGTTGTACATTTAAAATCTCTTATTATTTCAAGAATTCACAATCCATGTAGTATAAAATATTATTAGAGAATAGTCGATAAACCATAGAGAATAGTCATTTGTGAACGAATCATTACGAAAGATTTGAACTTGTTTCATACTTTTTTATATAATTGAATTTTTTCAGATTATATTTATATTTTTTTTATATAAAATTTTCTCATTCTATCGACCTCCGTTTTGTGGATGTTAAGATTTTACTCTCTGTCGATTAATTCTGTTTTTTTTTCATTCTTTTTTAATATTTCCCATTTAACACTTTTTCGGGCGCACAAGAAGGAAACAAGCCTTGTCCATTCAGAGTGATTCTGTCCCAGTTAAGTCAACTTTTCTTCGACATTCAGTAAAAAAGCCTTGCCCTGGATGTTAAAAGCCTTTAAAATTGAAAAAAATCAAATGTTTTCAGATCCATTATTAAAATCGAATATTAAGTCGATTCATTGAGAAGGTCCAGTGGAATGAATCGACTCTCTAACAAAGAGTCAAACCCTTCCAGCACTATGTGTATTATTATTATTGCTTGTATGTTCGTATTGTTTCTAGTAATAATTTCATGAAATATTTAGCAATAATACAGATGAGTTACTACTCTAGTATCGTATTACATTATTCGCGTTATTATTTACGATTTTGTTTTCGTCAATAAATAACTGTTAGATACATATCTATATACATACAAATAGTTGTTTGTGATATCACACATATCACAAACAACTATTTGTATGTGATATGTGTGATATTTTTCTTTAATTTGTTACGTTTGTGTTTTTGTTAGTGTGGCATCGTTCCCACAAATTATTGTATTAAACTGTGATATCCACTAGGTACGTACAATACTCGTATAACAGCTCTTGTTTAATTGCATTATTTGTATGGACATGTAGGTGTAATGAATGTTTGTAACAACGGTAATTTTTATAATGACATTGTTTCTGCGAGTTTATGAATGAATATCTAACCGCATTTAGAATTTTTAATAGGTAGGTATAATTGTGTTTTTTTTATTATACCAGACAATTTTCAGCATACTGTTAGTGGTTTTATATTTTATAGGAAATATTTCGATTACAGGTTACTAATTATTATATTTTCTGCATTAAACTTTTGAAATAGTCACTTTTTTAACCCCAGAGTGTGTATTTTTATTGTGTCGTCTTGTGCCTCGTGGATAACCAACCAAATCTTCTTTACTATTTTTGAATACTTTTCAAGTAAAAGATGTCTCACGGATGTATCGAAGCGATGTCAGATAATATCAATGGGTCAGTCCTTTCGAGATGCTCATATTACCAATATATTATTAAATATTTCATTATGTATTTTACAAATTTTATCATCTATCTCATCTATCATGGATCTCAAAGTTTTTCTTTGAAAAATCTTGATTTCTAGTTTTAAATCCATCGATATGGGGTCTATCATATAAGATAATACATAATTTTTCCATTGAACATGTAACTGTGTTATTGTTTTTATCTCTTTATTTTTGTAATATAATAAATCATTGAAATGCATTGTTATAGTAATAGCTATTCGTTTCGTCTTATGCAAAATGTATGTACGGTAGAGATCCTTTGTTTCTCGCTGCTCCACATTTTAATGTTTTTCTTCCACGTACTCCTTATCGATCCACGGTTTGGGCGGTGTTTTACAAAGTTATACTCGTGGACTACTTTTGGCTCCGTGCCCTAACTATGTGCACTTTACACTAGCGACGTGCATCCCATACTTTGGAAACATAGTCTACACGACTTTACCTCGTTTTCATAATGTGTTTTTTTTTAAATTACATTATATATTATTATGTACGAGAAAAGCCTCCACCTTTTTGTATAAGTTTTTGAGTGTTCTGTAAGAATATCACGTTTTAAGACGTTTTACCTCTTCAGTTCAGCGACGAGGTATACTGATTGACTTAACTTTTACTGGCACGAAGAGGATGACTTGCATGACTGGCTACCCCACTTGTGGGAGATATCGTTGTGTTGGGATGGATGGATGATCCGTATTATACTATTTGTTCACTATAAATGAGGTCCAATATTTAAATCATCATTAATCAATCTTTAGCTTCAGGAGTAGTAAGGCAGCGCCCTTGAGGCAATCAAATAACTGGTAAATGGTACTGAAGAGATCATCCAATATCTACAATCATCCGGCGTCAACAAGCTCATACAATGTTTAAGAGCAAATGTAATTTTGTTGTGATTAATTTCCAATGCCCTAATATTTACATCAAATTGTTAGATGAAAAATGTGGTGAAACTGAAAAAATAGCCTTAATGATAATTTAGCATTATTTAAGTGTTGATATAAATTAAATCTACTGAATGTATACATCATTATTCTAACTGAGTTAGTAAATTATGTGAATTAAGGTTATCGCTAGTGTATGATATTGTAATTAAACTATTCCTCGTCAGAGAGATTCAATTTAAACACATGCAATATAGACTAATCTGAATAGTCTGGTATTTGTAAAATGAATGGCTTGGGATCGAAACTGGACAAATACTTTTCTAGTAAAATGTTAGTAGAACCTAAAAACTTATTAGATTTCGACTGATATCTGTACTGACACTGATTTTCTCTGTTGTTTTCACCAAGATTTCATTGGATTTGACTATTTTAGTACATTTTTAAATTCGTCCACTTTCGATCCAATCCACGCGTAAGAAATTAGTCCGAGTATTTAATGTATTATAGACCTTCATATAAATCGTTAAGATCATCATCATCATTAATCAGACGATATTATAATTACACAGTTTATTAATGACGAAAAATCCGTAATCGAGAAGTCCTATGCCGTGGGAAGACTGTGGGTGTTAAGTAGGTACATATTTACGTGCTACCTCCGTTTATCTTTTGGTGTTTTATTTTATTTTGTTGCGATTCCAAGTTGCGTGCTTTATTTGTTTCTCCGAAGTTCGTAAGTATTAAGTATGCTGTTGTAATTTTGAGAGCTGGGCATTAGCGGTTAATGGATTAACGAGTTGTTAAAATAATATTTTTTTTTAAAACTTATAAAAAAATAGTCCGTTACTTTTTGTAGGTGAAGGGGGAGATTTTTACTGTCGTATTTACAAAGGTATTGTTGTTTCCATTGAACTACAACAAATGGCGTCTTTCTAATTTGAAAACACAAGAGTGGTTAGATGGAAGAAATCACTATATAGTGATAATCTCGCCACTGCACATCATCACATTTTTTCTTATGTATACTGCTTTATTTAATTTGTTATATGAATGATGATGTGCAAGAAGAATAAAATAAATAAATAAATAAGAGTTGTGTGAAAATCGTATAAAAAAATATTTCAATAATTTAGTGGAAATTTATTGAATTGAACTATATATATATATACAACTTTCAAAAATTTCTAGTCATGTGACAAGCATGCCACTGAAGAATTGGCAATGTTACCTAGGTTTAAAGAGTAGGTACTCTTAACCAAGCCTTGAGTAGATTCATAAGCGTCGAAACTCGCATATGTATGTGTATCATATACAACATACCTACCTAGTTAATACCTATTTAAATAGGTTGACTATCGGTGAGTGTAATCAATAGGAATGATTAATCTAGAGTGGTTCATAAATATGATTAAGTATTGACTTTTTGAAAAAGTCTTCCTAAAGAGGACCTTTTTTTTTCATTTTAACTTTTGACTTTTTTGCTCTAGGATATATAATATTTTTGTCTATTTAGCTCCCAGAATTCACTTTGAACTATGTCTTGCATTACATTTAGGTACAAAAAATTGCGATAAACAAGTAACGAAGATAACTCTTTTGTTAACGGATTAAATATTAATCAAGTTAAATGTTTGATTTACAATGCGCAGCTCTGTTCATTTGTGTTTATGTACCAAAATCTTGTTGTTGTGTTGCATGCAGCATAAAATTATTATGTAGGTATGTCGAAGTTACGGTTTGCTGCTTACTTTTGTGAAAACTACTTTTAGTTTGTTAAGTGGTTTTCTTTAAGTCATTTTAGGTATATACAGTCTGGTATTTACGAACGAAAATATGTTTTGTACCATTTCAGTATTTTGACATAAAATTTTTCACCTTAAACATTAAGTTTTTGAATTACATGGAAGGTACCTTGAGGTAAGATGAATCTATAGGTACCTACTTTAAAAAATTGCTGCAATCTAAACGCGCTTGCAGTAATATTCTTTATTTTAATTATTTTGTATTTCTACGCGGAAATGTGATATATTTGTCGTATTTAACCTAACGTTAAGCTGTATATTTTAATATTTTTCTTTTTAATTCACTTGCAAATTAAACAATATGATATCAGTCACATTTAAATTTAACTATAAAACAAGAGAAATACTAATACATTCATCTTCGTGTTTCAGTAAATTGCATGTGGTACAATACGGTGAATAAAATTAATTCCAAAAGATGTGTGGATAGAATTAATTAAAAACAATAAATGCATTGTTATTTATCGGTGCATTGATATTAATTATTGTTTTTATTGACTGGTGTACGTTAAGTGCCGAAAAATTATTAAAATATAAAATATTATTCATATTAAACATTCCTACATGAATTCTACTGTTATTTTCTTCAAGATTATTATAAAATTAAGAACACTGTTTAATTCCATTATAAGAATTGTTACAACGTTTTACTACTACTACTATACCATCACGGCATATCCCACAAGTGGGGTAGCCAGCAGACCAGCTGCATGTAAGAAACATGGAAGCTGTCCTCTTCGTGCCAATATAAAATCAAGACATTCAGGATGGGTGGCAAATCTCATCGCTGAATTTAAGGTGTACAATGTCTTAATTTTTTCGAACACCTGCCTTTTACAGGACACTCGAAAACTTACGGAGAAGAGTGGGAGACCAATTCTTTACCGGGTGCTCCACGGGATAAACAACGTTTTCAACTACATTATAGTCATCTTCAGTAACAACACAATATATCTATATAATAATATTTTATAATGCATTTTCACAAAGTTACACTAGAAAATATAGAATGCTATTTTCTGTTTATTCACATTTTCATCGTTGCCGAAAATTTTCGCATTGAAATCTATCTATCTATAGTTATTGTATATTATGTTGTTCTTTATATTATCGTGTACAGGGTCAATACATGTTGTAGGTTTGTAATCTGTTGTAGGTAATATGCTGTCTTCGAACTTAAAGTTAACCCTCAAATCTCCCTCGTGAACAGGGACACACCCCTTTGTACGCCGTGTGTATCTACATACGCATTTATACTTATGATTCATTACATATATCTAACACTGTGTCCTGTAGTAAGAGTACTAGATATTACAGTGTAGCGATCGATAACTATCTCACAACGTGTATTGGGGTACACATTTTTATTATTATTATGGTGTGAATTTATGTAAATAAAGCTTAGACTGGTTTAGTTGCAAGTAAACCATGTTGGTGTGTGAACAAGTAAAACTTTACAAATAAGAAAATATAAAAATAATAATTATAAAAAGGCGAATCTATTGCTTGTGCAGTTTCTTATATCTAACCTTTTCGACTATCTAACCCCTGAATGTTAATCGGTTGAGGGAAGAACTGATAACATTTTTGGCTGAATAGACAGTGTTTGTTTCCGGAAAAACTTTTGCTGTGTACCTTTTGTATTCTTTATTGTACATTGGTTACAACATAAATCATTATTATATTATGTACAGTAGGTACTAAAAAATATTGTTCGATTCGGCGCGCAAAGGGGAATTATATCGCTGTATTGTGATATCTTTCAGTTGTCTTGCAACTGATTTAACACCAAGTCAATTATTATATGGATCATATGTTTTGTAAAGTACCTGCGTACATGTGTTTTTGTATTCTTTTTAGAACATAAATGTATCCTCCGAAATCGCGAAAAATACCGCAAACAACCATTGTAATAGCTGAGAGATTAATGATGATCTTAGAAATGTTGAATTGCATCCACTAGAAAAATAGAAAATTTCTGACTAACTTAGTTAGCGTACTTGCCTAGTATAAATCGGGCTTTACTTAAACTGCCGTCTATGTTACAACTGCAACAACAGCGATGGTGAAAGGTAAAGGTCAGGGGTAGAGCATTCTCTTGTCTCGTTTGGGTGACTTGATATTATCAAAGGAGCATTGTGTATCTACTTGCAAAACACACCTATTACTTATCTATTCCATTGTATATTGTATGCAAATATTATACTTCTCTCTCACATTACTCACTACTTATTATATTTATTATATCATTTAGAAGTAAATCATTATCTATCGCTAAGTATATTTGCATGTATTGTTTTATGGTGACTGTCTGATAACAATTTCGCTAACATTATCGATCGTTAGTTTAATTTATTATTTCAACTCTCATTCAAATTCAAGTCATTAATTGAAGATGTGAGTGGATGAAGGCGTTATGTGACACAATTATGGAGCTGAGATATCTGGAGTTAAAAGCATTGTTAAAACCTTTATCTGTGTAAAAAAGTGGAAACTTGTATTTTGCGACATAACGCCTTCATCCACTCATGTCTTCAATTATTAGTATTACAAATTATTTTCGATTCATGTTTCGAATATTCTTTCGTCTACCAAAATACTGACTTTGAGAATTTAATGTTTAGTAGGAAAGTTTTCATTTTAGTATAAAAAATGTAATATGAAAATATTGTGTCTCTTATTTCGTTGGTAGCTGGCGTGAAAAAAGGGTCTATCCTACGTGACGGCAAGTTCCACTTTTACGACACAAGCTTTTAGATTTCTGTGAAAGGTGTATAAGGTTGTGTTTGGGTTGATAACTAAAGACCTAGATGTACCTTTAATTTAAAAAAATCTTTATACGAATTCTTCAGTTTAAGCGGATGGTCTGATTTGCACTTATTTCTGATGGCCAAACATCTCTTGTAAAACCATTGAAATATCTCCAAATCCTGTGGAACAGAGAGATACCAGTCGCCTTCAGCATATTGCTTCATGAAACCCAAATTGATGTTATCCAAAGACCTTTATCTTAGGCTCTTGACGAAAATCTGCTCTCAAGAAAAAAGTTTTATAACAAAACGTGTATTTAGATATTGGTAGATTAAGAAAGGAATAGGTTTATAATAACCATTCACTATTCAGTATCTTGCTTAAAACATAATGCATAAGATGCGGATATCAACATGCAGATTATGAACCATTATTACACCGGTGCTCGTTACGAATGTTACTATTGTATATTAGTATTGGGTATATATCTATCTACTTAGTACGCACCCAGTCAACATTATCTGTCGATGTATCTGCATATCTATGATGATGTTTTACATACGACACGTAATACTATCATACTGCAGCAGTACCGCAGTATGCAAACTACACGAGATCAGCTATGCGTCCTATTATTACTAGGTATTTACAGCATTATCCATGGATGAACAGTTTCACGGATGTCCAGCCAACGTACAACAAGAAACAGCTCAGTCCATCATGTTGTTTTTATGTACACGCTGCTATTCACGCAGTACACGCATTCCTAAAACGCGTTGTTACCACATTTCCTATGTTGATGTAACATTAATGGATCCATGTCACGGTTGATTTCATATAATTCTGAATAACGCAGATGGGTGCTTGACGCTCTTACCCAGGACACAGGGCAAAAAACCTGCCACTTCCTTTAGAGCGTCTTTTCGAAAATTGAGTCACCTTTTTGCACAACATTCCTAACGCTCTAATGTTGTTGTCATAGGAACGGTGCATTGTGAAAGGGAATCGTCCAGGTTTATTGGTAGCATTGTAGGCGAAAAATAAGTGCTCTTTTTTGACAACTTATTCGTAGATTTCAAAATCTCTGGTAAATTTAAATTTGCAAAACGGACGGAAATAATTGTGTGCATTCACATTTCCTGTCTTTTACTTCCACATCAGTAGTTATCAGCCTTCTGCATTTTATAAATAGTGAATGCTACGTTTTTGAAGGTAGGTATAATGTTTTCTTTTCGTGTTTTTTTTCTGCAGAAATCGAATAACAACTTTGTAAACCGAAGTACAGGTACGTACCTTAAGTTATCTTCTTTGCAAACTGTCTTGATAATAGATAATTACTTAAGAAGTAAATATAATATGTTCTCCTTAAGTTTCTGCAATGTAGATATACCTAATTTATTACTATTCCTGTACAGAACATTGTTATTTAATTTCGTTGTGTATTGCAAACTAAATCTACCAAAATTAAGGAACAATAAATAATTGAAAAGCAATTTCGTTAATTATTATGATATTATTATATTGAATGAATTAGCGCGATTAAATTAACGCGAGAGATCAATCAAAATACGAATCATACCCATTAATCATATTTTCTGACATAATGTTATTACTAAAGAATATGTACCATAATATATTAAAATTATTAATACAATATATTATGTGTGTCTCTGTCTTAGAAATTTATTCAGTGAGATGAGTTAAGCTATGAAGCGGGCCATATTACAATTCATTTAATAAAATCAATATTCTAAAAACTCAAGTCCATCAGAAATTTAACAACCGTTGATGTGCATCTTAAGCATTGAATAAACTGTAAATGTAAAATAAATCAATCAAATTAATTATCCGGTACCTAAGTTCTCTGTTTTTTTTTTTTTTAAATATATGCATGTACATAAAATATATTGATGCCAATAAAGGCGTGTTTATTTCTTTATTACTGTGGAGGAACTGTTGCAAGGTGTATGTTTATTTATAATATTATCGAAACGTGAGACTTCACCTGCCAAAATTGATAGATTTTTCCGTTGATTACTTGTCTATAATGTTAATAAGATATTTAAAGCTTTGATTTGACGTGAGCTACATGTAAATCGTCAATTAATGAGAATTAAATAATAATGAAATCGACGGATTAACTTTTTATAAATCAGTGATTAAGCGGGTTATAAAAATATGTAGCTTAGTCGTGCGTACTTGAAGTTTTAATCGTAAGTCAAGTATGTACCTATAGTCTTAACAGTTATAGATTTTTATTATTCGATAAATCTACGTTAATTAATATTAACCTAAATTGTTTGTTATTCCCCAACCTAAAGAAATATAACGATCACAATATTTAAAGTAATTGTAACAGAACAAGAAATTTCTTTTTATATTTCAGTAAGCAATATGTTACAGAGAATAAGTAAATCGGAGATGGAATTTAAGCTTTGGCATTTCGTTTAAGAGTTGGGTCCAACCAACAGTCTATAGAAATGTTATACTTAATGCAAATGTGTGAAGACAAAAAAAATACTATTTATAAATTCTTGCTACATTAAAATAAGGCAGGAAAAAAAAGGAATCTATAAAAGGTTTAAAATAAGTTGCCAAATTTTATAAGGTTGTTGTGCTTAAACTGATGCTCAAATGCGTTTAAAAATAACAATTGTAATGATTAAATTATGCAGTTGTATTTAGAACAGCACAATTCTCTGTAAATGTCATGTCCCTAGGTATGTATTCTTTTAATAATATTTATGTTCGCGACTATTTCATATTTTCATCTAAACTGTAAATGGAATATTTCTAGTTTTATATGATGAAAGGATGTATGTAGGTATGTATATAATGTAACATCATTCTCTGTATTCTATAGAATGCTTTTTATTAGGTTTAAGTAGTTAGTAGCATCAGCGAATTATATTTCACGCACCATCGCAGAGGCACACAGCATATTTTCTCTTTATATTACTACGTACATATTACACTCGTGTATGTATGTTGTATCGATCATTTCCTATTATAACTATAGGTACAATTACATATAATAATATTTTCATGTTCGTATTGTCTAGGTACTAATATTAATTGTTTGTGTCGCAATCACAGTAATAATGCTGCGTTCAGAATGAAAAGAAATCATCGTTCATCCATAATAGGCGAATATATTATTTATTTGTTTAATGGTTTACCTAAATGCATATTAAATTTATATGGAGTTATTTTTACTTAAGTTTTTCAAATACCTTCACCAATTATGGTGATCTTTGTATATTAATATATCTTACTGCCTCTCCTTAGGGTAGCGACGTAGTTATTTTAAATGACTATTGAAATTAGTGCTATTTGAATTGAGTAATTTGATGTTTCATTTGCGATGCTAATATTTATTTACGCTCTTTTTGTTTGTTGAAACTTCGGGATGATAATATTATGAATTACGAGTAAATAAATTAAATAGTTATAAAACTCAACCAAAGTCCTTTAGTTGAATACCAAATTGGTAAAATATGTTAAAATCACAAAAGCAGAATTTCTCGTGGTCTTAACGTTAATAAGTTTTCGTAATATACATACATATCTTTCATAAGCCACTTTTTTTATTTTAATTTATATATATGTGTATTGTAATACGCGATCATAAAATACAAGAGTATTTTTCAGTTTAGACTACATGTAAATTTTGGAAACTATTATTATGCTTTTAAATAGTGCATTATCCATAATATTCCTTTTATGTATTTCGATGTAACATATTTCAATCTACGTAATATATTAGGTACTTAACATACTATCGTAGTTACATAATAATATTTCCGTAGATCAAGTATGGTATCGATCCATCGTTTCGCACATAATATAATTACAATCTCATTCGGGGGGCGTATTTTACAACTAAGCCACTGGGGAAAGATAACGATTTGGTTCTTTATGTTCTCTTGGTCGTAATAATATAAAACAAATATCTCGGTGTTTATTTAACTATCTACATTAATATGTTATCTAAAATACAGTAGGTACATATTAAGTTCAATACTTAAGTCATATTGTATAATTTTATATTAACCAAAGGTATCGTTCTTAGTCACCAAATCGCCTTTCATTCTTCTCCTAGAAGCAAAAGGTAGAAACTTGCCTTCTCTCTAATTCGAGCATCTTCGCACCAATCGAGTCACTCTTTTTCATTAAATTCATAATGCTCTGACGTCGTTGCCATACAAATGTTGTGTTGTGAAGAGGTGTCTTCCAGGCCGTTGGAAACCTTCTAGACAAAAGAGCTTAACTCTTTTTGGCTAGATATTACTGGACATTCAATATTTTTCTATTTCTGACAATTAGAGTGCTTTATAAAGAATCTGAAAACGCATCTTTTTGTTTCGAATAATAGATTCACAATATAGCTTCAATCATGTGAGTGAGCGGTGCTAACTTAATTATCCATGTTTATATGCGTGTCTATAGTTGTCATTATTGTCATGTTCTTTTAAAATACAATTCGTTCTCCAAGATCGAAATGTTTGGAGAACGATTGTTTTAAGATAAACAGTCGTTTCCATAAAAAATTAAGTCTAATTTTCGCGGAGAAAATACATCTAGTATTGACTATAGTAATTCGCAATAACTACTAGAAAATTAAAAGAACCCTTTATTTTTTATGAAACCGGCATTATGTTAGCTCTACGAAAGATGTTCAACTATGAAAAATAAGTAAAATGTCGGTATGAAACTAATTAATCATAGATAATTATTAAATATAAAATACCTAATTCACTCGATGTTAAGGTACCTACCTTGCGTCTTTAACGGAGGAAAAGATGAACTAGATGGTAATTAATCAACTAAGACGGGATGTGTCGTTATAAATATGTACTAGAATCCGAGACCTCGTATGTGAAATATAATATGACTGGTGACCACTGCACCAGAGATACTTTGCACATTTTATTGGCCTTGATTTTGAACCAGGTTTAAAGTGCGAATAGCGGATTTGAGCGGAAGTTTGTATCTTTGATCAAAATGTACAGTTATCCAAAACAAGTAAGAATCTTTCACTACCTATAGATTAAAATTTGACCGACACCTTATTAGGTGAAATTGAAAAATTTACACAAAATGCGACAGGACGGAAACAATTCTTGTTTTAAACAATGTCTATTATTCTAATTACTCGGCGATTGATCAAATTTTTTATTGTATCTTTTTCACATATAATTTCCTTATATTTTTCAAAATACAGTTACTTTTCATTGTTGAATGTTTTTGGAGTGTGTGAGTAATAGATTTTTTGTTGAAATATATTGATAGATAAAAAAAACTTTGGCTGGACTTATGTAAACCGGAATTAGCCCATCTTTATTTTTTGTATATATTTGTTTGCTACTAATAATATAATATACTTTTAATATCGAATACTTTGTTCCCAATAAGCTCAAATCTCTCGACAACGGATAGATATCCGAAAAAAAAGATAGCCGGAGTTATGTGTTTTGTGCTGTATAATGATAAAATAAACATCTTATTTCAATCAATTTTGCCGACTGTCTTTATACAAACATTAATATCCTGCTTGCTTTCTTACTTCAAATTATTTTAAAATGATTTTTGTTTTCTTGATGATTTGATTTCTTTGAATAGTTCGAAGAAATAAATAATGTAAACGGTTAGCTAATGAAATCCATTATTGTTTCAAACTTTAAGGACTTGTGCTCTTTGCCTAACAATATTGATTTTTCAATCATTATCAATAAAATAATGCCAAAGCATTTATACAACATTGAATAGCTGCCTTCTTTGATTAATCCCGTCCATGTCTGGATAAAGAGGTCCTTCATCTCTTCTTTATTGTCTCATCCCATTTATTTATTGTGCTGGTGGTCTTCACGCTCCAGGTTTTATTTTTTGGTCCTTTTCATTTGGCCATTTGCATTCGTGATCTACCTGTAAATGAGTATTATTTATTTGTCTTACATTTCTTAAATTAATTTAAAAAAAAACGGATTAACTCTGGATTTTAATCGAAAAGCATCTATTGTTTCTAATTCATATAAACCTGATGTCGGGCTTTCTATAATTTATTTGTAAGCATACAATCTCTCATTTTATCTAATATTTATTGTTTAGGTAGGTACACAGTTAATTGTTGTATTGATTTGGCTCATATTATTCCATTACATTTTACCCACCAGCAATTAGATTCTACATACATTTCTGTAACACACTCGTGATTTGATACATTATATTGTCGATAAGCCTAGCCTGGTACAATAATATCGATTCCCATATGGTAGATATGTGTTTATATCGATAGATAACCTTGTAGTATGTAGGGGAACAGCCTTGAAACTCAAACATTAACACAATATATTGTGTGGTGTCGTAGTTCAAATATCCTCCATACATTTCTCTAAAATTACTTCTGAATTCGTTCTGTGCCTAATGATATTATTTTTATGGCAGCAAGGGATGTTTAGAAGCAACAGCGATTTGAAACATTGGGTTGTTTAATTACATTATTATTTCTTGCTAAGTAATCAGGAAAGTTAACTGCCTTATTTTCATTAAGAATTGAAGGAGACTCACCGACCGCCCATATAGCTCAGAAGTGTGGGGACTTGTCTACACTTACGGTGCCATAGTGAGTAGCCTGAAGTGCATTTGATTATTTATAATCTTGAAGCAAATTATGTATGTAAATGTATTGTATTGTGCTTTATAATATTTATGAATTCACTAGTCAAAACAAGGGATCTTCAAGACTGTTGAATTTAGCTCCTTCAGGTATTAGTTGTTCTCATCTGGTACTTTACCGTTTTGCTTCATCTTGCATAGACCGATGTCTCGACGTTTAACTATATTTTATAGTAATGAATATTAAGATCAGTATTATTTGTTTGACCAAAAGGACTCTAGTTCAGCGAAATAATGTATAAATCTTTACTGGCATATAAACCAAAAATTAAACAATAACAAAGATAAATAAGTAAAACTCTGTTGTCTTAATTAAACTGGATTACAACTAAATATTTTTAGAAAATAACGTGTAAAGTAAAATATCGCAACTTGATGTATAATCTAACTTTAACATCACGGAATTATCACCCATTTTTATTTGTATAAATAGTAAATGACCCAATGACCAGATAGTAAATACCTCTGATGTTAGCGGCTGTGGAAAGAACGACATCAATAATGGTCGTGACTTACTGGTACACAATATTGGGACGGGATTAACTCCGTTGTTTATTGAAATTTCGGGTATTAATAATGTCATTCAACGACCCTTTCATCGCCGAATACGATACAATATTTATGTAATTTATAATTTGAAAAATGTCCGTGTAGCAATTTCATTTGCTCGTGTTTTAATATTTTCAACGTATGCTTAAAGTGGTTGGTTGGCAGAAATTGCCCACGGCAATAAACCCGCCATTTGAAATATATTTTTTTTCAATAAAGTTTTTATTTATTTATTTATTTATTTATTTAACATGTTTCAAGTATGTATGTTGCCACAAATTTGAATTAAGTACAAAAGTTCCGAAGGATTCAATTTACTTTGCAATGTCCATTGCGATCAGTTCACAATTAAGTCGAATCTCATTTGTTTTGAATTATTTTACAAATTGTGACTGTCGGCGAAATTTGTGATCCCTGACTGTACCATGACATTGGATGGCTGAACTACAAAACATAATTTATTGTATCCAAGTTTTCAAGTAGGGCTAATTTCTCATATAGTAGAAAATGTCCTTTCCATACCGTCAAACTCATAAATATTGAAAATTGTTACGAAAATAGAATAATAGTGATTTTATATCGAAACTTTGAAATATCCATAAAATATAATTGTCTTCCTTAGAAATGTCTCAAGTATTTTGTGTTATTTTCGTAAATACTCTTAAGACGATTACATATTGTTGTATAGCGTACAAACTATGTAATTATATACCTGGAATCTCCATTAAATCTTTTTAGCAATATACACCTTCCTCCTCTTGTCCTTGTTCTGTCAGTTGTACTTTATGCCTCTTCCAGCAATCCCTCTGCATTGCCTACTGCTTCCATGACCTCTGAATTTGCTAAGTTGAAACTTTAATGATGGTTGCACGCACATTATTCAAATGTTAATTCCTTTTATGTACGTGAGGATTTGGATTAGCTTATCGTCGAAATAAAATTTTGTCGGAAATAATTTAAAAAAAAATGTCATGTGTAATTATTCGGCTTATGAGTGAAAGTTGTTATGAACGTAAAATTTACTCGAAAATTTGCAGCATTTCGTTTTGAATTTTTTCTCTTATGTTTTATACAATAATTTTAGAATTTACATACATAATTTTAGTATAATCGTACATACTAATGAGGATTGGGTTGGCTGTTATTATGTCTGTTTGATTAACAATTCGAATAAATTATGTTACTTCGTATTGTTATTGTTCCCAATTGAAGTGTATTTAGATTCTTAAATAAATTTGTTTTGCATGAACGTGAAGACAATTGAGTTGGTCATATCCAAATATATATTATGGAAGTAGAAGGTCTGTACGCTAGAATAATCAGTGTCATCTTAGTAACATTTTCAGTAAGATGCACCCACTCTTCCCATGAGTTTAATATTTGGTTTATAATGTTTTTTGTTGTTGTTGAATTATCGTTAATATTCATTTACATGATTAAATATATCAAGCATATTTTAATACGTAGTTTATCATATTGTTTGTTCAATAGAATTACGATACCAATTTAAAAGGAAATTGTAACATTATTTTAATTCAAAGCTTTGGAATTGATATTATTTGAAATATATTTATTCCACAATATTTTTTTGCTTTCCCGTTTATTTAGGTATGCAAATGTAAATACAGCAGATCCTTAAAATCTAAATGTGTTTACGTTACCCCATATTACTATATAGGTATTATGTATCTTGCGGAGTACTTTCATTTCCTCGACTAGGTATCAACATTATTTCGTAATAATAATAATACTTTGATCGAATCTTCAAATATCTATCTTATTTTTTACTGAGCTATTACGTTAGTCAGTAAAAAAATAAGATCAGCTGGTACTGTTTGTTTTGATCTCGATGTTCCTTCACAAAGTATACATCATTAATCACAGTTCTGTTTACTATTTGCCGGTACTATCTGGAGGAGCCATATGCTGGCTGCAAGATGCAAGAATCTATGTTTCCACAGTATCTATCAACTGTTAGATGAAGACAAACATCGACATTACTAAGTCCGTAGAACTCATGATAAACATTTTTACAGAGCACTTAGTGAAACATATTAATATCTTAGCTGAAAAATAAAAGCAATTAGTTTATGCATAAAAAATAATTAACAATACCATTATACCAAGTACAAAAATTTCAATTGTAAAAAACAATTCGTTAATATATACTACTACTACTACTATATGATCACAGCATATGCCATAAGTGGGATAGCTAACAGACCAACTGCACGTAAAATACATGCAAGCTGTCCTCTCGAAGGTGCCAATAAAATATTATATTAAACAACTTCTTATAAAAAATATTTGAATTAGAATTTACAAAAAAACTTGTAGTTTTTTGGCGTAGAGTAAGAACGTTGTGAGTATTATAATTTTATTCATAATATATTATGCATTGGTTGTCGTAGTTATGGGAAACACCTATGTATCCATCTACTAAATATATTTTTTATTTAATAGATAGATACATCTATTAAATAAACGTTTTAAGAACGATATTGTCAAGTTAAAAAAATATGATTTATCTATTTCAGTATCTGTATCATCATGGCAAATTCCACAAGTGGGATAGCCAATAGACCAACTGTGTGTAATAAACACTTTCAACTCATTATAATTAAGTTTATATCTACATTTATCATTTTAATGATGATGATACCGTGGTTCTCGGTTGTCTCTTTAACCCAAGAGTCAATTATTTTATTTCATTTCGTTCGAGTTCATTTCAAAATCAGATTCTTAGTTGGTTACAAAATAATCTGCTTATAACTTGAACCAGTAAGTAGTGTCTCCCGATGATTTCTATCCATTCGCACTAGTCAATGGTATTTAATATCGCTTTTGATGTCCAATGGTGTAGGTGGATGCAATACACCTTTCATTTTGTACAAATCCCTTTGATCATTAGTTGTTGCATGCTGTAGGTACTGCATATTTTTCGTGTCGATTACGTAAGGTATCTAGAACTTAATGGATATAGTACCTACAAGTATAAATGCCAGATGCCTTGTTTGATTGTGTCGTAATTATAAATGTTTGTTTTGATATCGTTATGCTATCTTCGTATATTGTTACACTGTAGGTAGTACTATTCAAATATCGCTTTTATTAGATTTTAGCAAGTTTCGAATCTATGTATTTGTCGTTATTCTTTTACGTTTTATGTAATTATAACTAACAACTTCGTTAAAATTAAAAAAAAACTTTCTAATTTCAATTATATTTACAATTGTATTTTTTTTTACTGTGTTATTCATTAAAATAGCAAGCAAACCAACTTGATTTCTATAGTTTGTTTGATTGAAGGATTGCGAAGATATATTATATTTTGTTGATTTTAAACTGGAAATGTTTTATAAATTAGTTATTTCCTGATCAAAGACAAGTGATTTGAAAAAAAAACGTTGAATTTAGAAACGTTGATACAGAAAAGATGCATGAAAAGAATGTAGATTATAGAATACAGGAAAATTATTCAGATTGTGCATAAATAAATATATCGTGTTACATAACATGTAAGTTGATATTCTTCCGAAACATTCGTTAAATATTCTCTCAATGTAGGTAGGTACTAGGTAGTTAATAGAATTCATAACATCGATATACATTATTGTTAGCTTTGGAACTGGAATCAATTTTCATGCTTTACTACTGTTGCATATCATTATTTTGACTTTATAGAATGCGGATACAGAGCTTTGACTTGCGTGCTTTAGGAAGGTAATGGTACGGTGAAACTCCCATAAACTATTATCGGAATAGTGTATTAATATCATAGACATACTCGTAAATGTAACATTAATAATCAATATTTATGAGAGTCAAATACGCACGGTATTCAGAAATAAGGAATAACTGCTATTCGAAATGTAAGAACTGATTAAGTACACCTCACTCACAGAGATAATTATTATTCCAACTTGATACACGGCTTAAATTATTCCTTATTAATGCCAAATTATTTTATTCCTTATCAATCTTATTAAAGTATTTTTTCAGTATGATATTTAGTAGTTGTATTATAGAAAGAAAGGTTTTTATTTAACCAGGATAACGAATCGTTTTGTGAGTGAGGTTTTTATTTTATTCCGGGTTAACTTTAGAAATTTTATACAAGTCTAAATATTTATTTATTTGCGAGTACAGCTGACTATATGAAGGCAGAATATTTAATCCGTTTACTTGAACTTTTGATGTTTTCAATAGATTCTCAAGTGCATATCATAATAATGTATATTTAGGGCGAGTTTTCTCTTCTCGAATTTTTCTCTCCTCTTTTAGTATATTTTCTCATAAATGTAGAAATAAGCTTTTCATCTGTACGATCTCCTTTTTACGATTTCAGGAGAGCATGAATGTTGAATTGTGTACGTACAAAAGCAGTCTCGTCAATGAACCTTAATAACGGTCCTCTTTTAGAAATGATAGAATGGTTAATAGAATTTGATATTTCAAAACGTATTTCAAAATCCATACAAAAAAGTAATAATTATTCTTACATTAACGGTCTTTAAAACTCGACGTTTTTTGAGACAGTGTATCTTTTTAATTATGCTGCGGATACTAGTAGGTATTGGTTGTGTGAGACCCTTTTAGGAATATTATACTATCTTTTGCAAATGTTACTGTGTTAAATTCAATATCTTCGCTTGCAATAATATTTGTTTATGTGGTGGATTACAATGTAGTATGAAGTTATGATTGATAAAAATATAATTATAATTGTAGAATAGATTGGATTTCTTTTACATGTGTCATTCCTTTGCAATTGGCCAGACACAAAATAGTTTATCACAATAACTTGTCGATGTGAAATTAATGATTTTTTCTTCTGTGTTGTAGAAGTGTAGAATGTGTAGAATTCTTCTTTATCTGAGTCGTAACAAAATACCCCTATGTTGGCAAATACTTCAACATTGGCCTCCATGTTCCGTACTAGATGAAAGAAGTCCCACACCCGCTACACCCTCGTCCACTTTCCGATGTTTGTGTTCAGAACATCTGCTTTCTTCCCACACTACGCGTGCTTTCTATTTTGTCTTTAAGAATGAAATGTTGTAAACTGTAATTTCTGTTTCTTTTCTGTACTTTTAGTTTCTCAGAAGTATAGGTATATTCTAATAATTGATGAGTGACCTTCATCCCTTGAAAATGTTTATGTGAACGAGTAGGTACACGATGGTCAAAATTTTAACGTACATAGTTGAAAGGCACGAAGCGTGGCATATAAAAAAAGATTGGTAATAAAAGTTGATAGCTTGCTCTATACCCGCGGGAAATTTAGTTATGGTTCTAACGCTGTAGTCTTCATAAACAGTTTTTTTTCAAACGGAGAAATGAGTTGTTTGTATAAATAAACCTTCATAATCTCATCAAGTATAATATTGTATACACACTGTACATTGCCGACACGGTGTTATGATGTAGTCAGCAATAGTGTGGCGTAACTCTGTTACGTAATAACTTCTCCGAAACTGTTTTCTTTCATTTCGGACGTTCGTATGTTATTATTTCATACCATGGATCATTACTTTATATTTTCATACAATCTAGTGTTGCTTGAAATTGCTCGTTTCTGAGCCGATGCTTGAATTTGAATAATAAACATCTTAACTGCAAAGAACCAATGATTTTTTATTGGGCTACATTTAAAATGTGATATTTTAAACGTACACATATTATGTTAAACGTTTAAGTAAATCAGCGAAGAAGTATGCCACCCATCTGTACACGGATGTCAGTATAGCTGACGGACTTTCATATTTTTTCCAGACAACCAGTGAAGCCTCAATTTTTAGACAGAGTGTCAACATCCTGAATGACTTTCATAATTAAATCCGACGTCTTCGAACTTTTTTAGCCGGTTAATGTACGAATCTTCATACTTCGGTAATAAATCAAATTATTTAGAAACATTATTAGTGTTTTACTGCCTTACTACATACATTAGTTGAACTATAGAATTGTAGTATCAGTATGTGTTTCTTTTGTAATCTATATTCAGTGAACAAACATAATAAGTCTAGTACTCTAATACTTGTAGTGTTTTTGTTTTATATTTCCAGCAATAATATTCATAATGTTATATTTCATGTATTGTTCGTGTAATGTATATACCCACTCTACGTAGACTTCCATTTCCTCCCACCATTTTTTGGTCATTAGGAGCGACGCGTCTACACTGTTACTATTACATTTGTAGTAGCTCTTAAAAAGCAATTTTATATGATATCATTGTAACTATAATAATGTCTTTATTTTTGGTGGTAGCGCATGAATCTTATGTAATAGGTACTATTATCATAATCTTTTCTTATATAACTTTTGTTTGTTTTAGAGCCGACACTTTAATGGGCAATTTCAATAGGTACATATTAAAATCATTTTTATGTACGTCTTAGAGGAATATTTTCTGTTGTATCTTATATTCCCTATTTTTGTAATTACATTAATATATTGACATTTCTTTACTTGCTTGAGGTAAAAAAAGATAAATGTATTTTGTCTTTTTGGTACCTGGAAGATGAAATAGGAAGCAATATCTAATATTAGAACGCTTAACTTTATATCTAATCGTACTATCTTATGTTATAAATTAAGGCAAAGGAGATAAGTCAAAGGAACATATTATTAGTATGGATAACACAGCTTATCGTATATACCATCCAGTAAGAATAATATGGCGTATATCTGGAACGGAATAATGAGTATGGTACACTTGTTACTATAAGTGACGTTTCTTCCTTATCCCAATTCGAATCACGTGCGTCTCGTGAATAGGCCCGCCCGAGGTACCCTGAGGGCATCCCGCCTCCCAAACGTACCAGTGCTAATCTCGAGGATTTCAGCATGAAACATTATAATATCTTACGTCAAGGGATTATGTGCATTGTTTTAACTCAAATTAACGCTCAATATTCTGTGTCACTAGGGATTTGAATATATTGTAACAACACAATACTTTGTGATACAGTAAAAATTGTTACGTAAAGTAGGTACCTAAAGTCTAATTTCACGTAATGTGTCTGGAATGATAATTGGGAAAATCTTTTACATTGTTTACTCTGTCGTTCTCGCAATTGTGACGAGGGTTTATCATGAGTCAGATAAAAATCAGACGCTAATTTTTTTAATTTCTTTCGTTTTTTTTTGTATAAAATAGGTATATATTTTGTTCTTCTCTAGTTTTTAAGATTATTTGTTACATAAATAGGTAATGAAACGTAATAATATTTTTAATTTTGTCCGTTTCATCTCGGTTCTTCATTCTCGTTATTTTGGAAATTATTTTATCAAAAAATCTTTATTTTAAATACTTTTTTGAGATAAGTAAGTAAATCATCGCTTTGGGAATCAAGTCAACTGAATAAAATTTAATTAATAATGATTAGGCGTGTTTAATTGTTTCCTTTGATGACAAAAGAAGTAAATTAAAGGGTTTATTATAAATTAAGACTGCTGTATTATTTATAGGCTAATCGCTTTTGAGCTTAATTTGCATTTCTATAAATACTCTTAATATCTCGAGTTCAAAGGATTTTATAAGGTTCGCAATATTGAGAGATTTTTGCCTTATTAAAATTATATTTAAGATTTTTTTTTTCTAGCTGAGATGTATACAAAAGTAAAAAAAAAATAGGTAGGTACAAAAGATTTTTTCTGCCCTATATATCTTTTTTATTATGTGATTGGTTTAAGTGACGTATATATTTTTGCAAATCATGAAAATCAAATAATATGTATTTATATATTTCACATTCGCCGATTTCGCGTATTTCATTACTAAAATTCATCAATTAATTCTGGTATTGTTTTTTCTAAACTCATCGTGTGCTTCATTTAAAACATTTAAACGTTTGAAAATCATGAGGAAACTGTACGTTGTGATCTTGTCTTTCGACATAACATACATTTTTCCTTAGATCCATTTCAAATTTTTCTCATGTTGCGGTGTGAAATATTGACACTACACACCCCCTGTTCGATCCCTTTTCCCAACGGCACCCTTATGCGTATAATCGTAACAATCCGCAGGTTTTGTTCACCCGGAAATGTCTCGAAAATGTCCGACCCGCTGGAGTAAAAATTGTCTCAATACCTGTTATTTCATTTTAACCGAAAAATAATCCAAAAGATTCACGCCCCTTTTTTAATATTTTAATAAATGACAATTTGTATAAATAAGCACAAAAATGACAATAACCTCGTCGTTTTGTGGAAAGCTACTGCAAGTGCCCATTTAGGAATCATAACATTGAGTGATTAATATAGTCAAGGCATCACAAATTTTGTAAACAGTGTCTATGTCGGCAGACTCAATATTGTAATGAATAACAGAATAATTATTTATTCGTAATTATACTTGTCTACTCTATTGCTCTGAGAGGATGAGTTATCTGCTTACGTTTCTTACAAACCCTAACAAAAGAAAATTTTAGAACATTTGTCGGGTATTTACAAATGTGCGCCCTTAAAGGAAGTAAAAGCACTACATATATTATTTTTATTCAGATTGCCAAAACGTTACGAACATAAAACACAACTTTATGAAAAAGGTTGTTTTATTAACAAGGAAGATTTATTCCGCGACCCATATAAATTGAAGAAGACATTTCATATTATAGCTTTTATGGAATGCCAAAATAAATTTAACGTTATCATATTATTTTAAAAGGTTTTCGTATGAATATTATGTATTTCTGGGTGATGGAATTTATTTATAGAGATTAGCGCCATAACTTTAATAAGAAGAAATTGTTGTTTTTTCCGATTTGGTTATTATTCTAAATTTAGTTCTTACTGTGAGTAAATGTGATTTTTCATGAATAACTATTTAATCTTGTTTCTCAGCGTTTGAATCTCCTCGTTTACAGCAGATTGCTCCTTGGCCTGTTTCTCCAGTACTGCGACCCTCGAGTCATGTTCCCTACTCTCAATCGTCAAGACAATTTAGAGACTTTCTGAATTCCTCCATGGATGTATCTATTTCTTTCTTTATTGTCTTCATTTCTGCGGAAATGATTTCTCTTAGCCGGCTGTAAGTTCATCCGTCATACCTTGGTTAAAGAAATCCGTTCGACCATTAGAATATTCACGAGACGAGTCAACCTGTTCATTTGCATTCTGCAAGTTACCACTCGCGTTAATGATTGCTCTACAATCCTTGCACTTCCAGGACTGTTTGAAATTTGTTATTGGTTTTTCTATTTTTGTTTTGTGAGTTCGGAATCGTCTGCTTCATGAGTTGATAATGGTTGTAGATGACATCAAAATAAGATCAAAAGTGATCAAACTGTTTACATGTAATGAGTGCAAGAATAATAAAATAAATTAAATTAAATGGAGGAAATCCCTTTAAAGTAAAAACTGCTCGCCATTGCATATAGCTTTGCAATTTTATATATTTCAATAATTTATTTGCACTGTTTATATAAGAGGAGAAATAAACAATATCAAAAAAATGAAAATTTATTTCTGTGCATAAGATTTTTTGGTATTCCATTTTGTTTCAATATGATTTTCAATTTTGGAAATATCTGGTGAAAAGGTGCAATGTTCATATAATTCAATGCTGGGGAATCAAAACCAGTTAATTTCAACTTGACGCTGTTCTTTATAGAACTTATTACAAATGGTTGAATATTATGTATAATTTTGTTTATTTTCCATAATGAAATGTCGGCATTTCTTTCATATTATTCATTGTACGTATAATGAATGCATAGTTTTGATTAATATTTTTGTATACGGTAATAACGAGTACCCTGTATTGTATTGTGAAATAATAACGGATAACTTATGTGCTTTCTAATAAAAATATATATCTCTAGAAACAAAGGGAGTCTGCTGACGTACCTATTCTGGTACAGAAAAGACGTACGAACACTACATTCCCTCACATAGCATTATCTGTGCTCATACAAACTACAACACTATGTACTATCCTTGTATAATCTAGATAGTGAAATAGTGAAATAGTGAAATGGGTATTTTCTCTTTAATCGTTAATTAACGAAGATAAAAAAGTGATTAATCAAATAATACTTCTTTGATAGTATTATATCAGGGCTAAGATGAACGTTAACTACCGTTAAAATGTAAATTTTACTTCAGTTTATTAACTTCAAAGTAAATTGTATTTTCAGTAAATATGAAATACCTCCACACACCCGGATATCTCAGAAGTGAGTCAAATACTCCTATTTATTCGCACTTGCAAACAAAAAAAATATCCTCACGGGCGAGCCACATAGGTAGCCTGAATGACCGGTATTTTCAGTAAAATTATCACTTTCATTTAATTTATTGTGTCGTGCACAAGTAGTAAAATTCCATAGTTGGATGCGTTAAAAAGAGTTTTTTTGGCTATAGGTTTTAAAACTGAAGAGACGTCTTTGGATTTCTAATAATAATCAAGAGATTAATCCAATAACATGACCAATTCACAAATAAAAAAGTTATTTTAACGTTTTGATTTAGTTTGTGGTTAACCGTGTCTATTTCTGGTATGTGTGATATATTGTCCCTTTATGTGTATCTCTGTATTGAGAAACTAAAGTTTTGTCTTTCGTGTTTCAATTAAGCAAGATGTATGGGATTGTATGTGGGAGTGAGTGAGTATAAAACGTCATACATAGATGTTACATACTATGTATTGTCTATTATAGCACTTTCAGCTTATATCATTTCTAGCTTTATATTATGTTTGAGGGTGAAATTAGATGATATTGTGTACCGTCTTAATAAATATTATGTAAAAGTTGTGGCATAAGGAGTTGCGAAATCAGTAAACTCGTGTTATGTTGAACACATAATATGTCAAGTGTAAATCACTTCTTAGCTTTACGTTGTTTTGTCATCATTCTTAATTAGTTCAGAGAATGTTACGGATTTCATATAATTTGGTACGGATTTCATATAGTACAGTACAGTATGTAAATTATCATTATTTTGCGTGGAAATATACGAAATCTTTAAACTCATGCTGATGGGAAAGATTAAAATTAGGACGTGATCCTAATTGAAGACACACCTTATTAGTACGCAATGCAAAATATTGGGCTGAAGTGAGGCGTGTTGGAAAAACTCTTCTGAGTGGCGCAGGACATAAAGTTTTAAATTAGAAACAAATATTAGATGTGTCTATGTTATGTATCGCTATTAACATAATATTTATCTTCGCGATACAAAGTGCTACTGAAAACTCAGTTTATTGTTAGAATTTAATCCCCATTTGGTAATAACTTAATATAGTACTTTTTAAACACATATGGCTTATTTACAATCATGTAAAATCCTTTATAATGACATAATTACTTGCACTCTATTTCATTTACCAGTACCATTCTTCTACCAGTATTGTAAACTATATATTATATATGTTTTATTCTACTATTGAGTTATAGTAATAGTAGTAATATTCGGTACATTTTCACATTCTATTTATTATATTGTCCGATATTCAATCATTCTACAATATGTTACCATTGTAACCTAATGGATATTATTCTTATATCCGATGTGCTATCGTTTTTCTTTATGACGGGCATTGCACGACGTTTTCTTTATGTATCGGTAAATATTATCATAAGGATCGAAATCATATACATATCGAAATCACAGAAAAATATTAAATAATTTACTCGCTGAAATGTCAAAGGCTTCAACATTCAGACTCTTCAAGAGGTGCGGCAAATAGCGCTGCAGTTCGGGAAGACTTTATTTATCCAAAATAAAATTCTATCATTAACCATTACACATACTTGAATTGCAAAAAACATACGTACAGATAAATAGGAGTCCTCTGAATCCTGAAATATCCAGGTATGATGTTGTAAACACAGAGGATGTCGAAAATTGAATGGATCTTATTCTTGGAATTCTCACTTTAATTTGGTTTAGTTTGGTGGCTACCTCACTTGTGGAATATGCCGTGATGGTGTAGTAATAGAAGCTAATTTAAGACGCTATTTATTCCAAAGAAATTTGAAAACTTCGACGTTCGTCTACTAGTTTCTGATGAAATATTTATGTATACTTTTCACCCTTCAATAATGACGTGATCGATTCCTTGGAAACTAGACCAATATTCACATAATTTAATGATCTCTTGCAAGAACCTTTAGGGTTCTGCGTTCCCAAGAGGTAGTAACTGATGGACGTAATGAAAGTGTTGTGTGACTATTTATGCATGTCATATAGTAAGCATGCCTACCAGCCACGCGGAGTTAGTTGAAGTCGTTCACGTTATATTGATCGCCGTGGATTACGCAATTCTCGCTTGTAGAGTAAAGGCTGACTGAAGCATACTAATGTGTAGTATTACGTTAAGCTCATACCTAATACAACCCTAATGCTTCGTGTGACTTACGTGGGATCAAATTCAGAAAACGGTCGTTTATAGCAGTAGTACAGAGACAAATAAAACCGTATTAAAAGGAAATAAGAAATAAATCAAAATATTTTGTCTCCTGCAATTTTCTCACTTAAAAGACACTTGAAAATGTTGATATCATCTATGTTGTAATTTTATAAATTTTAAAAATACTATTGATTCGTTTATGAGCAATTAAAAGTTGAAAATATCCGCATTTGATTTTTCACAACATTGTTTATTGATATTATTTATTTAAGCAGATTCATGCTACCTACAATAGCGCAATTGAAGCACGTGTGTATTTGAAATTTATTCTTGTTTATAATGGGATGTTAATTAAAATCTGAAAAATATTCGAGATTCTGCTGATTGTTATAATATAATATGGCCAATGTGTGTATTGTATTTCAGGGGTTTAATCCAAATGGATGTAAGGATTGACGAGGACACAAAAACGGGGAAAATCAATATCAAGAGAGGTGTAAGACAAGGCGATATCATCTCACCTAAACTTTTTACGTTGGTTCTAGAAAGTATTTTTAAAACACTAAACTGGGAACATAAAGGGATTAAAATTAACGGAACATATCTGAGTCACCTCCGCTTCGCAGATGACATAGTACTCATCAGTGATGATCTGGAAGAACTTCATACCATGATAAAAGAGCTCCACGATGCCTCCCTGAAAGTTGGTCTACAGATGAACATAAATAAAACCAAAATCATGAGTCCATCCAACAGCAGTATCACAATCGATAATAAGAAAATTGAACCTGTTGAAGAGTATATTTATCTTGGACATAAGATCAAATTAGGGAAAGAAAATCAGACAGCGGAAGTACCCAGAAGAATTGGACTAGGTTGGGCAGCCTTTGGGAAACTCAATCATATACTTAAAAACAAGGATATTCCCATGAATTTAAAAAGAAAAGTGTTTGAAACATGTATCCTCCCTGTGCTTACATATGGTCTGGAAACTATCACCTTAACTGCGAGGACCATATATAAATTAAAATGTACACAGCGATCTATGGAGAGACAAATGTTAGGCATAAGTCTGAGAGATAGAATCAGAAATGAAGAAATCAGACGCCGGACAAAGGTTGTCGACGTGGTGGATCGTATTGCCAAGCTAAAGTGGCAATGGGCAGGTCATGTTGCCAGACAGGGAACAGACAGATGGGCACCCAGAGTCCTAGGATGGAGACCATGGGACATGAAAAGAGGAATAGGCCGGCCTCAGAAACGTTGGGCCGATGATATTGTCCCTGTCGCGGGTAGCAGGTGGATGAGAGAAGCCCAAAGAAGAGAAGAATGGAAGAAATTAGAAGAGGCCTACATCCAGCAGTGGAGAGACGGCTGAAGAAGAAGAAGAAGAAGAATCCCAACATAATGTATGTAGGATCAAACTAAGTTGGGATATTTTACACTCGAATATTATAGTAGGGATATAATGTTTACTGTAGGTATCCGTATGTTACTTATTCTTGCGTACTTCTGAGTTGACGTTTACTGAATTATGCATGTACTCGGTTAATTATGGCTTTACGGATTTTCCGGTAAACCCTCTCTTTGATTTGTTTTTATTGAATATACCGGTATTATGTTGTGTGTTATATCTACGTCATATTATTACCAACCCTTGAAGGTGCTTGTAGTCTGTTTTATTGTATTCTTTCGGGCTAGATATTCCCCGCTGTTATCTAATGAAATATGCATCACACTGATTTTGGAATTCAAGAGATTTCTCGGATATTTATTTTGCTTCAGAGGTTTAACTTTCAGACAAGGTTTGAATATTGTGCGAGCATCTCAAAGTGCAGCTTTAATTTTGAATTTTTCTCGTGTTATTTTGATGTAATGCATATTTTTATTGTGTATTTAAACTTTGTAAACACTCATATTTTTTTCGTTTAGTTGTCGTAATGAATACCTACTCTTTCTTGTTAGTTTTGCACTAATATAGTATTTTATACCATTATTATCGAATCACATATGATTAGAACATTGATTGAGAAGTTTTAATTTTTTTTTTAAAGATATATCTGGGTTTTGTTTAGTATAAACCCAAATACAACCTTATACACCTTTCATAGTAAGCTACTAAAAGCTTGTGTCGTGAAAGGGGAGTTTGCCGGCACCTGGTATCGAACCACCGACCCCATGTTCACGAGGCCGAGACTCTACCTCCAGGCTACCGACGAACTCAGTCTTGGAACAAGTCTTGGGTTTTCAATTGTAGAGCACGTTTTCTGTGTCTAGCTGGTAGCCTACTCAGCCTTTTCGACACGTAAATGAAGGTGTTAAAGGGGCGAATTTATTATAAATTTTTGATTTGCATAAGTAATAGTTTTATTCAACTTATTTGTTACTTCTACTATACTACTATACCATTGCGGCATATTCCATAAGTGGGGAAGCCAGCGGACTAACTGCATGTAATAAATATGTTGATAGATAGTCCTCTCTATGTCAATAAAAATATGATATTCAGAATGGGTGGTATGTTTCATCGCTGAATTGTAAATTGTCACTTAAATGGTGATTTATCCGCTTTAAACTAATAATTTTTTTGTTTGTTTCAGGTAAACTGAATTCCATTTTTGTTCACTACGGGATTTCATCAAAATACAAGGAATCATCGAGCTACTTTTGCACAAGCACGAGCACTGCTCAATTTTGAGGGTCAAATATGTAATAAATGTGTTTTTTTAGTAATAAGGTGCGTATATAATATTATTAAGTTGTAAATTTTTGTTTAAATAAAAATATAAACCTTTAAAAAATATAAACCTTTACTATAGTTTACACAATTACGTTTTTTTATGATTTTTTCTAAATTATTTACTCGTGATTTTATTTATTTATTTATTTATTTATTTATTCATATAATAAACGGCTTTCGCCTTTTACAATGTTAAATCATTCTATGACAATTTTTATACACCTTCAAAACTTACTCCAATCTCACATTAAATCATTTATTCTATTCTCCACCGTATATCTATACAAATAATACATACCTATTACATTCTACACAAAATCAACAAAATATACACAGGCACTCGCAGCCAATACAATTTACATCCAGGCCCACGGTATTCCACACTATATACATCTACATTTTGTATGCATATGCAATATCAATACCGTAGTTTTGTATAATTTTCACAGAAGTGCACTTATTATTACCTAATAGGTATGAATGTTTTCAAAAATTATGTACCTATAGAATTTCAAGTAAAACGAGTTTCTTCCTTCATGTTTGTATGTAAGTTCTCGCAATATTTTTGCTTTATTAGTTTACATATTGTCTTCTCGAACATTTGTTATAATTTGCTTCTACTTAAAGATGCCGGTCATTCACGTTATTGAAAGGTTGAAAGAAGAGAGGAAATAACATCAATATATATCAATATCTAGTTCTTCGAATCCTTTCCGGAAAACTTTGCCCTTTATTTAGTTTCCCTGCTGTATTACAACTCCAACCGACGTACAATAGCATGCGGGCACTCGTAGGTAGGGATTACGAATAGACCATGTAATATGGATTCAATTATTGATGGATTTTGTCTGATGTTTATTATCATTCTTTTATTTTCTTCAGAAATTTTTACTTATTTCAGCTTTTTATGTATAAAATAGAAAAATTGCGTAAAATAGAAAAAAAAAACAATTAAATATACATACATATTGATTAGTTTGACCGATTGGTAGATTTATTGGTGTGTAACTCTTATATATCTAATATCTATCTCAATTCACTGTTCTGTCAATTTACGAGCGTCTTGTATGAGGCGAGTATTCTTGAAAAATTACGTATAAAGTATTTAAGTCTTTGAGCAATTTAATATATTTTTTTTTATGTAACAGAGGACAACCCGCATGTTTATATTATGCTGTTAGTTTACTTAATATATTCGTGGGAGATGCCGTAATAAACATATATAGAAATCTTTTTGATTGCTAAAGACAGTTTTGAAGTGATTTTTGATTATTCCGAATGTTTGGAGTCAAAAAAATTACCAATACTAAAAAAATATTCTACGCGCGACCAAGGTTTCAAAAGGTATCCTGTCATTCTCAAGCGCAATATTTGACTTTGAAGTTAAGTTTTTTGACTCCAAACATTCGGAATAATATTTAGAAACTGCCACAACGTTACCGCCAAATCAATAAGAAGTGTTAATACTTCCGATATTCGTTATGGTATTACAAGTAGGTACACGATGTAAGACAATTGTTTGATTTGTTTTTCTGTCATCATTGATGTCCATTGATTAAATTGCTCTATCAAACGTATCGTCGTCTTTTATTATTAAATAACAACAAATAATTCACAAGGCGGTCTCCGGTGATGATGGATTGGCACATTTAGAACCATCCCTGCTCAATCACTACGCATGTAACGAGGCCAACTCCTGTTGTTGACCGTGCGATGATCAATCTTCAAAGTGGTTTACGGATAATAGTAATCCATCGGCGAAATTGCCTGTAATGGGTTTTAACTGAAATTTTACGACTGTCCTGGTTTAAGGTTGTTGAACCTACGTATGTATTTTGAAGTGAAATGATTGCGTTTATTATTTAATAGCCTGAAGTATGGCTGTTACTAGGCTCCAGATTATAATATGCAAACGTTTTCATCTTCCGAGCCGCAAAGATTTAAAACCCTACATTTTTTTCACATATGATTGTTTTTATATAATAAAAATATACAAAGTAGGTACTAGATTAAACAACTACTATTACTATACCATGGGAGACCATGGGAGGACAAAAGAAGCGTAGGAAGACCCCAAAAAAGATGGGTTGATGATATTGTCCAGATGATGGGGAAACAGTGGTATCGTGTTGCTCGAGATAGGAAAATGTGGAAAAGTTTTGAAGAGGCCTATATCCAACAGTGGAGAGAAGAAGGCTAGCAGTAAGTAAGTAAGTATTACTATACCATCACGGCATAGCCAGCATACTAGCTGCATCTAATAAACATGCAAGCAATCATCTCCGTAGGTACCATGAAAAAGTTTAGACATTCAGAATGAGAGGCAAAACTTTCCAACCTCACTCTCATAAGAAAATCTCAGAACTCTAAACGCGATTTCGAGTGGCCATAGATAGATTTTTGATGTTGCATTTTTGTTTGTGTTTGCATATTCATGTACAGTACCTACCTATATTTTTATGCATATTTCAATCTTTTTAGCTTGCATATAATCCGATCTTTGAATAATACATACTCTCTGTGCGTGTTTCGCTGTCATATTGCTTGCTATTTGCTAATTGTAATGTTTTCCATAAAGGAGTACGCGAAAGTTCAGATTTTGACTCTTTCATTGTTTTCCATTGTGGCTATTGTAATATTTGGAATAAGAGCTCTTTTTGTATTCGGGAATAGAAACGAAACATAATCTTACTTGTATGTGCCATTGTATCTACTAAAATGGCACAAAAAACACTGTTTTGTTATTATGAATATTATAGAATTATCTTTTACAATAATCTTCTTTCATTCAAAACCAGGGTATAATCTTATTATAATCATTAAATAAAAAATAATCTCCGTTTATTTGAAACCACTTCGCTCATAGTATCTGTTTTATCTACAATACTTTTGAACTTTGTCCAGTAATTTGGTTAAATTAAAATGTTGACCATCAACTCTGTATTGCAAAACTGTTTTATTGGTAACACTATTTGTGAAGGAGAATGTGCTCATATGCTTGTATTGTTAGAACTTACATCAGGATATCTATACGCTTTGTATCCTTTGCCTTGACGATTCGAGCATATCGCTTAATCTGGGACTTCTCTTGTTTTTGATTTAGGATTTTTTTTAACAACACGTGGTATGGGTTTTGTCAGAAACAAAAAACAATTCCGATCATTCTCATGAAACAGTATAGGTACTTAGGTTGCAACAGTGGATGAAACTTAAGCAGGTTATGGACTCTGAATATTACAACTGAAAGACGTGACCATCAGGATTCCTATGATCTCAAAATTACGTATATGGATTTTAAGATACTGAAAGTTTTCAGTATCAGTCTGACATCAAATTGTGTATTAAAAACACACTCCTGATTTTTTTAAACTAAAACCGGCGCTGATATAATCATAAGCAGAATATTTTATTATTTCTATACGATCGTAGTGTTTATTATTCATTCGTTATATAAATTAATATCACGTTTATGTTCCTTTTCTGTCAATAAACATTTGCCATATGGTTCCCGTGTGTTTTTTGTATAAAAAAAATGTACATTACAAGTCACCAATACTAAATACTACTTCAAAGACGGCGTATTTGAAAAGCTTTCATAATTTAAGTACCTATCAGAGCACTTGTCATAAACATTTGAAAATCAATACCGAAATTGACAATATCCGTTTTAACTAAAAATCTTTTTCGTTTATCAAGGTGTTCTATTTTTAAAGAGAAACGCGAGTATCAGACACCGACAATTTTATAAAATGTAATGTAAAATAAATTATAAAAAAATAATTCTCGCAATGCCTTAAACTTAAAAAAAACATAATTGAATGATTTTGTAACCATAATGAGACATTATTTGGTTGGTAACTGAAGATGTTGAGGTAACCTAGTGTTAATTTCGGTTTTTCAATTGAAGGATCCGATACTTACCTATATTTTTATGGTTTATTTCAAACGCAGATTCATAAAAAAATATCGTCAAAGCTTTCTATAACTTTCAATCGTGTGTTCTGTAAACCCTTGTTTCAGAATTACTGATAAATGAAAGAAAAACCGCCGTAGCTCTAATTATCATTGTAGAAATATTATTTAGATCGCGTTATGTAGGCACTACAGATGTTATAATATATTCTCCCAGTATTAAATTTTAAGTGAATTATTGTACGTCTAGATTGGGAATAGAATACCGAGCGTTGTAGAGTATTTTATCGGTATTTAGTTAGAAAACCCAGGTCACTATAATGAAGATACTTGTAAAAAATATAATCATTTATAAATGCGCTAACATTTTGTTGCACTATAAATGCACCTTTGAGGTCGGTGCATCACTCATTCATTGTATTATCTCATTTGATAAATAATTTTATTACCAGTACGCGTTGTCATGTTGTTTATTTTCATAACGTTACTTGTCAAAATAATAGAATGGTGTTGTTGACTTTTTAGTTTAGACAATTTTAGTTCTATCTGGTGCTTTACTTACTGCTAATCCTCTACTTTTCACTGCTGGTTTTAGGCCTTATTCAAAAAAAAAATCCACGCTGTTTAATCTCGAGCAACACGATCTCACTGTTTTTCCATCATCTGGAAAATATCATCAACCCAGTTTGGTCTTCCCACACTTCTTTTGTCCTCCCACGGTCTCCATTCCAGAATTGTAGTACCTATTATAAATAATGTGGAGTTTGTTATCAGATATATGCTTTTATATAAGTGTAAATAATGATCTAAAGAACAATATCATCCATATTTAAATACATATTAATTCCTCTTTAACCAATGGTGGGCTGGTGTGAGAATAAAGAGTTATCCTTGATTAAATCAAAACCTTACACACAATAAAATTTGTTTTGTATTGTCATTGCTTAAACCAAAATACTGATTTAAATGTACCTATTGATATATTTATTGTTTAATATGAAATAACAAAAAATGCTCTCTTTTCTATGACCGATAGAAGTAAAATGCGCAAAAAAACAATAAACAGTGGCCGGGAATAATTTTAGTTAGATATTATTTAGTGACGAAGTCGGAACAGCGTTAATATCTGTGAGTGAGTAATATGTCACTTTTTTTTAAACACGTAAGTATAAAAATTGGAAAAACAGTTTATCTATTTTTTTTGGTACAATTGTTTGTTTTTTAATTCCTGTTGATATTCTTCCTTATGTAAGCGATCTTAACTCCTGAAATATCTTGGTGTGAGATGCCGCAATTCATGCATAGTTAATTTCCCACGCCTTATCTTATGTTAGTATTACTACTTCGTTGAATATTTAAGAGCGAGTATTGTGAATTTGAAACTTCTATGGGTAGATAGTATTAATTTCCGTTTTTCCCTGAAATTTGAGAAGAAACCTGAAATTAGAAACCCGCAAAACTCCTGAATTTTCTTTATATTGTTTTATTATTGTTATTATTAAATTCATTGGTATATAATTACATAGGCTGTGGAAAATGTAAAATGTATTATACTTATCGCCTTCTTTCGAGAAAATAATTTTACTGAAAAAATGTTCGTTTTTAGGGTAGCTATAATTATAAATATTATATTGCGTCATTCCACTTCTTATTCCCTTTCTCTGAAATGGTATTTTGAAAATTTCAATTAATTTATTTAAGCGACGTGATTCTTCCCAATCGTTAACATTTTTTGATCGTATACGAAACAGAAAAGTCGTCTGACCTTTTTTTCGTTTTTTGTCTTAACATGTCAGTATTGTTTTGTGTCTGGTTTACATCACAGTTAGTAACGTGTCGTGTGCGTTATGTGTGATGCAAGCAATCGATTGTTCGACCCATTTAAAAATTTAAATATAAGTCAATTTTAATCCAGAGATTCGTGCGATTGCGCGCAATAAACGATGAAAGTAAGTGAATTTAAAAAACTTATACTTTTTTATACACACTTATTGTAAGTGTGTATAAAAAAGTTTATACACTTAATATGGATACACAAAAAGTAACGGATTACATCGAAAATAAACGATGAAAGATTTGAGAGGTTGTGAGTCCCAAATTTTTCATAGACAATTTTCCAAGTTTACCTAAAAAAAAAACGAAAAATTCCAATATTCATGATATGAAAAAAAATTGCATATAATATCTACTATTGTTAAAAAAAAATGGGGAACATGTTACAGAAGTTTGTAAAAAAACTTTTACTTCCATAGCAAATCAATTAAAAACAATTGTAGTGATTCATTCGATTTTGGAAATGTATCGTAGAAACAATATTCGATTGTTTACATCACTTTATTATGTCACATGGGTTAAACATTACATTACATAAAGTATGACACATGACACATTCTGGATTATGTTGTATGGACGCTTAATGGATTTAGAGGAATGCGTCGCTGACATTGTGTGAATAGTAAACACTGTACTTAACACTGTACATACAGGTATTGAGTTACGTTTAAAAAATATTTTCTTCGTCTATTATTTACATCGGTACCTATGTACATCAATTATAAGACTTTTTTGTCGAGCAAAATGGTCGTATGTGCTAAATGATTTCTGTATAGTTAGTTGGTACATCAGTAATTGTACAATTTATCTTCATTATATATTTTTATTGTATTTTCGTAACGTATGCTCGGTCCTTATTAATATTATTATTATCATATTTTTACGAATTCGTTTTATATTCCGTTTAAAACATTCATTTACAACTTGTGAGTAGGTACTTTATGAAATAATGCTTGAACTTTCTTTAAAGAAATGTGCGAAACTTCAAAACAATCCTGGCTTCGTAACGTTGTGCCGATGTTTTAATACTTAACAAAGTACTTCGCGGTTTATAAATATTAAAGTTATAATGTCTAAAACTTACAAAATATGTAAATAATGAACTGTGTTTCGAGGTAAAACTACGTACTTAAATGAGTTCAACGTGTTTATCCCTCATTATACAACGCTGAATGAGCTTCATTTACAGTAAATAATTCTTTATTATCTTCATTATCTTTATAACTAAACTACAGAGTTGCGGCTTAGTAATACGAATTATACAACTTTGTATATTATTATTGTCGCGTGTTGTTATCGGGTATAATAATTGTGTACACTGTCGTGCTGGGAATTGAACCGGGAACATGTTATTACTATCAGTCAACGACCTCAGCCACTACTATGTTAACTATAGTACCTACATTATTCGCTGCACGATATCTGACATTGACACAGATTCAGCGTCACACTACCGCGCTGTTGTACTGCAACTTGCAAGAAACATATTCTATACTATACATAGAAATACCGTATAACAAGCTGATGTCTTTCTTAGTGCATGTTTATGTATAATAGTATGGTATGCAGATGTATGTGCAATATTCTTATGTATTGTGTATTCATCAGCTGTTAAATTATTTATCATTATTTATGCACAATATGATGCAGCGACGTGCAAAATACAAAGTATGGTTTCGCATGTTAATTTATTTTTGATTGTATTTGTCTAATGTAGACATGTGTCTCTTCTCGTGTTACGAGTATGTCAGTAGGTATGTCGGTGTGTAAATTGATAATATCTCAAGTACAAAATAATTTAATTTTCTTTTACGGAGCGATTTATCTTATCGATGCCGATGTTGGTGAATCGTAAATTTTTTTAATAAATTGATATCTACTTTTTATCATATTCTGTCTGTACACATTGACACTAATTGATATTCGTCAGTGATTTCTGATTAGATGACACATGGATTATTATAATACAAAATTACATACGGCGCATCCTCATTTAGAATGATAGGAAATCACTACTGAATTCATATTATGTTAAATTCGGTTTGTCGGATTATCTGTGTCGAATTTATTTTATAGTATTACATAATAATTATTGATTCGTCACTGTTGACCAAGCAGTAGAACATAATGAATATTATTGTGAAGAGTATGAAGTATGGTAAGCACCATTATAAATTAAGGAATAAACTCGATGATATTGTGGTAAGTATTATTGTTTGCCGAAGTAACGAGTATGTATGGGAGGGGAAAGTACCTCTTTGCCCAGCATCATCGTGATGATTACGGTACCATGACCTCGTCTCGGGCGGACCGTTCGGTTGTTGTTGTTGTTTGTTGGTGCTTGATTGAGTATACTGTGTAGTAGGTACGTATTTGTATGATGTATGTGCCTACATAGTTATCGGATCGTTTACCTCCGGATGCAATTGGCGATTTGCTTTGTAGTTTATTGTATTCTCATTACATCGGCAACTGTTGAGGATGGTGATGGCGGTATATTAATTCAGCAATGAGGAATGCCATCCATGCTGTATGATATATTATTTTTTATAAATACGGAGAGGATGACTTTTGCATGCGGTTGCCCCACTGTGATGGAATGGTATAAAACCCCCAAAACTAATGTACAAATTTGTTTATACAGTATGCTGGTATGAAAACATAACTGTTTAGTTCAGTTAAAAAAAATTAACTTATATCTATATTAAATTTTCAGTATAGAATTCAGAATAGTTGGTAAATATCATCTAAAATGTCTTTTTTCAAACACCTACCTTTTACAGAACATTAAAAAACCTATGGAAAAGCGTGGGAGACCAATTCGTTGTCGAGTGCTTCATTGAACACCCACTCCATTGTGCAAACAGAAAAGGTATAGATAAAATTATTTGAGAGAATGTCATTTAAAAATTGATTGCGTTTGTGTGGATCTCAGGATAATGAAGACCATAAAGACAGATGAATATTTTAATACATCGTTCATTGATTTATATAATACTGTATACGCACATATTGTGCTAACAAGTTTATTACTATCTCCCTAACATAAAAATATAATGATTCTTTTGATCTAGTTCAGTGCGCAAATTTAAAAATTCAATGGTGTGTTGTTTTACGATGCTGCCATCAATAAAGTAATACAGTCGATTCCGCTTAATTGGGACACCGCTTAAATGGGACAGCCGCTTATTTGGACAAATCTCAAAGAACAGAAACAATAGTAAATTTATATGTTTAATTGGCACAACATTCCGCTTAATTGGGACAGTGCAGCGTTATTTTATGCAGGAAATGAAGGGAGCCCTACATCCGCACTGAATATCTGTGCTGATTTTGTAGAAGTGAAATGTTACGAAAACAAAAGACAGACTACACTTTTGCATTGCATTGAATTAAATTGTATGTACCTACCCATTTATTATTTTAATTAGAATTTTTTTTTCTTAAAAGTTTATATTACATATTTGTAATTTATATGATAATTTATATTACCTATATGTAATTTACAGTTTCCAAGAGTTCATAAAATAAAATAATTGAAAAAAATATGGATTGTTTAATTTTATGTGTGTATTACTGGTTATTGGCCTTAGATGACAAAACCAAATAAATTAATTTAAAAAAAATGTGAAATTCGCTTAATTGGGACAAAATTCCCAAGTCCCGATGTGTCCCAATTAAGCGGAATCGACTGTATTATTAATTTTATTAGTCGAATATAATATACGTATTAGCCGATTCGTTGCAGATTATCTCAGCTTAGTCCGTGTGAATCTTCATATTAAACTAAATGATGGCCTTTCGACTGTATTCGGGCCATATTAGGTATAACTAGTTGTTGTTATTGTACCTATTCTATTCTCTATTGTTATTCTATCGTAACTCTATATGGACTGAGTGGGTCACAGTCATGTTGTATGAGATATTAAATGTTATATAAAATATTCGTTCGTACCTATATTTTTATATGTATTTTTTAAACTTCGTAATTAGGCAAGAGAGAGAAAAAATAATACATTCTATACGATATCTCATCTTTTGGACAGATTATAGACATTTCTTTTCTTCAATATCTTATATATTGACATAACTTTGTGTTTTCGGATTTGTTTGGGATTGTTTATATATATATTGTTGTATTTATTGTGTGAAAACAACATTTTTATTCATTTCTGGAATATATTTGGTAGAGATAAAGTATTATGTTATTATCTTGATGATTCTCTTGAATCTGGGTTTGCATAAAAACATTACATTTGCTTACAACAAGAAATAGACGACTGTTACATAATTGAATGATATAGTGCTTTTGCGAAGAACTTTCTTGTTACACATGTTTTATACATATTCCAGGTTATTAAATGGTTATTATATTATCGTTTGTTATCATTCTGTCCTAATATTTTGTACAATATTTTTTTCAATTATCATTACTACCGTGAAAAATTATGTCATCAATATTTAACATCAGCTTATTATAGAATAGGTCATGCATAAAATCGTCAAAATATTTGAATCATGGTGTTGCTAGTTTTTAAATAGTTCCTCAAATTTTTGGCATTTTTTCAAAAAATAAATTTGTCACTGCAAATTTTAATTTGATATTTATTTTCTGAGCAAAGCCGGATGAAACTACACAAGTTATTAATATCTACATTTATATTATTGGCGTAGGTAGATGGTTGTACAGCTATTTTTATGTTAAAATTGTTTATAACTACAATTTAAATTGTTGTTATTCGTATCTTCCGTACTTACCAATTAAAGATATTCGTATTGATTGGTGTTCATATAGATAATAATATGTAAGTGCAATTGCCGAATCTAATGTAACGATCAGTAATAAATATTTCGTTCTTATTAGTGCTTTTTATAACGGTGAACGAACTTAGAAATTAAAAAATAAATAAAACTCGATTAGAGAAATTGCAGGCAGGCAATAAAATCGTCATCAATTATTTATGCATGAACATTTTTGGTGTGCAGCAAATTTTATTTTAATTACGTTGTTCATAATTACGTACATAACATTTAAATGCTTCTATTGCAAAGAAAGTGAAAAGGATTGAGTGTAATTATAGTCCTATCCCAGGACACTACAGATTATTGGTTCCTTTACCTTCATGCCTCGTGCATTTTCGTTATTTCGTCGTTTTTTCATATCAAATAGTTCGTTTATCGAATTTTCGTGATACATCAGCGTAACAAAAAGTATAAATCTGAGAAATAGATATCTTTGCGACTTATTTGTTTGGAAGTGAAACGATACATCAATAAAAAACAAACAAATATTAGAAATGGTGCAATTTGCAACTCATGATGATTAGACGATTAAACATGATAGTGTTTGTGATTATGCTGGATTAATAATTATGTAGTTAATTGAATAATATTGCTAGTATATTAACTAGTATTTTATAGGTTCAGTTAGATGTGTCGAGTATGATTAACCAAAATTAGCGTTTTTCTAATTACGAATAATTAGTAAAATTCATGCAAAGTAAGTATGTATCTGTATAAAGTTAACAAAATTACATGTCTGGATATGAGAATATGACTCCGTGACAAAAAGTATGACATATCAGTTATATTGATGGGAATAATTAAAAAACGAGGTGATCTTAATAAAAGGCAAACCTCATGGCTATACTACCTACATAAAATATTGGACTCGAGTGGAGTGAACCTCTTCTGACTGACGTATAACCGGAAATCCTTTGCAAGAGTGATCGCCAACTTTGAGGAAACCTGATAGAGCACATAAAGACGAAGAAGATAACGTTTGAGCGTAGTGGTGATGAGTATACTATAATTTTATGAATGGATAGTAATAACCAGAGTACTAAGTAGTTATTATATTATACATAATAGTTATATAGTTAGATGATTATCGTAGTGTGTTTATATTATGCAAAGCGAGTTGTTGAATGACTAGGTAACCCATTTGCATCTTCCCAGGTTATCATCATCTATCACTTTCTTATACTTCAACTGTTATAACTGTAAACTATTCATTTGATACAACAACGAAAAAATGGGTTGAACTTGTTATTGTAGATCAGTATCCATGTTATTATTTCTCTTATCGTTAAATTTACTTTGGTAAGTTGTATTCGGTTATCTTGTGGATGTTAGAATGATAACTTATTCAACCCGATTATTATTTATATTGTGTAATATATGATGAACTACAGATGGTTTAGTGTTTTTTTCTTTTTTATATTATTATTATGTTAAAATTGTCACCCTGAACAGAGACTATAACAGCTTTAGCCCAAGGCGATCTCAGTTGAAAAAAAAACAAAGCAAAATCCTAACACATAAAGCAAAAGACAGAGAAAAAAAAACACAAAAGAGCTATCATCAAAAAATCTGTATTCTGGCGATGAAGTCATTGTGTGTTTTGTTGAAAATATCAAAATGAAAATTCAATCCCTTTTATAATTTTAAAGCCTTGCCGACGGGAAAATTAAGGATTATGTTTGTTCTGCTATCCGGTTGGTAAAAAAGCATTTGCTGTCGAGAACGATTGTACGATATTGGGACGTAGACACCAAACTCACTCAATATTATTGGATAACTCATGAAGTTTTTTAAAAGTTTGAAAAAATTAAGTCGATTAATACCATTTCATGGTTTAATTTTAATTTGGGTGCAAGAGTTCTAAAAGTAAAGTGTACGGCAATAAAAAAAGAAGTAGAAATTAAGACCGTGAAGAGAATATTTTATACTAGTGTAGATAACAGGTTACGATACTGAGATAATAATATGTAAGTTAGGAAGGCTTATCCTTAATAGTTCCTTGCAATTGGAAAACATACTATATAGTTGTATGCAGAGTATACTTACTTACAAATCAAAAGTATCACTTTAATTCTTTGTCTCCTGGGAAAGAAGCAGAGCTTATTGAATTATCATTGTGAATTAGCTGTATTATTATAAACAAAATTGATATAATATACTTTTATTATTTTATCGATTATACGAAGCAACAATATTTCCCTTCATACTCTTCTATCATCATGGTATGTTACTTTTGGGGTGTATCCAACATACTTAATTACCTAATTATATGGAAGGAAGTATTTGTAAGCAAGACAACAACGAAAAGTGGGTGAGTGTTACAGAAGCTGCATTATTAGATGCAGGTATATTCTACATTATATATACATGCATTAAGTGTATTACGATAATAACATACAATTAGCGGTGGGGTCGACACAATTGCTGCTGCACCACTGGTACGATTGCACTCTTGCGCTGATTATCTACACACTATACACGCACCACTCTATACGTACGTTATTATTCATTATCAAATCAAAATATTATTAATATTGATATCGGTATACTCACTTGTACTGTAGCTGAAATAACCAGAATCATTGAACGTGTAGTCAAGTGGTGTAGCAGTCACAGCATAGTGTAATGTTATTATCATTATTATTCACTGCTCAACTTGGAATATAGTCGCTGATTGACTTTACGATAAGCTGTGTTGTATTTCATAATATTTCTCCTTCCTTTAAGATGATAAGGTTCTTTAAATACTCTCCGTTATTATTATTATTATTATCGTTTTTTTTATTTATCGAAAAAATGTCGCAGTTTTCAGTTCAAACTTTGAATGTAGGTTTGATGATTGAGTAGGTATGTAGGTACAGAAGATAACAAAGAAAAGAAAGGAGTCTTTATCGATCTTTAAAAGTCCGCTGTCTGTGATTTGTAACCATGGATGATTAATGATCGAATAAATCTATTATATACTTGATGTTCCATTCTTTTGTGGAAGGGTTTGGCTGTTTAAGGTCGCTTATGTTTTCATTCTGAAAAATACACATGAAGGCCGTTATGTAGTAAAAGACAAAACCTTTGGAAGAGCTAAATGCTGGGGACGAATAAAATCTAGTCCACGCGATCGAAAGACTCGAATATCCATTGTTTTGTTGACAAGAGCTTCGCAAGAACTGTGCGGTCATCGGAAACAAGAAAGTATTGTTAATTGAATTATCGTATGAAGAGATGCATCTGATATTGTCTCGATGTATTTGAGTGGAGATGCAGTGATACGGAGCGGAGTGTATAATACCTATAACATTAAAATTATTATAGGTTCTCGATTCTTAGTACTGCTGTTATATATCCGTTGCTTTACCTGAGTGTTGTTATCATCATGGGGATAATATGATTGAAGAGTACCTATGTATGTAGGGGTACTCAGCCATCATCAGCCGCCACCAGTCATCGCGTGCTGCTCATGGAAAGGTCACTGGACCGCGACCATGCCTCATCCATATTAGGTGCACCACAGATTCTTAACATTTCAGTTCATACAATTTCTATTTTGTTTATTTCGATTGTTTTTTTTTGTCAAAGCGAGCCTAAAGAGGCAATTGCTCATTTTGTAGCACAAATTATCTGCTGTTTATTATTTGTTGGTTAATACTCGGGTAGTAAATTTTTGTAGGACAGTACATTCCCGGAATAGAATAGGTCTTTTCCAGGTTTTCAAAAGGCATTTATTCTAGAAGCATCACGTATACGACGAATAACATCTTTTATTCAGTGATGAAGTATGCCACCCATCCTGAATGTCTTTATCTTTTGTTAGCTTAGAGGGGACAGCTTGCATATATTTTACATGAAGCTGTTCTGTTGGCTACATTATTTGTGGTATGTGCCGTGAAATTGTAGTAGTAGGTACTAGTCGTTGGTAATGAATTTTGGAACATCCATCTTTCAGAAACTTTGGGAACCACAGATGAAGAACATGGTATGCACCAAAGTATTATTAAACTGTGTATGTACCTATTATAAGCGGAGCAGTAGCAGAAAGCAATGCACGATATATTTTTTATGACATGTATTTAATAATTGCTTATCCGCTCGTTCAATAATTTCTAAATTAGATTCATGCTCGATGAAACAAATTGTTCTAGAGAACGTTAGTAGCAGAAATCTGTGATTATATAGAAAAAAATGGTATTTAAAAATAATAGTTTTATTCACTGTAAAATCATCGCACAACTGTTAATTTATCACTATATAAATGTAGTTCCAATTAAACTACATACAATTCACCTATTGAATTCTTACCAGTGTTCTGATATTATATATTGATCGTTAATGTTTCACGTTCTTAATTCCTACATTTGTGTGATGTTTGTTTTATGAAATATGTTTATTTGAATTAAGAGTAAATTCAATGATCAGCCCTGGGAGTAAAAGTATTGGAATTCGAAAATGTTCCAGTTAGGCATAATATTTTGTTCTCGGCAAGGAAAAGAACTGAAGTGTCTAAAGCAATGATGCGAGACTGAGACGAATGAGTTCTTTGTTAGTTTGTTTTCTTTTATCGTGGTGCCCTTAGGAGCAACGAATTACATGGGAAAGCGCTATTGTGAATTATAATATATCATATCAAAAAAGTCGTACCTAACCCTTTCGTACAGCTCTTATTGTAATAAAGAGGGAGCAAGGTTGTTATACCTACGTATCGGTTTCGTAGGCGAGATTAGTCTGGAAACGTATAATTTGTCGAAACTTACTGGGATTGTTGTAAAAATGTAAATTACGTGTGAATGAAATATAATCTGTAGCAAAGTCACATAATATATTCCTTCTTTGGCAAATTGGAGACCGGTAATAACTGTTTAAAAGGCTCTAACTAGTCCTTTTTGAATTCATAATTGATGATGATCAAACAATTATTTTATATAAGGATTTATTGGAAAATTTTAAGAAATAGTCTGATTTTTACAATTATCAAATAATTTTTCAAAACATCAAGGAGGAAATTTAATTAATTTTAGAAATTGTCTTTTTAATGTCTCTTGCAAGAAATATTGCAGCAGATGTTTTCTATTACATATTTACAGATATTTGTAACACTCATTGTTTTTTTATGCAATGTAAGCGTGTGTGATATTTGTTTTCCTTTTTAATAACAAATATATTTTATTAGATTAATTGAATTTGATTTTCTATCGATTGCAACGCCTCATCGTAATGGATAATTCGATCGGGAGTTCTTTTATAAAATCCAATCTTTTAGTATAAGGAATGGAGATGTATTGATTAGTATCGCGGTAACTGGAACGAATCACACTAGAATCAACATCCAAATTACGTTAATGTGATGAAAGATTCTTATGCGTTTCTATAATGATTTTGTCAAGATTCTCGTGTTCACTTCATCTAACAATGAAAAATAATTAATGATTTGGAATTCTCACAGTTAAAAAATTTATAGGTAGGTACCATATATCTTAACTATCGCATCCGTTGGGAATCTTGTATAGGGAAAAGAATTATTCAAAAATGTATGCGATAATATCTAGTAAATAATATAAAAATGGTTGGGTGTTGTTTTATTATTACGCCAGATCAATGATCGACGCAAGGTTGGGGTGACATGAGATGAAATTGTGAAAGCAATAATGTTCCCACCCTTAAATGTAAAATTTCGAGTATTTAGTATAAATAATGATCATTCTGGAGGTTTAAATAATACAATAATTTAAAATCTTAATAGCTGTGGAAGGTTTCGTGGTCTTTTTTCTGGTACCGTGTCTGATTAGTCTACCTTCTACGTCTTTACGTTTATCTAGACTCTACTGATGATGATGTTAACACTGAAACGTTCAATTCAATTCATTATATTTTATTCATCAGCGATGCTAACCAACCACCCTCAAGTCTGTAGGTACTCCTTTTAATATTTAAAATAATTGGCGATAATAAAGTAACTAGGTTTGTAGCTAATTAGATAGAATGTTGTAGTAGTTTTGTTGGAACACAAAGGAGGAAATGTACTGTATTTAGTAAGGTAATTAAGTTACGCTATTTTTGTAGAGAAGGATACGCCACAGGAAACCTGAAATTGTTTCTACAAAAACATCCAGGTAAATTAAATATTTAAATTTTAACTGTTAGCAGTATCATTAGGTACTAGAAACATAAGGAATTGTGTATATTTGTTTAGTTACCAACATACTAAAAACATTTCCATTCATTTACATTCACTAATTGCTAGTAATGAAATTAAATTGTTTTAATTCATGTTATCTTTGTAAACCGATAATATTAAGCATATTCCAGAAAGCATAGGTTCAGACATGAAAAGGACTAACTGTATTGTTTATCACATGTTGTTTGTCTGTTAAGTGTTGTGTTACGCGGCTAGAATATGCTGTGATGGTATAGATAGAATATTTATTTCACAGGAAGTTGATAGCGTTTTTGAGTGTTAAGTATATCATTTATTCTCAATGTTTTATTTTTGTTACTTGTAGAAAACGTCACGCAAGTTTAGTACATGCAGATAATCCCCTGACAACACAATGGTAATGATATTCCGGACTATAATTTGTTAATTACCTATGTCTTGAGAATACTTCTGAACACATTTTTTTTATTCAAGTGCAGTAACTCATAGTTTCAGTGATGTTTTAAATTATTAGTATTTAACGGTTTCCAATAACAAAAAAAAGTATAATATACAGTAATGCTTATATTATTACAACGTGTAGTAATAAAAAACACAGAATAGTTAGTAGTGACGACACTTCACAGACAGTCGGCAGGTGATGTACAAAATAATGACTTAATTATCATAAGTATGCATTAGAATTTGTAATTAGGCGTACTCTAAACAAATAACACTCAATGGTTACACTCTGTTGAGGAACAATAGTAAATAGTTATACTCGTAATACTCCTATACGGTGTCAGTATTATTCATTAGCATTTGTTTGATAATGCATCGCAGTTATGGTATGTTTCCTACCATTTCTATGTATTAGCTGTAATGTATGTAAGTTGATAGAGTGATAAATATTCAATTCATGTCCGTTACTTTATGTCATCGGTACATGATACATTACCATTATAATGACAAAGTGCATGCTCAAAATAGTCCCATATGATAAGGTGGCAATATAGAATTGCTTCTTAGGATCATATCGTCGTTGCATATTCAAAAAGGGGCATTTGAATTCATAAATATTTTGACATTTCTAGGATAAACTGCTTATAATGATATCATAACGATTTTATAAAGTGATTCTTAGTATCAAATATTAAAATTCAATACTTAAAAAATAATATCACATGCCAATAAAAAGTGCAAACTACACTTTTGATATCTTAATGAACAGTTTTAAAAGAGTATGCCTAAATAAAAATATGCGCACATGTCTCTTTTTGAATATGCAACGACGATATTTATTGTATATAGTTTAAATACAATACATATGATCATCATCTGTTGGACTAGAATGTCATATTGTTCAAAAAGTTCAGTTGTGTCTTTAAAATTGTTTTGTTTATCCAAAAGGTGTTGATTAGGTAAATAAATAATGAAAAAATGTCGATGTAATTCATTGCACATCATGCCAGATCTTGCAAGTAAAAACATAAACCGGATATGGAAGTTTAGGGTTGCTTTGTCACTTCAAAAAATTACCAATGTAATTTTAAATCTAAATTTCGTTGAAAAACATTCTACCATAATATACAATATTGTTGCTTATCTCACCTTTCCGTAAGAACAAAATGCTATAATAGGTAGAACGATTTTCGTGTATATATGGAATTTTCACCTTCAACTACAGGTACATATTTAGATGACATATCTTTAGAATTGAAAATTATAACGGTTTGTTTTCTGTAAATTCTTAATGACCAGTATTTCCACGTTAAAGTTTTATAACCCTACTATAGATTCTGATGTACTCAACTTTATGTGCTAGATAATCAACATTTATAATAATCCAATTAGATAAAAAAAAAGTTGTATTCATCATCCACTGCACACCTGATTGCAGGAATTAATAAGTATGTACTTATATAATACTTCTTTATATTAATACTTCTTCACTTGCAATCATTGCATTTATAGGTACCTACCGGTCAACAAACTTGATGTAAAAATATGGCTATGAACACGTCTATTATATTGTATGACAGCAGCAGTAATACATAGTACATATCCAGTGTTACCAGAACCACTCGGACGTAACTGTTTAGACAAAAAATAAAATACACATTATTATTTGCTTCTTACTGCACCGCCATGCGCTAACTGCTTGGTGATTCAATAATGATCAACGTGATTTATGATAGACGCAAAATTCCTCTAACGATCTAATTTATCATGAAAACTATCATTGACTTTGGTTATGAGCAATAGTATATAATTTGAAATTATTACATAACAAAAAGTCTGGAATCTGAAAACAAAATTCACCCTTAACATTCTCACAGTAGAGTAATACGCTTGTATCGTTATGGTTGAAAAAGTTGACAGCGATAAGAGTCGAGCACGGGATCTCTCGATTGAAAGTCTGAGATTATACCAACAGGATACCGAAATTTTGGCCAAGGTGGTATTGCAACCGGAAGTTTGGATATTATTGTGTTGGTCTCCCTGTTATTCGTTTACGAAATGTATCCATAGCTGGCATACAAACATATCTTTGAACAGACTCAAATGTTTCTTAGATTTATTGCAGTTTTTTTTTGTTGCATATGCGTTTAAGAACATACCTTTTTTTAATAGGTCAAATGTTTTCATAAAATGTGTATCGTGAGAAACTACTACAAAAACACAGACGTTGGTTTGTATGGCGGAGTATTGTGTAAATAAAAAAGACAGACATTCATATTATGTGGTTGTTGTCTCAGTTGGCAGAGCAATTATTCTGTACATTGTAAAATGAGAAAGTGTTCTGCAATTTATTTGTATATGTCTATTGCGGTTTGCTTGGAAATTTGGTGGTGTTTACTGACGTCTGTACTATATCATGTTTTGATGCCAAACATACTCACCACAAATGTGTAATTCGAGAGCAAACGTTAGAAATTTTCTCTCTCAGTACAACTTCTTCAAAATCTCAAGTGTAAGTATACAATTTTTGTGATTAATGTAGAGAATGTCCAAAGTAGCGCTCTATTTTGCTCACAAATATCCTGAAGGTCCGGACGACCCGTTTAAACGAAACTACAAATCGTACGGCAACGTTATCAAATCAGATCATTAGGCACGTTGAGGGGAGGCGTGATTCGATTGCCACAAATTCGCTCTAAATGGAGATCCGAAGCATGTTTCCACTTTATCTCCTGAGAAAAGTATTATAGAGCGCATGATTAGGATGTTATGTGTCTGTATACAAAAAAAAAATATAAATCTTCCTCTTTTATTTGTATTTCAAGCAACAGTTTCATCTTACTGTTATGTATTTTACAATTATTACTCCATAATGCATACTATAGTGTTATGACTATTTAGTGTACATTTTCACCTATCACTTGCAGTTACCTCAGTTTTATTACTATAATCTAAGTACATATTAATAGGTAACTTTTGTCGTAATGCCTTTAATGCACGCATAATAATGTTTACAAGTGGTACATATTGTATATGCACTCATACTTGGTGTCTGTAATATTGTACACATGATTATAATACGAGTACTAGATGTGTTAGTATTAGTACCGACTGGATAGTGATTAGTGGTAGCTGTTTCATTCCATTCTTTTTTTGGTCCACTTTTGAACGATTTGTTTTGTCTGAAACCAGTTCATTGCCAACTGCGGAACTTAGCCGCATTTACATAATTTGAGTTTGACATATCTTATTTTATATATACCATAACATACGTTCCGTGGAACACCTGGCAAAAATTAGACTCCCATTCTTTTCCGCAAGTTTTCGAGTGTTAGCACGGAAAGGAAAGTTTGCATGCTTATTGCATGTAGTTGGTCTGCTGGATACCCTATTGGTGGGATATGCCGCGATAGTATAGTAAACAAACTACGTTGCAGGTCTACTATTAACAAGTAGTGCTATGTAGCTCTTCCTTTTACTTTATAAAGAGATGTATAAGACTATCCGAATGATTATAGGGACTAATTTCCCACTGAGAAAGTACATGGATGAAATAATAAGTGATTAGGAGTAGGTATATGTACAACGGAGCTTATTTTTGTTATCTTTTGTAAAAAATCTTAATTTATTTGGACAGTTATATTAAAATTATAAGAATTTGTTTATCCTGCTTGGCGGATAGGAGTTCTAGGACACACATGATATTGTCTTGTTCATAGGTCTGTCTTGAGAATGGAAAACATTCTTAGGAGAGCGGTTTGTAATTCTAACTGCTTTAAAAATACCCACTTATTTTTTTTATATTCTATTGATTTGTATTCTTTATCTTGGCTTTGCTTTATTTTATACTTATAATCTATACTTTTATACTATATAATTATGACAGATAATGTTTTTACTACGAGTAACTATATAATACTATCTGTCTCCTGGTAGTTTTGGCCGGGATCCAGGGAGTAGTTTGCCGTCTCCAGTGTTGGGTATACTGTCTTATCTTCACATTGCCCCACATGTCTGTATAACTAGATGGGTGAATGTGTGTACCGATGTATGCCACGTCTGACATTATATCTCCAGAGTACCAATATATTACTGTATTAACACTGCACGTTTATTAATATTATTGTAATAAAATATTATTTTATACCTAAACATAAAATAAAATATCATTTTTATGTGTTACTCATCTATCAATTTAAACGATCATGGCATCCTCCACGTAAATTAGGAGATTGTTTAAATGAATATAATACCTTAGATTTTTTAACGTTTGCTTTACAAATGTGAAGAATAATTGAAGTTTTTTTCTTCAAATATGTCCCTTAAATTCTTCGATGTAGTATGTACATGAATTTAATTATTTTCTTAGTAAGTTTACTAAATATTTCCAACAACATAAATTCGTGTTAACAGCACGTATACTAAAGATGGTAGTATTATTTTGAAGTCTGTTATCAGCAGAGATGTGCAAAATACTTTCAAAAAAGTATTTAAATACAAAATACAAATACTTTTGAATTTTTGTATTTCAAATACAAAATACTAAATACTTTTTCAAAATGGTATTTAAATACAAAATACGTATTTTCAAAATACTTTTTTAAAATACCTTTTTAAAATACTTTTTACAAATAGTCGAACAAGGTGTAAGACAAAAGTATTTAATATTTAAACCATTGATGAATGAAAGAGAAATAAAAACTGAACAAAAGTATACATAAATGGAGAAAGGGTTGACATGATTCGATATAGCATTGCTTGCAGACAATTGATGAATGTCATTGATGAATGAAATACCGGACAAGAGTATACATAAATAGAGAAAGGGTTAACATAATTCGATATAGCATTGCTTGCAGACAATTGATGAATGCCATTGATGAATGAAAAACTGGACAAGAGTATACATAAATGGAGAAAGGGTTGACATGATTCGATATAGCATTGCTTGCAGACAATTGATGAATGCCATTGATGAATGAAAAACTGGACAAGAGTATACATAAATGGAGAAAGGGTTGACATGATTCGATATATCATTGCTTGCAGACAATGAGGATGAGTTTTAGGAAGAACTGTCAAAATAGAAAAAAAAAAAATTAAGTCATGACAAAATGTACGGTTGTTAGAAGAATAAGCCGAAAATTCAATCAAGCAGGTAAGAGAATTCCTGACTTGGGCTGCAAAATAAATCAGAATGGATAATCCAAATCTGAAATCGTATGGACTACTGTAACATCATACATACAGTATACAGGACTGCTCCAGACTCTTCCTTATCGTCTTCAGATGGTTTTTAGTGTTGCCTCCGGATCATTTACAGAGAGAATAAGAGCTGCCACATAACTTCACTACTAAGAAGTCTACACTAACTGAGAGTCCTAGAGATACTGGCGTTTAAACTGTGTCTCACTGTCCACAAGGCAGCACACTACCCACTGAGCTGTTCCGCTGACGAAAATGTGTGGCGAAGGCTGTGCTCAGCTTCTTAAACTCGTTGAACTCAAAAGGGCAAATACCTCTAAATTTGCAGAAAGAAGAAACAAAGTCGCAGCGTCATCTGCCTGGAATAGATTGCCTTCAGACAAAATTGAAAATGCTACCATTCAGGAGAAATCACAGCGCCCTTGAAATGGCCATGGATCATTAAACGGCGTCATGTATAATTTGTTCAATCATCATTATTATGTGTGTATATCTCAAACATGGAGTACTCTAATGGAAACGTTGTATTTGTAATTCAACAAATTGGTAAAAAAAGCTTGCGTACGCGCATATCAATTAATGGCAGAATTTTGTTTCAAACAATAAAAAGGTATTTTGTAAAAGTATTTTGTGTAAAATACAAAATACTCAAAAAAAGTATTTCAAATAAAATACAAAATACTTTTTACAAAAAGGTATTTGAAATACAAAATACAAATACGTATTTTGTATTTTGTATTTGTATTTTAAATACTTTTATTTGAAATACGTCACATCTCTGGTTATCAGTAAAAGTAATATGAATTAAAACATCGTATAAGAATGTTTGAGAACGCATGTCTTTGTGTTTATTTGCAAATATTTACTTACCTAATATGTTTCTACCATTCGCGTAACTTGTCTGGGTATACTCGGTCGAGGACATAATGTAACAACACCGTGTCATCTGAAATGTATTTCTTATCGTGTGTTACGAGTGTGTAGTCGTTGTTTGTGTATTTGTATGGAAGACGTATAGAAATAATAATATAGTGTATAGTGCTATATTTGTCACATTGTATGTATTTTGGTTCTTATTCCGTTTCCTTCCGATGACACTATTTTGGTTACATAATTTCCTTATAGACTCAATAAGTTACTTACAGAATATACTACACAATATAATATACAAGTTACTTGTGTTCAGTTTCTTGGACCTATCTCACTACGTTTTGGACGACTACTTGTCACTGAATTTAATCAACTAGTAAACTAGAGATACATAGTTAGTCGGAGGTAGTTGTCTTAATTTAATTGAATTTATGTCACCTGCTTTAACATAATTAAATTCGTGCTACGCAGGTTTTCCACATTTGTTGTATGTTCTTTGTATACGTTGAAAAGGTTCGCAGATACTGGAAGTGGCTGAAGACGAGTAGAATCAAGAAGCACTTGATGCAGTTAAAAATTAATAAACCTTGTCATATTGTTGTTTTAGAACATCGTTAACATTTCCATGGTAGTAGAAACGTTGAATTAGTAATAAATTATTACCTACATCTTTACGAGTTTTCACCCTTGTCAAGAAACCATGTGATGGAAATAAAAACTTAAATGAAAGGTTAAATTAGCGTTACCCGCTTTTAAAAACAGCTGCAACGTCAACACCATATACCTCGCGTCTATTTATGTAGTATTGAATAGAGGGAACAGGCGCGTGGTGTACCTTGTCTACTCAGGAGCAGGTATAATTATATTTAGCGATGATTTGACTACAGGAATCATCATTTACAACCAAGAAACATTATTTAATACTTACAGCCATATGTGTCCTTTCAAATGGGCGGGCTGCTAGGGTATTGTTAGGTAGTTACTGTGTTGTGTAGATAATATAGATAGGGATTGTAACGGGAACGATGTATGCGCGTTCCTCTTCATATCCGCATAGCACGTGGAACGGAAGGATGTGTTTGGGATGTTTGCGGAAATTGAAACACACGTGGTTTGCATCACCGTCGGCAGCATTCAAATGTTGTAAATTATGTAATACATATTTATAAACAAGACGCGTATGTATAATTCTAATCTGTTCATAGTAGTATGTGCTTCATAATAACTTAGTAGGTGTACCTACTTGTACAACCCGTACCAATACCCACAATCAAGGAATAACTGCTATTCTATATTCTATGTCTGGTTAAGTGACATCTTACTCACAATTAATGACAATAATGTTATTCCGATTTTATTTTTGGCCAAAATTATTCTCAAATACCTAGTCATATTATGCGACCAAATAGTACTTAGCTATAGAAAACAGAGCGACTAGTTTGATATTTTATATTGTTAAAACACTCTGCGAACATTTCAGTGTCTGTTTTAGTATAATATTGTGTATGTGCCTATCTATCCAATACTGTCAATTGAAATCTATTGTGTAATATACTTTATATTAAATAGATTTCAATGGACAGTAACCGGTAAGATAGATTACTGAAACCGGCCATAAGGCTTTGCTTTAACGAAGGATAACTCTGTTTGCAGATGAGCCGAGGCAAAGTTTAATTCTTATTTGTCAGTGTGGTGTATTTATTTTAAATTGTTTAACGCTTGATTAGTGATGATTACGTTGTACGCATGTGATGTATGTTATGTAATATAATATTAACTCGATTATAACATATTTTATTATTGTGCAATTCAGATTACTTTCCAGAAAATTGACCATAACAAATCAATTTTATAATGTTTACGATTAATTAATAACTCTTCCGATAAGAGTTATGTTTGAAAATGCGAAGTCGAATTTGATTATATTATGATTGAATAAATATTTTGTTAATATAAAATATAAAAAACACTGTTTTATGTTTCACATTAATGTATACCAAAGTATACTACAATTACGCCTAGCGCTTTCACCAATATATTGGCATCATCAGGGCGGAGTATAAACTCTAAAATATTTTGTGTTTTAGAGGTAAGGGAATGTTTATATATCTAAAAATAATGTTGTACGTTCTGGGCTCTGGATTGCCTGAGTATGGTCACCTACCTGCTTACCTATCGATGTTTCATTATTCATAATATATTTATTATCTGTCCTGCATGCATATGACATTCTGAACTTTCTCCCTACTAAACACTTGTTAACAACCGCCCGGGAACTACAGGTACATTATTGAATTGCATCCCCTGGGCAATGTCACGTATTGGATGAATTTCAAGGCAATTAAATTGTCCTGCAAAATGTGCTCCTTTAAATAATCGTATCTACCTTCTATGAAAATGTAATGGCTTTTAGGCCATCAAAGCCTAAAGTAAAATTAACTTTGCTTGTTTCGATACATTGTATTACTAGTTTCAAATCCGGCTTCTCGTAGGTAATAATAATATACATCAAATTGTAAAATATAGTGTGGATATAAATAATCATCCACTTAAATTACCGAAATAAATAATAAAACGCAAATAAAAGGTTACCGTTAGCCTGATTGTAGACTCTCCGACTTTCAGTTGAAGAGATCGATTCCACCCGTTGCCGACCCATTTCACCTCTGGAATGTATTTGGGTTCATTTCAAATCCAGATTTATCTTTTTTAAAAGAAGTGAATATGTAGAAATAGGACATCACTAAATTTTTTTTTGACCAATTAAGCGCTTAAATACCTTTTCAATAGAAAAAATTACAAAACAAAGTAATAACTGAGCTATGTAAAACTATTTGTTTTTTTATTTCCAGAGACACTTTCAACAAATCGGTAATATCACTGTTAATAAATAAGATATTCAGCAGCCTTGCTGCCTACCCTATTTGTGGGATACGCCGTGATGGTATAGTAAGATAAATAATATACATTTCATATTATTATCCGGGAGTACAAATAAAGGTTTCAGGTTTACATAGATGGTGTTGGTTTTGTTGTTACTTCCATAATAAAGGACATAAATTATAACTATAAATAATATTTACAATCTGACTTGAATTTAAAGAGAGATTTCAAGCAGATGTGGTCGCAATATTCACATCATAGGTAATTAATTCACCACACACACTCTAATGTTGCTTGTTAATAGGTTCGCGGTACTCGTATATCATATTCGATAAAATCGTTATATATCTACGTAGTAGTTAAAAGTTTTTGAGTGGAGGATGCTTTTACTCTCGATGTGCTGCGGATGTATAAGTAAAGTGGGTGAACCATTATACCACACTATGGTGATGTAAATTTAGCTTTGTTAAAATGTGGCGCCTTCCATTTATTTTCACCTAATTGTGCAGCAAGGTATGCAAACTTAATTAGAACGGTTGATATATTAATTAGGTAGATTTTGCTCTTTTCTGTTTCTTTTTGTGTAATAGATATTATTGCCGATATGACAGTTGTTTGTTCTTTTCAATGTTAGGCAATGTGCGTTACGTAACATTAAATTTATCAAATTAATATTAAATGATAAATGTTGCGAAAAATAGGTACTAAGTTAGTGAAATAAAAAACTGATTTTGCTTTCTCGTAGTATAGTCTAACATTTTATAATAAATAGACTAATAGAAAGTTATTCGAAAAATTAATCGTTTAAATAATATTGTCCATAATCAGAGTAATACACCATATTATATTTAAACCAGATGATGTTGTAAATTTTTAAAGTATTTTCCAAATCGCCTAAGAGTAGGTATGTTAAATAATAGACGGTTCGCACAAAGCTTTTGTATTCTGTAAAACATTGTATTTGATATTTTGAAAACATGACGATACTAGAATGTATAGAAATGCTAAATGTTTTGAAATGGTAATGAATTTGAATATTCAGTCAATATCTATCCAGGTGTTTGCAATGTTTTGATCTCTCCTCCCTTTTAAACTTCAGCTGTAAACATTAGGTAAGTATGCAGTAACAAATTACTGTTGACATTTTATTCCGAAGTTAACCTTTTTGCCATCCGGATAAAAGAAATATAGGAAATGAATTATTCAATACGTTTTGAAATGTTTTCACTTTTGTATATTGACTCTTTTTGCCTTATTTATACTGTGGGGACGAAAGCACTTTACCTTTGTAGGTACTTTATATTATGAAGGTGTTCCTGTTCTACATTTTTCTCATTATACTTTTTAATGTACTCCACGCAAAATACTTTTTGCTTTTGGTATCCCTCCACATTATTTTTGCTTCGTGATATGTAATTATATTTTCTTCATAAACTAGATAAAACTATAACATAATTCATCCTTTATCATCTCAGGACAGCGGCGTGCATCCACTCCAATTAACCTCAATCTCTTCTTGTTTTCAGCAGAGATTCTCTATAAATTTTTTATCAGAGTGCTGACTCTCGTTGTGCTGTTACATAACCAAGTATAATAAAAGTTAACGAATGCATTTTTTCATTAGCTCCTATATCGGTGTAATTATATAATAAGCAAGTTACTAAATCCTGTAAATGACAGGTGTTTGAACACATTTTTTATCTTAAACTGTTCACCTTTGAGAATTGCCACCCGAAAGTCTTAGTGTCTTAATTTTTTTTGTCTTTTTGCCTTCTGGAATGTCTTAATTGTCTTCTCGAATGTCAAAATTTTTGTTAGCACGGAGAGGATGGTTTGTATGTTTATTACCTTCCATGACTATCCTAATTGCGGAAAATGTCGTGATTGTGCAGTAGTATAGTGTTAAAAAGGTAAAAATGCATTTCTCTTGCTACTAAAGTAGCATTCACATTGCTTCACTTTGGATGATCATCCAGAGTGTCAGGATCAAACCTGTTCATCGAAAGTGAACACGTCTGTTCACATTTGTTCATCCTATGCTTTCACTGCCATGTCGACACTCTCACTCATGTTGTATGTAGTTTGACGTATTTTCGTATAAAAATAATTAAACAAATTCAAAAATGAAAAATAGCACTTAAAATAAATTAATATAGCTCTCGACTGCGTAATAATTTTGTACATGATTCTGAAATTCAATACAAATTCATAGAGAATTAAACAAATAATAAGATAAAACTTGTTTATGGTCGTTTCAGTGAAAGGACCTTTCATCAAAATTATGACGAGTGGTAATCTCTTTACTCCGTCATCGCTAGTGATCACTAGCGATAAAACGCCTGTTCACACCTGTTCATCTTGGAGGATCATCCGGAATGATCACTGAAAGTGAACGAATGTGAACGCCCCTTAAGGTACCTACGTCATTATTAGATAAATCAGGCTAACCGAAAAAGTAGGTTCATATAACACGGAACATCTCCAAAATGAAAGAACCACGTTTCTAAATCGTAATTGCAATGGTCGTTCTTCAAACTATGATAGTATCTTGAATTTTGATCAGATTAGCTTTTGCTTTGTACTGTCATATTATTTCGGATTATGTTTTTTTCATATAAGGCAACTGAAATTGTTAATTTTCCGATACAGTTTTCTTGTGGGAGTCGAACGATTTTTATATTATATTTTTTCACTTGATATTTTTAATTTCTTTGGGTATTTTTTTATAAATATTTTATACATCGCGTGGTGTTTGTTTAAGTTGGAAAAATAAATAATATTGTGTGTGTTTGAAGTAGAAAATGTTTACCACTACAGTATATACATAGTGACCTAGCGAATGTCTAATGTCGATGTTCGCGAATATGAATGCTAATATCCAAAAGTGATATTTGCGAATGTGAATATCGATCATCAGCTTCAGGAGCATACAAAAAAATACTGCATTTTTCACCAGACCACTTCAGACAATCGTATGGTCTATTAAACGGTGACATGAATAATGTCAATTAGTGTAAGGTAGATCTTAATTTTTTTTAATTTCAATTTCACCCGTCACCTGAATGGCTTGGCAAATTTGTTCGGCATGTTGTTGGAAATTTGAAATCCCATTGTTATCGCGATTAAGTTGTGTCCTAGAAATATGCGATTCCGTTTTATCTAGTTTTTGTCCGTATTATTTTTAACAATGAAGGGTAGGAATATAAGATCACAGTAATCCACTTTGGGGTGCGCCTAAATTCTAATTAAATGCAGTCTAGTTTGCAATATTAAGTCTAAACATATGCGAATATTCTTAACATCTCTAGTGACTGTAGCGAGTGACGTAGTTATATTGAGATCTTAATCAAAACGTTTCTATAAATAAATATCGTTTTTGCTGAATGGAGATGTCGCCCACGCTGCGTTCTATTCAAAACCTAATATAGTATCTTGGTTATGCCTGCTAAATACTGGATTAATTAAAATGATACTATTTCTGTGATGAGTTATGTAGGTATATATTACGCATGGTTATAATATATTTCTGTTCCTTCCTGGTAATTAGTTCTATACATACACTCTCCTTTTTTAGTACTCCTTGTATTCCTTCATGAATAACGTTCTATTAAGATTTTGGAATTGCGTTCGTTGTGGGAATTATTATGAATTTTTGTATCAATGATTACAAGAAATATAGTTTTATCTTGTATAAATTCGCTCTCTGTGCATTGAATTGTATAATGAGTGTAATATGAAACTGTGTAATGACTGTTAATACAATCAATGGTAAAGTTATGAAAAAATGACTAAGAAAAATCTTCTAGTAAGCTCCAGTGTGTTGAATGTTTTGTTAAAGAAAATAAGGTTTATCTTAGTTTAAATTTAAAATCCTACGAACCTTTAGTCATTCACACGGGGTCTTATTGATAAACGTGAATCAAGCTAGATAAGCGGTCAGCCAGAATAAAAATTTCATTAAATTTTCTATTTGCCTAAATTGATCAATGTTTATTAATAAAAGTCTGCTGATAATCCTCTCTTCTCGGAAATATCTACTGTTATGTTATGAATGAGTTCTTATTCAAAGACATATGGCTCTTTTTTTCCCGAGGCGTTAGCATAATTATGTATTACAATACAAATCACAATTTTGACACCTTTTATTTCCGTCGTTATATTTGTCACATGTATTCATTTTTTTTTCTGAATATCTCTGTTACGTCGCTGACTGTACATACTCAAGACCGTGTAATTTCCGTTTTAGTTCATACTGGTGAATTAATTTTTCACATAACGAACCATCCTACCTCTCCCTCGCTTCATGTTTTTCACTTCCCGTCTCCGTGGTTCACCACGTGATGTCTAATCATCTTCTTTCATTATCTCTTATTCTACTTCCTTTCCGTGCGCTTTCCTTAGCCTCTTTCGTAATTTCGCTTTTGCTACTGTGAGATATTCGGACTATCCGGCTAAATTTTATCAGCTGTCAGGGTATTGAGTTACTATCTAGTATTAGGGCGGACATTGAGCTACTGAATTGATTTTTTTTTAGTAATTCAAATTGAATCTATTAATCTATACCATTATGGCATATCCCATAAATATATGGTGTAGCCAGCAGACTAACTAGTTGTAATAAATATGCAAGTGTCAGTAAATAAAAAAATCTGGACTAGTGTCATAGCTCATCGCTTGATTAAACATGTTAAACGTCTTTTACTGGACACTTGAAACCTGACTGAGAAGAGTGGGAAACCATTTTTTTGCCGAGGACTTTACGGAACTAATGTCCATTGAAACTTTGTGAAAATGAATTTTTAGAGTGTGCAGAATATTTTTTATTCTTACTGCATACAGTACACCTCACATTTTTCTAATATCCGGCTGTGGTATCTCTTCTGGTTAATTCATTTCTAACATTTCATCGCTAATTTTACCAACCTCATTTCGTTGTTTTTGTGTCAATGGTGCATCATCTGATGTATGAAAGTAAATTACTGGCTTGTACATTTTCTTTGACTATTGCAGCGTGCATTAAAAGAAAACAGTATGAATACTTCCTTTTAATATTTTATCATTCTGCTAAGAGACAGATACGTATAAAGACAGAGAGTATACAAATATTTTTATTTCTTCGTGCTGGGCTATTTTGTAAGATAGGTAAAGTGGACGGGACTCCAATTCGTCTTGTCGTTGCACACTCTTTCACACCCTCTACTTTTATTTATGCAGTTTCGTCGATTATTTTTGCTTATCCACGCAGCCATTCTTCAGAAATTGACCCACGTACTGAAAAAATACGTGATTGTTGAACGTCTGGGTTTCCTGAAACCCCTTCTTTTAGAAAAATAAACTAAGCCGTTTCTTCATCATCTATTCAAATCATTGTATAGAAAAATTTACATCAATCAAAATCATCACAAGTATCACCCGTTTCGTTAGAAAATACCACAATACAACAATAAACTCACCCACTATAACTTAATAAATAAATAAATGATTTTGAAAAAAGAAAATTAAACACACTTCATATTAAGATTTTGATTAAGGCGGTAGCGAAGGCTTTTTATGCCTATATTATTTCCACGAGCTTAACGATTGGATGAAATGTCGTTTGTTTCGAAATTTAAATAAAATGAAAATATTTTGTATCGTGCTATTAATTATATTGCGGGACCGTAACGAAAGACAGGCAATTTGGTCTTAAAATAATCCCTCTACCGTGTATATAATATTTAACCATCCACTAGGTATGTTGTTTGTTTACACAGAGTAAATTAGTCCCAATTAGTGTGATGAACTGCCGATAACTTCAGATGAGAACCAAATTAGAAAGGTATGTATTCCTGTAGGTACTTCATAATACATTAGATATAATATCTACGCGCATCTGTGAATCGATCTCTCTCCCTATCTTCATAATTCGCTTATATAATATTCTAGAGACACTAATTAATTAAATTTATCTCCCTATCAACTTGTTTAAGTATGTGCGCAATTATTATGTGGTAATAATTTGCTTTTTTATATTAGTGCTGCGTATAAATTTCCTCAATTTGGATATTTTAGCGTATATAATAAAACTTAAATATCTTTATATGAAGTTAACAAAAATTAATTATAGTATGGAAATAAATTTTATTTTAAAACGTATTTTCCAAGTGTCTACATATTTTTTCTAACCTTTATCTCTATGCTCTTTTGGGTCTCTTCCACTCTCCTACACTTTTCGATATCGATCAACTGTTTTGTAAATGTACATGTACACAATTTGATTACTCGTAAACGAGTGAAGGTTGAATATTTATGACAGTAAAGAGATTTAAATCATGCGTTTCAATGTAAAAATGCTTTGGTAGTGATAGTATAATATTAATGAACTATTTTACAGAAATATAAAAATACTGATAATAAATACTTTGATATAACAGTGTTCTATTAAATGGTGGACTTTTGAGAGGAATATCTACCAGCAAGAATAAGAAAGTATTACTGAAACATAAAACAAAAAAATATGTTTAAAAACTCATCTAATCTGAAAAAAATCTGTTTTATTTAAAAAGACAAAGAAATATATTTTTCGTTTTTACTAAGTCTTTCTTTTCCACGTAGTATAATGCTCATAATTTCTTTCTGCGTATGCTCTGATTTACTATGAATCACCCACATCTACCAATATATTATTTAAGTATTTTTTCACTCATTTCAATGCAACTCAATGTTTTTACGATATGACGGCCAGACAGACCGACACCCACAAGATGTCGTTAATAATATCATGCTAAAATTACCGTGTTGTTATTATGTGGATTATCTCGCGTGAGTACTATTTAAGTCGGTTGTAAAATACTAGTACGAGTTCACCATTTGATACTGGGCCAAGAGCAATATTTTTTTCAGAACCGGGTTAAATTTCTTAATGGGTGTTGTGGCTTATGTAAGATTATGAGGTAATTTTTTGATTTATTGCTTTCAGTAACCAAATTTACCTCCCATTCATATACTATCCTATTCATCTTCCATATTACACCGTTCCTGTGATGGTAAAATCGGGGAATTGGGAATGTCCTGGGGGTAAGCTAAGTTGATGGTATTGTTGATCTGAATGGAGAAGGTTTGTTTCTCTCCATATGCGCTTCTAAGAGAAGCTTTCAGTGGTGAATGGTTTGGAATGGAGTGATTATTAAAAGTAACAAGTAAATAAATTACAGAGGAGTTCGTCGGTAGCCTGGTGGTAAGTCTCGGCCTTGTGAACGAGGGGTCCGTGGTTCGATACCAGGAACTGGCAAAACTCCCCTTTCACGACACAAGCTTTTAGTAGCTTACTGTGAAAGGTTGTATTTGGGTTTATAACAAACAAAACTCAGATATTTCTTAAAAAAAAAATATTATATACAAGGTGATAGAAAAGACACCAAACACGTAAACATATACGATTTCATGTTATGTTACTACTTTACCATACCATAAGGGTGCAAACACAAAGAAAGCAGGTTGCCAGCGCCGATCAGTGCCGATAAGCGCCGACAAAGTAAATCGCAATTAGCGTTCTTGCTTTTACTATGTGCGTGTTCATTGAAATGCATGTAACCATTCTCGGCGCCGCCGCCGGTAGACGCAGGCATCGGAAAGCAGGTAACCTGCTTTCTTTGTGTTTGCACCCTAACGTTATATCCCACAATTGAGGTAGCCAGCGGACCAGCTACATGTAATAAACATGTAAACTGTCCTCTCCATGTCAACCAAAAAATAGATTTTCAGGATGGGTGACAAATTTCATCGTTGAATTTTAGATGTAAAATGTCAAACGCTGATAACCATCTGTATATCCTTGATGAGTTTAATTATTAAATCTAATCGCCATTAAATGAGTAGATGCATTTCAATCTATGAGATGCTTTGAAAACTTTAATGTAATCTGAAGAGTTTTCATGTTCACGTTGTCCAGTCGATTTATGATAAGATGGAAAACATTACAACAAATCTAATAATTATACTTCCGTGAATACAAAATGACGGTTATTGTGACGCACTATAGAAACTAATCGCAAAAGCCCGGATTTTGGGCTTATGAGATTGATATATTTTTGTCCATATTTTTACTTATGTAATATTTTTCATTTGTGTACATTACGAGCATAATAAGTGATACAACATTCGTTGAAGATGGATTGGATGATATTATTTTATGTATTCAATGGGTATTGATGGATAGGTTGGTTATAATAAACAACTTACAACAAACACGATCAATCAGCAGATATAAAGCATTAATTTTAATTGCTTATAAACTTGATTCGTCAATATAATCGTCTATCATATATATCGTCTTTTTAAGCAAAAATATATTCTCATGAAGATATTGGTATTGAAATTATGTAGTTCTGTATTAATAACATTTTATTTATTTATCAACATTGTACATATAAGCTTGCTATCATAGTTTCTTTATGAAATAAATTTTCTCCGTCCATAGTCTTGTGCTAAGATATTTCAATTTTCTCAGGATGTTTTAAATAAGTGGTAATACTGCTAATGCTTTAACGATGAAACCGGGAACTTCGTAGATTATGTTCCTAGAATGAGGTGAATAGTCCTCGATCCTTAATTATTATCTCACAAAGAAATGACATTTTCTACTTTTTAATAATATGTGTGTCTAACTTTTCTTTTTATTTTTGTTTTGTATAATTAATTGCTTTGCAAATTTAGTTCATCATATAACTTCCAGCCATTATATGGACTATTCAATCAACAGGATGATAACGTAATTTCTTCTAAATGCACTTTGTATCGAAGTTATACAAAACTATATTTTTTTTAAAATAAGGTGTAGGTAAGTAGATAATACTTGCCAATATTTTATCAAAAATGAGAATTATTCCTAGTAGGTACAGTTTCACAGTTTTACTCATGAAAATCTGTTCGTATTTCCACATAATGTCTAATTTTTCTTTTTGTGCTATTATTCACCGAGGTCATATTAGCACTTCCGGTATGCTTATTTATTTAAAACATAAATGTATTTTAATACGGAATGATATCATTATAGATAAGTAGGAAATCTGCTGTTATCGATACCGCAATGGACGTTTCATATTTCATTCATATCTGCATTCTATGTAGTACTCACGTTTATTTATATCGTGTTTTGTATGTGTATTATTTGATGTTATAAAATTGTATGCCATTCTTATGTACCATCTTGTATCGTTGAGTGGCTAGTGTTGATGGCCTACAATGCTTTACTAGATTCGCTTCGCTAAATTGTAATTTTTGTAGTAGTTTAGCATTTGTACATTTAACTGTGCCTAGGTATTGCGTGAAATAATTTAGAGAATTTTGTGTTGTACCTATTGGTATGTGTTATATCTATTTTTGAAAATGTGTTTTGTGGGCTGTAGTATGGCAAGATGTATATTTTAGGACATACCGCGTACCGGCTTCTTGCTTTGAAAAGTACGTTTATCTGGCAACATTTAATTATCTGTTGTTTATTCTATTCAAAACTATTACGGTAATAAGTGAAATAATTGCTTCTAGTGAACATACAGGCGGTCCTCTCCATATCTCTAGAAATAAATAAATAAATAAGTCATTAAAGATGTTTAGATGTTTAAGATGCTAAACTAAAAATGTTAAAAATATCTTACAGATGATTTTTACGATTATCTCATGTAATTTATACTGGAAAACTTATACAAATAGTGTGAAGAGCTATTGTATTATATTTTAGTTAAAATTTCTAAATAATTATTAAAATTGTAATTATTGCATTATGTAACAATGTGCCAAAGCAAGTTATTTCAAGCACAAAGCATAGTATGAGTCTTCCAACTAATCTGTTATAAATATAATTAATAGTGCATACATAGTTATTGTTGTTTATTTTATGCCACGTGAACCACGCATAGTGAGTATTTCACTATTCTAGTTTTCGGTGCGTGAATTTGCAAAACCATATCAAACATCATAAATATATCACAAGTTACACACATTTTAAATTAATTGAAATACACACATATTGTGCTGCGTAGAGATGGAAGTTACTGTTATTTTTGTTACGATTTTTCACGTGGTTATTTAGATGATTATACTTGTAACTGCTTAAAATTATTTTACCTTTATTATGTGACGGAAACAAAATAATGTAATGTTTAACGCGACTAAGAACACCATTTCGGGGAACTGAAATATTATTTCTTAAATAGTAATTCTGTGTACTGAATATGCATTTTTACTGTATGTACTATAATGTTAGTGAAACTACTTTAAACTATTAATTTTTTCGGTAGTCACTTGGTGAAAGTTCATTTTTAATAAATTTTGTTATAAAAATGAACTTAATGTTTTTGTGTTTAGTTGTAAGTGAGCACTGATGATGTTAATATAACGAAAGATCTTTGCTAAAATATTTAAAATAAATAACAAGTGAAAGTAAACAGTGTTTTTGATTTTATTTTTATAACAAAATTTATTGAAACTACTTTATTCTATATCTTATTTATTTATCTAAAGCCTTTTTTACATGTTAAATATATACAAGAATTAAGTTGCTAATGGAGGGAGTATTTTATGTTGTTTATTATTGTGATATATATTGTAAATTATTGTTCTTTTTAAAATAAAAAATAAATAAATAAAAGTTACATCAATAAAATTGAAAACAAAGCATATACATATATACCAATGTCAAAGATATCGAAATTTAAAAAAAAATGCAAACACGTTGGTACAAAATATAAAAATTTAAACCACAAAACAAATATATAAAATGTCAAATAGGTACTTTATTTTCATAAATTTACTTACTAATGTAATTTTAATCAAGCTTTTTATGATGACTACCATCTCTAGTGTTGTATTTGATTAGTAGTAATGTAAAATAGTGTGTGTACTTTATATTATGTATAGGTACACATATTAGCGATATGCATGAGTGATATCAGTAAATTTAATTACCTACAGATTAATTATGAAACATTGCAATGTATGAAACACATAATATATTATATTAGGGACTGGTAATATATACCTAGTTATTTAATTAATAATTTTCTGGTTATTTCATAAATTTAGTCTAATTGTTACCACAATTGTTGGATTTTCCCTAAAGATGGTATAAATAGATAGATAAATCTACAATATTGAACATCTACTTATTGTATTGTCTTATGATTAAAATAAAATTCACTACAAAAGCGTCAACTTTTCAAGCCCCGTTATTCGAAACAACTATACATCATCACTACTATACCATCACGACATATCCCACAAGTGGGGTAGCCAACAGACCAGCTGCATATAATAAACATGCAAGCTGTCCTCTCCGTGCCAATACAAAATCAAGACATTCAGAATGGGTGGCAAACCTCATCGCTGAATTTAAGATGTAAAATGTCTTAATTTTTTTGAACACCTGCCTTATACAGGACACTCGAAAACTTACGGAGAAGAGTTGGAGACCAATTCTTTACCAGGTGCTCTACGGAACAAAATAACATTATAGTTCAGATGCTTGTTGTAAATAGGGTACCACTAAAACTTTCTGAATTACCAGACATTTTTACTTGCCTTTTCTATTTCTTATAAAACTTGAATTTTTGTTATAAACTTCTACTGGCTACCGTTGTTATGGGTCGTGGTGGCATAGATATAGGTATTCCTTATAAACGGAAAGTAAGATCTGTATGTGTTATTAATGTTTTATGGCAGAATTATACCGACAACAAATACCTACATTTGATAACACTACTTATGGTGTCATATAAAGACGGCATATCGCTCAAGAATGCAGACGACTTCAATCGTTATATTATTACGCTGCAGTGCAGTGTGAATGAGTTATGAGAGATATGATAGCATTATCGCAATGTTAAGTGTGCTGCATTATCATCAAATTATATCTAATATTATGTATACGGCTTGCTTCATAACATAATAGTGTGTAGTTTATTTTATTTTACAAATTAATTCTGTAATATTTACAAAACGTGTTTAATTAATTTTGCACATATTATTGTGAATTTAGTGAAGACTTACGGGTAATGGTGTTGTGTTATTAAATGTTTTTTTTTTTATTGCATTACACGCAATCCGTTTATAAATTTTGTTAATTTTTTTAGAGTTCCATGTATGTGTAATTGTACGCCAACAATAGAGCTAGGTACTTGTTTTATGAAAAAAGTCCAATAAGGAACACTTTTTGCAGTTTTATATCTCGCAATAGTTGGCCAGAGTTAGCAACAGAGTAGAGCAACAGCGGGTTAAAATAAATTTACAAAAAAACGTGAAGGAAATGTTAAATAGCATCTTATTTAATTATTAAATGTTGAATTTTATTCATTCATATTACATAATTATATTAAACTTGGGTAGAAATTCCAAACTTGTTAGTTGAAACACAGGATCTTCCTCACTACAGCTGGCGGTTTGGATATCAAATTATCAACATTTCTGACACGCGTAATCGAATTACCTACTCTATTCTCTTCTCATCTTACGCGAGATGAAAATAATATCCAGATCTAATTAGGCGCGTCCTAATTTCATCCGAACCTCAATAGAGGTCGCCCTGTTTCCAATGGTGATGTAACACCATGTTCTGACGGTTCAATTAGAAAAATGTAATCTTCAATATTGATTACATACTATTGATAGCTGATTTGTACATGTATTAGTTTACATGTTGAACCCTTTTTTTAAAATTTGACGCACACCTTTCTGCTTTCTTACAGTTTCCATATTAAAGTTGGAATACAATCGCCCCTTCAAATTAGAAGCATTCAATGTAAAATGGTGAATTTTTTGTTATTTTTAATTACTATACTACTATACTATACTATACCATCACGGCATATCCCACAAGTGGGGTAGCCAGCAGATCAGCTGCATGTAAGAAACATGCAAACTGTCCTCTTTGTGCCAATATAAAATCAAGACATTCAGGATGGGTGGCAAACCTCATCGCTGAATTTTTAATTTATTTTTAATTTATTTCAGATAAAGGAATACCTAATGTAGAAATAACGTTGGTTTAGTCAACGTTTAAAAAATGCCAGTATAATATAAATATTATAAATGAACCCATGTTGAAACGGTGTTGGGTAGGTAATGTAACTAGACAACTGATGAACACCTACAGGTCTATAATGGTGACCATGGAATGAGAAAAGAGGATTAAGTCTGCTTCAAAAAGATAGTTAGATGATATTTTCCCTGTTGCCGCTAGGAGGTGTGCCAAAGTAGCCCTTAGGAAAAATAAATGTAAAAATATGAAAGACACTTTCATCTAGTCGTGGAGAGATGGCTGGAGGTGTTCGGTGTGTTGTTCTGTCCCGACTGCAGGTTAAATTGACTGATGATTTTTATTTTGCCTAGTAAATGTCGATCCATCTAAACCCACTGTTGTTACCAAGCCATCAACACCCACAGTTATAAATCATTCGTGTTATATAATGTTATTGACTTCGCATATTTTTCTGCATACTACATACGTAGTCATTAATAATACTTGACACTATTATGACAATCTATGTTATTTATTGTACCTACTGTCCCATTGATGAAACAAAGTCATGGATAAAAATAGACAACAATTATTATGGTACTACATACACACATGCCTACTTTACACAATGGTCAATAAAATAACATACCCACATTATGCAATGTGATAATTATATTATCAGTCTGTCTGATATTACCTATATACTGTGTACTATACATACCTACTATTTATTATAATGCGGTAGCTTTCGTAACTATAATCGATGATTTGTCTTCTTCAATTTAACAAATAATGTTGATGAAAATAGCCGAAAGATCAATTGAAAAAGTATTAAATTTACATTTCAATGTCCCTTAAACGTTTTATTCTTTGCGGGAGTATAGGGGAGAAATCAGTCGTCTACATTTGAGCGTCTCCGTATTAATTGACGATGAAGTTGATAATTGAGACCCTCTCAAGGTGGCTGGTGAATAGAATTGAGTGGCAACAGGATAGAGTCACCTCTCCCCACGACATTTTTAATGCTCTGATTTCGTTGTCATAGGAACGGTGTACTGTCAAGGAGGGTCATCTAGGCCGTCGGAAACTTTGTGGGGGGTAAAAGCAGCGCTTGTTTTATTTGTGAAATGTTCAAGTTCATACCACCTCTCCTCAAATGTCTTTCGATAATTTAATTAATATTTCAAACAACCTTTGTTATTTATTATTGTGATTTCCATCTCTGAGGTAATTCCCTAGATGACAGTCGTTTGACTGTGAATATTTTGTTGATGGTAATGTTACTGACATCATCTACGGTAGGTAGGTACTAGGATAATATCAAGTATTTGACCTATTTGTTTTACATTGTCAATTGCAACAATAAGTTATCACATGTTTTTATTGCTTGTATGGCGATTTCTCCAATTGTACAAATACATTAATGCAGCGATGGTGAATTCATATACATATTCGTGTATTTTATTTCAAATAAAATAATAGTTGGGTTAAAGAATTCTACTTAAAAAATAAAATAAAATTGGGTTTTAAGTTAATCCAATATCCTATACTTCAAACATCCTTACAGTAAGTAATATCTATCTATATTTATATATTTATTTATCTTCTCACCAGCGCCTTTGAGACGCTCTGAGGACCGGAAAACTTTGCCAGAGAAACAAATTATTCAGCATCATCATATCATCATGGCAAAACTTTCTATTGGGATGTCTAGCAGACCAACTGCATTTTATAAATAATATGCATTTGTCGTAAATGTGGATTAGATTTGTAGCGACAACATTCTTTCTCTTGATTGATAATCTGAGATAACCATAAAGTTTCCGACCAAACGACCACCTCATACTTTTAATCGTTTTTGTTTTATTGAGTTTTAAAGTAAAAAAACAGACGATACCTAATAAAATAAATGAAATTAAATTCTTTCAGAAGTCGCCTACAGTTCAACGACATCTCATTACTTTGTTACTTGGTGAGGATTTTTTCTGATGTACGGACATCCAATTCATTCCTAACAATAGGTATAATAGAGCGATCGTACATACATTATCATTAGGTCAGAAAATTTCTTTTGTGTTGTATTATTAAATGGGTCCATTAAAACATCGTTATTATTATATTATTTTGTTGAAAAACCACGCCCAAATTATCATGTATTTTTTCTCCATTGCTCCCTCGCTTTACGCTCCATTAGCTCCGCGCTCTCGTGTGATCAATTTTGTCCCTGTTGCCGACCGCCGAGTGCGGCATGCTGTTGTATACTATGCAAATCTATTTCTTTAAAGTTATCAGTTTACTTTAAACAGTTAGTTGGCTTTGAAGTAGGTGTTTTTGTGCCACTTGTTCTTCGGGAATTTGCGTTCATGTTAATTTTACAGCGTTATTCACTATCTGTTTTAAAAACTTTTGGGTAAATATTATAAAAAAAACCTACATATGGTTGTCTGTTGTGCTAGCTTTACAGAGGTTTTTCCATACTTATTGGACAACCACTACCATCAATAGGTTAAAAACGTTACTAAGTTAACCAATACATCTGTCTATCTATTTATCTATACTCTCACGTCGTATCGCAGGTGGGATAAACATAGAAAATGAAAGTAGGCGTAGGTAGAGAAAACGAATGTATCGTGTCATAAAGAAAATAAACTTATTTTTGAAGTATTGTTTTTAGCTAGAATTAATAAACTAAGTATATGTTTAAGTTTGGTTTAGATCGAAGTACATATTATCTTTTTCACTAGCTCTAGTTGTTCAACCTAATTTCGGCAAAATAATATGCTATCCTCCGTCGCAATAAGGTATATATTCCTATGAAAAGATAAAGTTTTCCACGTGAGATAGTTATTTTGGAAGTATGGTTTCCCATTCTAACACAATACTAGTAAATAATAAAATCATATAATTATAATAAGCATATAGAGTGGCATATCTACTGACGTTCATGATAGTTATCTGCTAACTCAGGATACTAACAAGATACTAACGCAGCTAACAGTGACTCATTTGCAGACGAGTTTCTCTCATTGACATTTTCTAAATCATTCACTGTCCCATTTTTGTTTTGTTTCTTGTATTTGTTTTTATAATTGACAGTACTATGGAGACATGTTTGTAAATAATTTATTTTGTTTGACTGATTCTTTTTGTTAATTTTTTGAAAGGTTTTATTTTTAGTTACCTAATTTCAATGATTTTATTGTTATTTATCATATCGGTAATTCTGCCACAACACAGCCCTATGGCTAGTGTGGTAAAAAAATAATTATTGATTGTGTTAAATGTTACTAAGCATGTTTTTATAAAAGTGTAAACTGGAAATTTAAAAAAAAAAAGAGACAATCGTGTGTTACAAAGATACAGCACTCTAACTATGACCGTCTCAGATGTTTTTTCAGGGAAGTGCATAGTCTTGTTATGTATAATATCTTTGGTTTATTGCTAAATGTGTCTTTCGCTTATTACACTGAATGTTTTCCGTATAATGTAAAATGCAAATTTCGGAATTGGCGAGGAAAAAATCTTATTTCACTACTTCGAAAAGACTCCTCGCGACAAATATTATGTAAATTATTCTACTCTTAAAGCTAGCAGAAATCCGCCTTCAATTCTCCACAGCTTAGTCGAGCGAATATCATTTTTATAAACTCCAAAAAAACTCTACGAAAACAATAAGATTTCTGTAGTAGTTTTTGAAAGAAGATTGGATAAGTTCTCTTTGCTTTTTCTATTTGGATGTAAAAAATGTTTATTCGAAAGAAAAAAATAATAAATGACGCACGGGTAGGGATCAAAATCTAATTTCGTTATTTACCTTTGGCGACCTAAAAAGTATTGAAAGTTTTCACAAGTAGGTAGATATGGTCACGTGCAGTATTCACCTGCTGGTCTTTTGAAATTTGAAAGCCACGATATTCCCCTATTTGTCCTCTTATGTTGTCATCGGTTTTTTGTATTTATTGTAAGGAAAAATGTAATTCTATACATCGTTATATCTAAACTGTAGTGGAATTTTTCGCAAATGAGGTAGGCAGAAGACTAACATTCATATCATCACGGCATTTCCCACAAATGGGACAGCCAGTAGAATAAACGGATGTACCTAATATGAGATTTAATGACATTCGTTATTTGTACCATGCCTTTTCACTGTTGAATTTAAAAATTATATGTTTTGTGTATGCTATTTTATTGTGAATATTCTTTTTCTGGATACTCGTTAATTTAAGGAATATATCTATTTTTGTCGGCACTGAGCATTTTATGCATCGTTTCTATGTTCAGATCTGCTGGAACTTAATTAAATTAGCTTTGTGCCTAATGATTTGAATTATCCGATAGCTAATATTATAATTAAAAACATATATGTTTGATTTCATATTAAGTGTATTACTTGTCGTTCATTCGCCTTTGTATTATTATTTTATGATGTTTCCTAGTTACATTTTATGTATATAAATGCATATCTCAAAAAAATACCTTCATATAATATTAATGAGCTGAATAGCGGTGTGAATTGCCAATGTTCTGAACGAAACTTTGCTTGTGTCTCGAATTTTAGCGTTGAATTTAATGTGACTCGATTTCACTCCCAGATATTGCATAAAAACTGTATCTGCTCTCTTCAATAGGTATATTTATTTATTTGAAAAGACGCATAAGCCAACAGGCACATCAAACACGAAGTAATAAAATAACAAAGACAATTGTCCTATTTCTTTCATCTTATGACGAAAATAAATATATTAGTAGGAATCTAAGTATCATTACTACTGACTTCAGCAAAGCCTTCGACAAGGTGCCTCATAGTATCCTTTTGAACAAGCTTTCGGCTTTAGGGGTATCGGGTGTTTTGTTGGAGTGGCTTGGCAGTTTCTTGAGGGAACGTATGATGCGGGTGCAAATAAAACATGCTAGTTCTAGTACTTTTGAGGCATCTAGCGGTTTGCCGCAAGGAAGCCACTTATCTCCCATTTTGTTCCTTGTCTTCATAAATGACTTGACTCGCGAAATGAAAGATGTCAGATGCCTGCTGTTCGCTGATGACTTAAAGATATTCAAAGACATACAAAATATTCATGATTGCCAGGTTCTCCAGGAAAACCTCAATGTCCTGAATACCTGGTGCCTAAAAAATCGTTTATTTTTGAATATCGAGAAATGTCAGTACATTACCTTTTCTAGAAGCAAAAATATCGTTCGTTTTGACTATCAGATTGAAAATTGTAAACTAGAATCGGTAGGGGAGATGCGAGACCTCGGAGTTGTATTCGATGAAAAGCTATCATTCGTTAATCACATAAACGAACTAATGGGCAAGGCACTGAAAACCTTAGGATTTGTCTTACGTACTGTGAATGACTTTAATAATGTCCACACTATTGCATTGTTGTACAAGTCACTTGTCCGGAGTTTACTTGAATTTAATTCTTCTATTTGGTCACCCACATATAACATTCATATAAATAACTTAGAACGAATTCAACGGAAATTTTTAAGATTCGTTAACTACAAAATGGGGATACCACGGGAAGATATAAACTATGATTTTTTGTTGTCACAATTGAATATGGAAACATTGGAAAATAGAAGAACGATGAGTGACTTAATTTTATTATTCAAAATTATTAGAGATTATTTTGACAACCCTGATTTACTTCAGCTTGTTAAATTTCGGGTACCTACGCGCAATACTAGAAATCACGATTTATTCTATATAGATAACTATAGCACTAACTACATAAAACACACAGTGGTGCCACGGTTACATTTTTTGGGTAATAAATACTTAATGAATGTTGATATATTCAATATGGAACTACCGGCTTTTAAACTTCATTTAGAGGCAATATTTTCCTCAAATAGCAATACTTAAGGAGTATAGTTAGGAGGACGTATGTTTGATGCGTTTTTCAAGATCTTCCCATAACAATATTGTTTTGGGCAAACCAATTTATTTAATTCGAAGCTTGATTAAAATTACAGTTTTATTCGCGTATATGCTTTTCTTGTTTTTATATTTCCCGTTTTATATTTGATTATGTGTGATAATTTATATACTTATATATACATATATATTTATTATAAAAAAAAAAAAAAAAAAATTGTTTTTACATTTTTATATTTGCTGATAATTTTACGTTTTTATATTTACTGATAATTTCTTTGATTGATAATTTATTATATCTTTGATAATTTATTTAATTCTAAACTTGATAAAAATCACAGTTTTGTTCTTTTATATTTGTCTGTTTAATATTTCGTGTTTTTATATTTGATTATATGTGTGATTTCAATTTTGTTTGCTGTGGAGTTTGTTTTTGTTGCAGTAAAAATGAGATGAAATACTTGAATATGTAGTTTTATCTTTGCATGTTGACAGCTTTTTTTCGTGGTTTATAAAAGTATTCCCAGAATATAATTTAGCTTTATTCTTTTCCGATTTTACTTTTATTTTATGTATTGATTGTTTCTGTAGAAATGAATTGTTTTATATGTGTGTGTGTTATTTTTATTCTTGATTTTGTGGTATATTGTGATTCTGATTTTAATTTTTGATTGTTTTTAAAAGAATTAGTAATTGGATTTAATTTGAGATTTTATTACTTTGTCTAAAAGCATTGGCTTGCACCACAGTGCGTGTACTGCGACTCATTGAGTAATATTATTATTGTTGCACGGATGGGTACATGCCTATGTAGTTGTGTATAGTTTGTGTTCTGCAGGTGGATGCAGCATGATTATTATATACCTATGTACATTATATTATTGATGACCAAATGCCTTTATGATTATATGCAGCTAATAAATGTATTGTGGTTGTGTAGGTGCGTATTAATGTATATATACTTAGAGCTATTTTTAATTTAACCGAATGATGTCTAAAATTATGTAATTCTGTTTCTATCGGATTATTATTGGTTTTGTTATGTTATGGTGTGATTTGTTATATTTAATATTGAATTGTATACATTTTTTGATGTTGGAAGAATTTGAAGAATGTAATGTTGTTAACTTATCATGTATTGTAAAAGGCAAATGCCGTCTATTGTCCAAATAAATAAATAAATAAATAAATAAATAAATTACTATTTCAAACAAAAATCAAAATATATATCTACGCACCCACAGGATTGGATTACGATTCGTACAGATAGCAAATCGAGTGTTCCTTTTTGATATTATTATTATTTCACTCGCAGAATTTTTCATTTCGTTTCTTTTATTGAATTTCATCCTTATAGGATATGTACAATGTACATTGTATACAGCATGATGCCCTTTATTCCTAACTCACAAAAATAAACGCGGTTATGCAGAAAGCATCTAACCTTAAGTTTTCTAAGGTTGTAAAATTATTTTCAATATTTTTTGTGAGCTGGTTGTCTTTTGTATATGTTTTATCAAACGACTCGTTCTTCGATACCTTTAGTTCGGGTATCATCAAATCAAAAAAATTGAAAGCTTCATACAATGAGCACGTAATCATGTGACGTGGATTTGACGATGCGACGAATGTCTTTTTATTTTTTATAATAACCCCACTTCAAGCAATTCCAAATATAAAAGGCTTAAGAATTTTTCTTTATAATACATTTGATTAATATAAATTTGCTTTTGTGTATTCAAGTACATCCTTTCATTATTTTTGTGAGCTATTTGAAAACAGGCTTCAGATTCAATACCTACGTATTTGAAGAATACACCGTCGCTAAAAATATTTTTAGCGATTGTTATATTTTTCTTTTTCAATTTACATGAAAGTCATATATTTGTACTTTTTCCCTAGGTGACCACCATCTTGAAATGAAAATGTGTCTACTTGTCGAGTCTTCAATAATTTGTTTATTTTTATGTTACGAAATGTGCACATCTTATATTGAACTGACTTGAAACTTGAAATAAAATGTACAATTTATTTTATTTTTATTCAACCAACTTTCTTACTTTCGTATAATATTTAAATATAAACCTACCTTCTTTACTATGCACTGTACGACTCGATGCTAAGATAAACAAACAACTTTATATTATTTTATTCAGCGCAGACAGACTGAACCTGTCCAAAATGTCTTTCATATTTAAAATGCCGAAGACAAGATGTTATGGGTGTCATTTCTTCCTTGAAATGCCTCTACTGGCTACTGTTTTTCTGGAAAATATTATTATGTAATATTATAGATACGCACTGAGCTAATTTTTGCAGAAATTACACAAATGATAATTTCCTGATTTTAATAAATTGAAAGGCAAGGGATTTACTCACTTACTCAGTAATTTTCTCCTATCTTTAAACTCGACTTCACTTTGAGAGTATCAGCCGTTGAATCTTACAAAAACTTTTCAATTATATTTAGCGAATGATGGCGCAAAATTGATTCAAATTTACTAATACATAATATTATTAGTTTTTCTGTAACCTGTGTATTACATCTACCTAGGTGTCTATAGCAGATAATAATATAAGTCAACATAATAAAAAATGGACTCATAATTATGTTGACTTTGTATGATGATGATGATGATTTTGGATGATTTTATTTTATTTATGACGCCGTTTTACAGTCTCTAGACCGTCTCAAGGGCGCCAGTGAAGAGTTCAGTTTTTAATTTGCCTCTGAAGCTAGTGACCGTCTGACCATCTCTCAGCAGCACCGGTAGGCGATTCCACATAACTGGTCCAACAACACCAAAGGCTCTCTCGTAGAAGTTGGACTTACCGGCTCTATTGGGCTCAGTATGTCTATTCACGGCCAGTTCCATAGAGCGCAGAGTTCTTCTAGTGGTCGAGTCAAGGGGACAAAGCTCTGTGAGGCACAATGGTGCCATTTTGTTAATAGCCTTGTAGACCAAAAGGCACACCTTGAATGTCACCCTTTCCTCGACCCTCAACCAGTGTAGTTGTTCTAAGAGGGGAGCGATGTGGCATCTTTTGCCCTCACGGAAAATGAGCCGCGCAGCACTGTTGAACGCCATCTGCAAACGATTGAGAAGGCTTTGAGGTAGTCCAGCATAAACAACGTTGCAATAGTCCAATTTTGAGACGACAAATGCTGTCACCAGATCCCGAATGGCAATATGACGATTATACCTTGAGTTTTTTCGTATCTACATCCTTTTTTTGTGTAGGTACCGAGTTATATTTCTATTTAATATTGCAATTTTTCATAAAGCAGCTTGATTAATGTAAATAGCTTTTAATATTTCAGGAATAGCCTTTCGAATCTCTGATAAATATCTCCTGAATACACTTCACATACATCACTCCATAATACTGTAATACCTCTGTTTTTACCTTCCATTATTTACCATGATAGGGATATTGGGAGGATGATGAAGCGGAAATTACCTGTTTTCCCCACAGGCTTTTAAATGAACGTAATGAACGATCGTATTGTTTTCCAGACTTTTGCCTATCTAAACCATTAAACCTTTAGGGTTCAGCCATCTTTCTAGTCGTATAATTACATTTAATTTTTGTAAAATTATCCACTAGCTTTTAGTGTTTAAAATTCTGTTTAGTCAATGGAAATAAATTGTTCTTATCTTTAATTTAATCGATTTATCTTTTGTTACTAGCTCATTTTTGTGATAAATGAATTTATTTATTAATTCTCAACTGTAAATCGATTACAAGAAATTTTACATAGAATAACAATTATTTGAAATTCAATCATTCAATCAACATACAAAGGGCGAGTTTATTATTTCTTCCAACTATCCCGATGTAGGTACGTACTGAATGGAGTAATAAGCATAAAATCATTCGTTTACTATTTTATAACCTTCTGTAAAATATATGTTGGTATTATTTTTATTATTATTTTTTTTAATTAAATAAAATATATATAAAAAAAAAAAATAAAAAAAAAAAAAAAAAAAATTATAAAATATTAGAAAATACGTTATTAACCGTTTTGTTGAACATGCGATTAATATCTATACTATACTATACTATACCCTCACGCCATGTCCCAGGAGGGGTAGGCGGAGAGAACGGAACGCCATATAGATCTATCCTTACATACTTCTTTCGCTTCCTCCACATTCATCTAGTTTCTCATGCATGCACGCCGATTTCTCTTACTCAGCATTTAGCAATAATTTTCAATTTTTAAAAATGAAAGAAATATTTGCTTTGTGAGAGTCCAATTGACGTTGTAGCTCCCGCTCAGTCGAAATGTTTCACATGAATTAAAAAACCAATATTGTATTTTGTGAATTGTTGTGTTTTCAGAGTATTCGGGGATACTGTTTCGATAAAACTTCCAGTCGAATAACTCGTCTAATTTTGCTTAAATGGGTCAAAGGATTTAACATCCAGATTTACGTTGACGGGCACGCTGGTTTACTGATGTTGTTTGCGAAATGGTTCAAAAGCGGGGATGTATCAAAGTAAAGGCGGATGTATTATATCCTTAATCCTGCAATTCTCACAACCCACCCGCGCTCTCACATCATCACTACTCCTCTTCGTTCTCATTTTTAGGAAAAATGTTTCGATTTGATTAGAGAGAAAAAAATATATCACGCATCGTGTATTGAGATTTTATGTTGAAAATTACTTTTCATTGTTAGATTTATTGAATTTATTCATGTATAATTTCACCAATTTGATTTATTTAGTGTTTTTTTTTTAAATAAATGAAGACTTTAAATGGTTGTTACACTACACTGCCAAGCATTGTAAAACTGTATCTCAGTTTACAATAGTTGTGATATGTAAGTCTTGGATTTCATTTTTTTTATAATTTACCATCTCAAAATTGTGTTGTTATTGCATATATTTTGGAAACGTGAATGTGTTTGTGCGAATGAATGTATTATGTGTGCGAAATTGGGTGAATGGATGTGTAAAATTTTCTATAATAATTATAGAAAATTATTGTCTTGTGTGTTATTGCTGAAGTGTGCACTGTTTGGATGTAAGACTATTGGAACGTTTTTGTCGCTTACGTGTTTATATTTATATGTCTTTCATCTGTTGTGTTCCATGGAAATAAAAAAAATAAAAAAGTTTAATGAATAAACACCGTTTATATATTTATCTGTTACTACCATCAAATGAGAAAATTTATGGATGCTATTTAAGGTAAAGAATAGGTCTCCCACTCTTTTGCTGCAAAATTTCGAATGTCCTGTAAAAGGCAAGAGTTCATAAAACCTCATATGAAAATATTGAACATCTGGACTTCAGTGACGAGGCAAGTCATCCATCCTGATTATTTTTTTGGCACCGAGAGGACATTCTGCATGTTTATTTACTTGCAGTTGGTCCACTTCTACACCACTCGTGTGAATGCTGGGATGGTATAGTATCGTATTTAATTTCTAAAAATACACGTAGAAAATTCTTTCAGTATTTCAAAAAATCGGTTGTCGGTTCGATCGGTGGTTCGTCTCCTTCTAGAAATTTAATCTACGTTTATTAATAAGACTGTTAGAATCAGTGTAGGTATTAGTGATGTAGTGTGATTTTGGATATTCGCGAATGCGAATATTTGTTGCCGAGATTCGCGAATGCGAATAGCGAATACTGACTTGCTTAGATTTCTACAATATTGCTCAATCATTAAAATTTCTACTCCCCGTCGCCGAATTTTCAAAATGGTATAGGAATTTAAAATATTTCAAAACTCAACAGAACTCATCAGAACATTTTATTGCAGTACCTTTTTCTACAATGTACCGGGTAAGTATCCGGTACTTTTAGCGAATATCCGATACTTTGTTATCGAAATAATATTCGCAAAACCTTTGCATATTTTTTTGCGAATGCGAATGCGAATACTTTGAATTATGCGAATATTCGCATTAGTTACATCTCTAGTAGGTATACATATTTAATACTCACATAAATAATACGGAATGAAACTCTTAATAATATATATCGGAGATTGCCCTTTCCTAAATGTGGTTAGAATCGCAATGTAAACTGTCGTTTTCCTTCAGTCCTATTTTGTGGTTGAATGGAGAAATATTTAACACCAGGGATTCTTTCATTAAAAAATACAAGATTTTTGTAATACATAAATATTCATTCCACTGTTTGCTTTCTGGACGACCAGGATGATGTGGTTAAGCTTAAAAAATGTCGTGGGAATAAGTAATTCCATTGACGTAGAGATGCTTTGAATGGAGGCGACATGTTCCTGCCTCGCGCTCCCGAGAAGAATGTTAAAAGGCGATTACATAAGATAAGATTTGCTTTCCTCAGTAATTTTTATTTTCAAATATTATTTATATCATGTTTACTACAAATTTGTCGTATTTAAATCGATCCCTAAGAAACTCACAGGTACAATTCAACGATTCAAAGGTATTTTTCTTACGTAAGTTTTCCTAAATTCTTTTCAGATGTACGACGAGGGTATCTATCTTATTTTCGAAAATAGAATGCGTGGGATATAGGATTACAGTTGATTTATTGGGACAATCCTGTCGTTCCGTACCACGCGTGAGGATCGTTCTGCTTCTTGTTACAATTTGTAACACTTGTTTTCTTTCTGTTATTGGATAACTTTGGAGGTATTTTATCTTTCGCTGACTTGTCGAACTTGGCATCTGTGTATTTCTAGACCGCTATTTATTTTCTTCCCACGCATGCTTAACTTTATACTATATGTATATGCATGCCATGAAATATTTTTTTAAACGTATATTAATAGAGTAGTTCAAGAACTATTTATACACAAATAATCTCGAATCAGGCGAGCATTGCTGGCAAATTTAATGCATTAACGGTGAAACATTTCTGTCAATTAACTTCTGCATTTCCTTCTTTATCTGCACCATAATGCTATCTTTCCTTAGTGGGTTATTAATAAGTGAACTCGCTGCATGCGATTGTGTATAATATAAAAAAAATAAGATATTAAAAGTACCTAACATGTCTCAACGTTGTTGAGTTTAAGTTGAGGATTGGGTTTTGGCAAAATCATTCTTGTAAATATATTAATTTATTTGTTCCGGATTAATTGAATAATATTCAAACAATCAGTATTGGGACTTTGTCATAGACGTCTGATTTACTTTAAAAAAATCTATCGAATGACATGTTATATAATCAACGATGTTTCTATATACAGAACAAAGGATTGAATATCAGGAAACTTCGAAATTAAATAAATTGTTGAAGGTACAAGGTATATAGGTAATTGGAATAAAAAATATTTTAATGTGTACTCATATTTAGGTTTGTTATGATGTGGACATCTATGTATAAAGAATATTATAAGGTATTCAATAATATTAAAACACAATATATAAAGTAAGGAATTATTATTGTCTTTTGTTATTTATGAAATAATAATATAATTCAGAGTCTATCACGCAATATAACTATTAGGGAGGTAAAAGTATCGTACAATAGTGTAACTTGTATCGCCCTGGTACTGGATAATTATTTATTGACTTGTCCGTGTCTGAGTCTTTTATATGAATATTATTATCTATCTCATCATGCCTTAGCTCTACATTCTTAAAGGATCATCTGTCTTCCAAATTCTACGTCTTTGTGATATTTGTTTTTTCTTAAATTTTGTGAAAACTTTATGAAAAAAATAAGTAAGAATTTCTGTCGAAAGGTCTTATGAATTTGAAATATTCCGGTTTTGTTAAGAAATATTTCGATAAAAAAGGTTTAACCTTCATAGTCTTCCTGCGGCCTGTTTCCAGGGGTTGGAGTTCACTTATTTAGGATAGGTATAGCGTAGACAAAGAAGTAAGCCTTATCGCGTATATTGACAAATTGTATAGTTGACTTTAGTTTATCGTTGTTGTCCAACTCCAAAATATGTAATTATTTACACCTTCTTTCATTCTGTTAGGGTTTTCTGGAAGATGTTGTATTACAGCATGTCCGCCCTTTGACTGTTAATTATTGTTGGTGCACTATTTTATACTTTTTATCACAGGTATTATAATTAATATTTTTTTTACCATTGTACTGTTAGGGAACATGCATGTGTGAGGAATATGAATAAATGTTATCAATTCATATTAATAAATATACGCTGATCATGAATATCCTAATAAGAAACCATAAAATAAAACTTTTCATTCATTATTTTCATTTTAAAAATCCATATTTTCTGTAATTGAATTAGTCCGGTGTGACGTCGCTAGTCGCTATTTTGTATTGCCACACGTTTCACTCTTAGTACTGTTTGTAGCGCCTGATATCGTCAAACACTGCTCCGCCACGAGTGGACCTTTTTGCGGCGAAGTGTGAAAATTGCTTTTTTAAATGGCGATAAAAACCTTAAAAATGCACATTTAAAAATATAAAAAGTACCATAATTTTTCTAATTTTCTGTACTATTTTTTGGGTTGAAATTTTTTTTTTGTGAATGTTCCCTATTCTGTAGTAAATATAGGTTTATTATCAGGTAATATTATTAACAGCGAAAATTTACGTTTTATCACGATATGAAAGATGTGAAAACATAATATTTATTGTAACAGGAGACGATATTCAGTAGGTAGGTATGTATTAAATGTAGTAGTATTTTAGTCAACTTTATAGTTGATAAATAACATTTCATGTTTCACTTCGATATCGTGTTTAATAATATAAGGCACATAAACAGTATTTAGTGTGTAGTTAATTAATTTATTCTTATATCGATCGACTATCTGGAGTGGAATAAATCTGACGGATTATTTATTAATAATTGGAGTGTGACTTTATACCTCAATATACGTTTTACTAGTTTTATCATAGATTTTTTTAATTGCAATAATGTGTTATCAATATTAAATTTATTTGGGTTCCGATGATAGGTATTGAATGAGAAAAGAAATGATTATACGCATGTTCACAGTTAACAAAGCAAGCTTATTTGCTGATTGTACACCAGTATTGTATAAAATAATTCTATATACTATACCATCACGGCACATACCACGAATGGTGCAGCCAGCAGACCGACGGCTTGCAAAAAACATGCAAGCTGTCATCTGTCATCAAGCTGTCATCTTCGTGACAAAAAAATAAACATTCAGGACGTGTGGCATGCTTCATTGCTCAATTCAAGATATTTTTTTACTTTCCCGATATTGCTCAAAGGCAAATGCTGGAGATTTTTTAAATCTGCCCACAACAATATTTAATATTATTTTATTCATTGGTTATTGCCAATGACATATACTATGATTAAAATGATTTTAAAACACTGTATAATTTCCAAATTAAATTTATTCACCTCAAACGTTTTCGTTAAGGCTTCTACTTGGCATCATAAGGAGGACTCCAAGTAGAAGATGCTCCGATGATGCCAAGTAGAAGCCTTAGCGAAAACGTTTGAGGTGAATATATTTAATTTGGAGATTATACAGTGTTTTAAAATTATTTTAATTATAATGAATTTCCAAAGTGTTAACACAAAAACATTTGATTTATTACATATATTATGTCTTTATTATTATTTTTTCCGTATTGACAACATATACAATCTTCACTTTACGTTAGCATGGTGATGAGAGCGGAAGCTCTTGAAAGCCAGCTCGCGAGTAATAAAGTCAAGGAAGTACTGAAGATGAATGTTTAATTTATAATTTATAATTATTAAACATTTAATTCCACCAAATATTCGGTCGGTCAACAGTATTAACTATATTTTCTGTAAGATTTGGAGTGTCATGTAAAAGGAAAGTATTCATATACAATTTATCGATAAGGTACTCCTGCCATCCTGAATCTCCTTACTTTTATTTTACTGTCTATCTCAAAAAGTTTTTAGCAAGCCATAGTTGGGAAAGGTGCTAGTTCATGATATTATACTCTAATCTAAATTTATTAAGTTAAGTCGTATCCTGTTTGTAAATTTTACTGATTTGTTATACGTTATCTTGACACAAATCTAGTGCATTCATTTACAAGTAGGTATATTAGTTTTCACAAAACTGTACTAACTGTTCATTTTTTTATTATATCGACATAACTATCTTGATGTGTTAGTATTGCAAAACACGACTTTATTATTTCACCTTCCTATTTGCAGTTCGTGATTAAACTCTGTACCTGAGAGCCATTTAGTCTTAAGTACTAAAATGCCATTTTCAAATTCAATTTTTTAATCGAAAAAATCTCAACCTTTTACTAGTAATAAGCTGTATATAGTATATACAGCTTCTTACATAGACCCTATAGTATAGACCCTAAGCATTTCTGTACTTAAGACTCACGACTAATGTGTTATTTTTGCTTTTTTCGTAACTTTGGCATTTTTGTCAAAAATGGACTTAAGTCCTAATGGCTCTCAGGTACAGAACTGTTAACTGACGTACATATATTTATTACAAGTATATTAATTTTATTTGTATTATTATCAATTTATTAATTTTGCCTTATAGGTAATCACTTATATTATAACTTGATTATGAATTCATTATTAATACAATTTAATTCAGTGAATATTATTAATGTAGACATTTACTTGATACCGTTGCTTTTTTATCGATATCTTTCCGTTATTTATCGTGTTTGTACGTATGATAAATAAACAAATATATTAATATGTTTAAAGCAGTTTACGCTAATATGAATGTTCTTGAAACATACCTATTATATTATATACGACCGGTGTGGCGCGGAGGCTAACGCACTTGCCTTTGAGTCACGAGGTCCCGGGTTCGATTCCCGGCCAGGGCAAAATGAAGAATGACCTTTTTCAGACTGTCCTGGGTCTGGGTGTTACATGTATATGTGTTTAGTGCATTGTATATGTGTGTATCGTCGCGTTAGTACCCATAATACAAGATTCATCTTAGTTTGGGACTAGCTCGGTCTGTGTGAATTGTCTATACATGTTATGTTATGTTATATAAGGTCACAACTTCGCAATGTTAATTTATCCAGTAATGGTTATTTAAGTATTCGTATTTTATCGAAAATCACTTAGTAGGTTTATTAATTATATTCAATTTCAATTTGTTGATAATTACTCATATTTGTTTGGACTACGAATTTTCCTGTTGGAAACACAATTTAATTAATAAACAGCTGTAGGATAAACGTTTAGTTAATAGAATATACTAAATGTTAAATGCGTGATGTTGTGTAGGTATTTTGACTCATTAATGATATTAATATTTAATTTGTTATAAAACTGTTCATATTAATCCTTCATAGGAAACGAATTTTAGCATGGTGGGTGAGGAAGAGAATTCTCAATTTTTTTAAATTTCTTTATATCTTCTGAAATAACTTTTATTATCCCAATTATTTCTTTAGAAACCATGTTTTATGTACATATTTAAGTGTTAAGTGAATACTTAACATTATATTTTTATCGATATAATGGAGTTTTACAAAATCAACGTCGACTCAATCAATCAATTATATTTTTAATTATAAAATGCTTTAGTCATTCATGTATTAAATAATTCATTCTACTTGCAATTATTCCGTATAGATTTGTATAATACCTTATGTAATATTTTCCCCCATGAAATATGACAGGATATAATTTTCATGAAATCATGTACCTATTTTGTTAATCGCAGAATTCGGAGTTGTATTTTCATTCTTAATTCTTGTACTGTTGTATATTTTATTGCTACATAACTCACAATTTCGATGGAATGCCAACAAAAAAATAATATTTGAGATATTAAAAAAGGCAGTTTTTACAATACATATATCTTTATGTTAACAGAATAAAAATTATATAAATCAAAAACCATTTAAGTTTACCAGAATATGACGTTTAATAAAGAAAATATCACTTCGAATAATGAGTATTGTCGTAAACTGTTCACTCATGAATTGAGTTTTCAGAATGTCATAACTGTTTTTTTTTATAAAATTGTTTATCACTTCAGTAATTCAATACTACTATTTGCGTTTGATGTACCGAATAATTGGGAGAAAATCGGAGTATAAGCGAGAATCGCACACATTAATACAATTTTAACTAATTATGTTTTACTATCGTATTTAATGATAAGTATTCGTTGAAAATATTTATAAATATTTTTTACAGCTACAATTTTATTACTAGGTATATATATTTTATGGTGCATCACACTGTAGACAATATTTTAATATTGTAGGTTGTTAGTATGTAATGGCATAACTAAGCTTGGAACTGCTAATTAATCATTATTTTCTCTGCGCTTTTTGGTAGATATTCAAACTTTATGATACCCTTACGTATGTGGTAATATAGTATGTGTCCTTGTGTAGATAAATTGGAATATGCATTCGTACGTATGTGTGCCGTCTATTAAAAAAAGTGTTTATGGAGAAAGTTCATACGTAGATTACTCATTCTGTGTGTAACTTTTTTTGAGGTTACCTTGAAGACTTAAATAGGTAACCTGCACATCTGATCAGGTAAAAGAGTTATGTGCTGAAAATACAATGCCACTGTGCCATTAAAAAATCTTTAAGATTTGAAAAACTTAGCAATGGCAGAAAAATTAGGCTGTACACTATACAAATAATATGGGGTCAAACAAACAATAAACATTTTGTACATTGAACACTGAAATTAAATATTCACCTTATGCCCTTCTTTTTTAATTATTTGAAAATGGAAACACGTAAAGAAATGATGGTCGGTGGTACAGGTTGGTGTAGACATAAAATTTGCACATTAATTTGATATTTGCATAGTAAGAGGGCTGCTGTTGTCTAATTAGTTGGTAACGTAGAGTGATTATATTATACATTACCATGCCAATTGTTACATTATAATATTATACAATAATATGATTCTTGACATGAATGCTACTATGGAGATTTTTGTATTATATTGCTGATAATTTCACGCATTCTTAACGCTGTAAGCATTCCATCTTTCTACCTTTACCACTAAGCTTGTAACTGTCCTATAACGAAGTTATCCACACAGATTTAAGAGATTCACCTTGTCAACCATGTCAAAATTCTTCTTTTGTTAAGGAATGGAATTCTAGAACTGATATTTCTAAAACCGTGAATTAGGAAAACATTCTGAACCCTTACTAGGTTATTCACGTGCAGAGGCCCTGGCAAAGTTTTCGAGTATAATTAACAAAATTGGTATTCCTAAAACATCACATATATAAGACCTTTATCATCTTCAGTTCAGCGATGAGATATGGCAACTATCTCCATTGTCTTTTGTTATGGGGACGAAAGAAGGGCATGAATTTTTATTATACGCAGTTAGTCTACTGGCTAGCCCACTTATGGGATATGTCGTGACGGTATAGAGAGAAAGAAAATGTTTTTCATTGCTATGAAATATTAAAGCATCCAGAAAAGTTATATGTACTCTATCTTTATTTAATACACATATTTGTCACAATCCGTATCAGAACTGACCAAATGAGATGTAGATATCTCCACTTTTGGGGCAAGAAAGACCATCTGTTGTGCGCTTGTGGCCAGATTAAAATGATAAACCATATTGTGGAAGATTGCTCTCTGAATAAATTTATTTATTTATTTTATTCTTCACTGTACATTGTTTACAATAATACAAATCAACATAGAAAATATCACTTACACAATTCAATGCACAGAGGGCGAGTTTATCGCTAAAATGCGATGTCTTCCAACTAACCCGGTTATTAAAATCAAAAAACAAAACAAAACAAATAAATAAATATACACATCTACAGTAATATTATAAACATATAAAAAGAAAAAACAAAAATACAATATAAAGCAAACAAATGAAAAAGGCACATGCAGGCAACAATGCACTCATGGACACAATAATAAAAAAAAAGTAGAACATACATACACTGCTGCGTGCACATGCATAGGGGAAAGGGTTTTAGGAGTCAGAGTCAAATTTACAGGGGATGTAGAGGAAATTCATCAATATTGTTACCAAGAACAATTTATTATATTAATTACTTGATGCAGATCTATAGCTCTTAGATAACTATATGAACAAGGGTCGCATACATACGATGATGTCATAAATATGCCTAAAAACCCGTTGAAAATCGAAATTCCACATAAGATGGGAAAAGTGGCATTGTTTTTAAATAATATTTGCGTATTATTTAAAATTAAATCACCGTTTTCGTTAGTGGTTCATATTATGTTATTGTATCTACTTGTGTTAAAATATTTTCAGAGGTGAACTTTTCTACGTCATTTACTTTAAAGCCTCCCTATTGATCCCAAAGCAAGTGCGCTTCACTAACGTTACGATTACGTTACGGCTGCCGTAAATAGTATGCCGATTATGTAACGCCGTGACATTTGGCAGGTAAGTATTATAATATATTAATCGATATCTCGCCCTTTAAATCAAATAACTCACAGTTATTTATAGCAAATGAGATCCCATAAAACTAATATTACTATTTTTATGTTGATATCAGAATACTATGTCGTCTATGTGAATGTTTATTGCGAAAATCGTAAGTGCGTATCAATATATTTAGTGGTATTTTTCTTACAGAGTATATGTATAACAAATAAAAAAATACCGAATGTTTTTTTTAGTACATAGAGAGAATATTCCGGCGAAGACTGGTCATCTTCACTTATCTATAAGTCTTGAGTGTCCTGTAAAATTTGGCTGTTAAATTATTTGACTGAAACCGAAAAACGTTGGGCTTTCGTAAAATATTATAAGACATTTATCATCTTTAATTCAGCGGTACAGTGTGCCACCCATTCTGAATGTCTTATTTTATGACACAGAGGTCGATCTATATGTTTATGACATAGAGTAGTTATCCTGCTGTCTAACCCGTTTTTGTGAGACGCCGTGATGGTAAAAGTAGATAGAAAGTAAGTTGTTTCATCATATTCATTTGTTAATATTTTGTTTATAGTAGAAATATATAAATGAAAATTATTAAAACATAGGTACGTTTTTGTCAATATTTTAATTTTCTAAATAAACAGTGTATACAGGTCATTAGGCAAGACAAATAACTTATGTAGGTATACAAATTTGGTCATTCAATCACATTTATGTTTTCAACACCTGAAAACCTGCCTTTATTCATTATTATAATTCATGTAACTATTAAGGTTGAAGTACTGCCTGTTTATTACTTAAAATGGGTTTACAGTGAAATGTTCTACTCAATATACCTATTTTCTAAAATTGGCAAAGTTTTTCTAAGTTATCACTGCGCACCGTGCATTATTGACAATATATATATGCGAAGATCTTGAACGTGCCGATGGTAATGTTGTTTGCAAAGTTTACTCCGTAAAATATTACTAAGTCACGTCTTATATCATGTTGTTAATAAAAAATGTAACATTATAAAAAATAAATGACGAAGTTTGTAATACCGACATTTTTGTTTTGAAATTTCTTTACGCCATTTCATCTGTACGTGTAATACTTCATATTAATTCGCGATAAAAAAAATGTTATAGTTTTCTTTTAATTAGCAAATGAAATATGAAGATAATAATTATTCATTCATTGTTATTTTGTTGTTATTTTGTATGACTACGAACCTATATACACTTAGTCGCACTACAATTGAAGAAGCGTCAAAAATACGTCGCCTCCAAATGGTGCCTTTAGAATGTTGCCGACTCCAATGATTTGATATTTAAATATTAATTTTGTTTTATTAAATCCAAAAGACTTAAATTATGTTTATAATGAGGTACTTAAGATAAGGTCTTTCGGAAGACAGTTTTCATCCAAGAAATTCAAATATAATTGTAAGGCATAGTATGTAATTCATTCCCCCAACCTTTTCAAAACCTATTCGAACTCTATATTTATCATTATTCTTTATTTCCTATTATTGTAGAACCATGTGTGAGGAAGGTGTATTGAGTACAAAAATATGGAAATCCTTATTTGTAGGTGGTTTTCCTGAAATGTTATAAATAAATATATTATTCCGATCCAATTATTGTATCATTATCATAATGATAACTTATTAATGGTATTCTTGAGCCTTTTTCAATTCCTTTCAAGAAATTTACTGCGTGTGTTTGGGTTTATTTCATATCCAGGTTTATTAAAAAAAAAACAATATATTACTACGTAACGTGCGAGTCAGCGAACGATCGCTGTGGAGTATTACTAACACCGTAGAAATATTTAAAGATCTGTTCTACGTTTTTTTTAAGACTCCACGGGTAATGTTATTTAAATACATACAACACTTTTTTATACATGTACAATACCTATTGTGGTTACATACAATATGAATGTTCGTTGTCCTCTCAATAGGCACATTATTGCTAAGGTATATTTATTTGATGCATTTCTGATGTCTGATTGCCTTTATTATAATTTCATCAACAGCAATAAACCGCATGACATTTATCATATGATTTATTAATTGGAAGATTGTGCCGACGCGACAGCCTTTATTGAGAATTGTAGTCTACATGATTTGATTGTGATAATGGTCTGACTGGACCATGTTTTTTATTATTTCCAATGATAATTCTGAGATCTAATGGAGATTTTTTCAGTTTCGTTTTAATATATGTAAGATAAACGTTTGGAATTATGTGGAAAAATAACAATATTCTCATTAAAGTCAAGTTTGTTTCTTTGGAAGTATTTTTTTCGTTAAGTTCGATTCATTTCACTGTAGAAAATAACACATCTTTCATTAACCGTATTTTTTTATGCATGTACGACCTTTTGCATTTTACGATGTACGTACATAGTAAATTAAAATTCAGAAATAAACACGTTTAATAATGTTTTATAACCAAAACATAAAATGGTGTTAAGATGTAAATTAAATGATGATAATAAAAAAAATATATCGGCAATATGTTTATGATTGTGAGAGTTTAAGTCTATATTTATTCAGGGCAAAAGTTGAGCGTAGAGAAAGTATCATAGATGTGTTGTCCATCGTATATTGTGTGAACTATATTTATGTATAATTCGTTTATTTATTATTTCGATATTAATCAAATTGTTTTACTTTTTGTTTCAGAATGGCACTCCAATATGGGAGGATTTCATTGCGAAAGCGACAAAACTACACACAGTTCTCAAGTAAGTTACTTTAATTATTTTGTCATTCATAGCTATTGCTGCTTACTTCATACGTTGAAGGACCCACTAACTGTCCAGACAATGCAACAAGGTTGTATTTGGGTTTATAACAAAACCCAGATAAGTATATCTTTTTTTTAAAAAAAACAACTGTTTGTGTCCCTAAAAACAGAAAATAAATAAAAACCTTATTAGCAAAAATAAGAGAAAGAAGATTATCATTTAGTCTATGTTTTAAAACTGTTTTCTTTATAAAATTAAAATAAATTTGTTAAGGCGAGTGTAAAGACCGTTAGTCAACCTATTTGAATAGGTAAGCAAGAGGTCGTGGGTCCGATTCCCGGAGTGAACAGAATATTTCTGACCGTTTCCGGTGTTGAATATGTTGGAATAATTAATCTAGAGTAGTTTAATAATAAAAAAAATGATTCACATCTACACTTCTTAGTTAGTAAAATCAGTCTCCGACATCTCATTGCGTCAAAAATTCATAAAATTCTTTGTTATTGAAATACAATTAACCTCAATAGTATCGTTTTTTCCGCCACGCCACGTAGTTTTCACCATTTAATCTTTTATCGTATCCCTAAACTGTTTCATTTCTCCTATTACCTCCTGAGTTACGTTTACAATACGTAGCTTTTTTATGTAGGTGTATTTCTGTGTTATTATTTTAATACGTCCTTTGTGTGGGAACATTCCGGAAGTTTCCCCAATAAAAATAACATAATCCTATAAATGGAATTTCTTTTCCAATTCTCCTCCCGTTTCCCGAACATTAACATAATATTGTTGAAATGCGGTACCAACTCCTACTTATTACACATTTCCCACAAATATAGTACCTTATTGTTTAGTTGCGAACATCTTACTGTATGAAATTCGATGCTTGTCATCGGATATATATTTTTTTTAGTTTTACTATCATAACGATTGTTTTTGATGCATACAGAATTGTGGATAGCTCTGAAATACTGCACTAAGATCCTAAAACTCTGCTTTTTAATTCATACGATATATTTATCATAAGATTGAAGAATTTATTCTTATCGATAGGAGTTAGTTAAATTAGAAGATAAATTATCTTTATACTCTTTATGTTTTATAGCTTTATACTCTTATGGAAATATTTTTTTTGTTCGGTTTCAATTTCAATTATGTCTATTCCATACATGAAGCATGAACTAATTAAATAACAATCATTATCTACTTTTGTTTTTTTAGCGACTCTTTCAATGGTGGATATTTCATACTTATCACATTCTCTCTTTCTAGGGACATTCTTATTCATGTCTTACTTTCAATAATTCTTATGAGATCTCCCTTATAATATAGACAAGTGTATATTACATATTTAGAATAACGTGTTTTATTCTTGTACTCCAAATAATATCAAACTCATATAGTTTTCTGAAAAAATCTGTAAGAATGTTTGAAATGCTCGATTAGCAATGAACCATAGAAAATCGTTGATAACAATTTGTACGAAAACATCGATTTTGTATGGTAATAGATGGGTGTAACATCATCTTCTACAAAGGAAATTGTACTTCCGTATAGTTGTACGAAGTACTTTTACCTCAATGGATAATTCCCAATAGCGCCTTTAGATCCAACGACCTTTTTTCGGTTACTTTATACGCGGACGCTGCGGGAATTGAGATTGCTCGAGACAAGAGATGACAATAGTAAACGTGGATATACATATTATAATGAATATTTCATCCCTTAGTAGGTACCTACAAATAATAATAATGATTTCGTCGTAATCTCTGGGACAAAATGCTTTTGTATGGTAGTGTTATTATTTTTGCAACGGTTGACCTTATGGGAATTTTGATTTCTGTTGGTAAGTGATTTCAATTGACATAATAAAAGTTCTAGGTCTCTATTTCAGTCGGTTCTCAACTTAATTATCTACTTATTTGTCAACTTGAAAACATGGTTTATTTTATGTCGCATAGATGTTTATTTATTTCACAAATACAATCAATACCATTGAAATAGGATTATTCAACTTGGTGAATCTGCTCTAGAATAAATCTTTTCTTACAATAAGATATAAGATTACATATCATACCTTAAAACAAAACTTAAAACCAAAAATAAAATAAATTAAGGTTAAAACTAGCATAAAAAAATTGCAGGTTCTATTATGATAAAACAATAATAACAGATAGACAAATACATCATAATAGACCCGATTTAGTATTACATGATAAACGTTATAAAATAACGTACAGGAGAACTAGCAGGAGAAATAAAAAATATTTGGCATTCTAGGTCCGTTTATACCTTTAGTCATGTCAGCTACAGGGGTAACTCCGAAATCTTTAATAAATAATTTACAAAAATTAGATTTACCGGTTAATTTGTACCTACATTAAAATTCAAAAATCTATTACAATAAACACTTGTAATATTGTAAAAAAGTTTTTGAACACAGATATTTCAGACACAATGCTGGTATTTTGAACCCGCGTTCTGAGCCTAATCCTTTGATATCCTGTATATCTGGATAGGTGAATTTTTCCCGGCATTAAACTGTTAAGTTTTTGTGTGACCATGACTGATCATATGGAGACTTATCTGGTTGTATAATGCTGAGAAGTGTGCTGGCAATTCTGCCGCCGCGTTAAAAAAAACCCAACTGTCTACACATACCTACATACGTGTGGAATATATTTTCCACTCAACATACACGCCCACATCACACACCAGACACCAACCCCAATCATACTCTCTATAAATGTTAGGTATAATATATGATTTTTTGTAAACATCTTTGAACCTATCTTTGTACTATTTCTGTACAGAGATAGTTTCTCTGTCGGTTGTCTGTTTTGTATTATTAATTAATTAAAGAGGATTTCCATAGTAAATAGATATTGTCTAATTTCTGCGAAATCGCACGTTTACTTGCTCATATGCATGCAATGTGTTGTTTTAATAACCGGTGCGAATTTATTCGGAAAAAATCTCTATTATTCATGAAGTTTATTATGATCAAATATTTTTTTATTTCAGGATTCTGAAAATAACTTTTCAACTTTTCACCATTTCGATTTATTGTTTCTCCACACAAAATTAAGATTTCCACTATCTTGCGAATAGAATATGTTTGAGAAACCTCACATCAAAGTCTTTTACCATCTTGTATTCAGTTGCTAAGTATTTGGGGCCAGAAACTTTTGTCCACCTATGCCAGTTTAGGAGAATGAGACGATGGATTTAATTATATTTATTTATTATTATTCATAATTATTACAAAACATTTAAAAATACATATGGACCAAAATAATACACATAATCACAAAGCAAATCATACACACAAACTTCTTTCATATCACTTTTCAATATTGTGCAATGTTTGTGTTAGAGAGAAAGTCTTTCCTAGTTATTACAGTACTGCACTTTAGAACCTCCAGAGGTAACAGTACTTACTGTTTGTCTTTTCATAATATTTATTGTATCATTGTTATGATTTATAGTCCGCCTTTCCGTCATTCGTCTAACTCGGCTCGGCTTATCTGATGGGAGGCAATTAAAAATATTAATTATAACTTGACTGGGTTGTTTATAGTAATAATATGAAACTCTTTATATTAACCATTATATAGATAGTTAAATTTGTTCGTATGTATGTTTGCTTACAAGCAATATAAAACTAATATTTTCTTTTATCAGTTGACTGTATTATGGCGTATCCCACAAGTGAGGAAGTCAGAAGACTAACTGCATGTAGTAAACATGCAGATTGTACTTTCCGAGCCAATAAAAAATATGAGATAGTTATGCATGTCATATTCATGATGGGTGGCATCTGTCCTGTCTCATCCCCGAATTGTAGATGTTATTGTTATCTTTTTCGCGAGTTTAAACGAACACATGTCTTTTACAGGACACTCGAAAACTTACAGAAAATAGCGGGAAACTTTTTTTTTACCGGAGACTACTATTACACCATCACGCCATATCCCACAACGGGTTAGCCAACGGAATAACTGCATATGATAAACATGCATTTTTTTGTGCTAATAAAAAATAGGACTTTCAGGATGAGTGACAGGCGTTGTCTTTTGATTGAGATCTAACGAATACCTGCCTTTTACACAATACTTGAAAACTTACACAAAGGAGTGGGAGACCGATTCTTTACCGGAGAATTCACGGGATAAAATTTATACGTTCTGTAAATGTAATATTGACAAAGGTATTACAGTTTATGTGACATCATGTTTCCAATTTTTATTAATAGGGAGGAATTTGTTCTTATGTTTATTCTTAATTTGTGATTTGTTTGAAAATAAAACTAAGTATTAAAAGAAAACTTGCAGGAACTAGGATTACAAAATGTTAATATTTTCACATGAAGATATTACAAACTACAAAAATTACTTCACTGTGCCTCCATTTTTTAAGTTATTTTGTAACCTAATATACCTGTCCTTTTTTAAAAATCAACATCATCATTCACAGAGTAAAGCCAGGCTCATAAAGCTTGTAGGCATAAAAGTAACAGTTTTTATACTTAAATTGTTTCCGTAGAATAAAATAATTATTCGACTTAACTAATTAGTATCTTGTACAAAATACCTACCACATAACAATTAAATATCTGATGCTTTTGTATTATCTATCTGTCTATCTTATATGACCGTACTAATTATTATTAATCTTGTTTAGGTATCTTACTAACTTGTTATAATGTTAAAGCGTTTTGTGTTCGGTAATCCATAATGAACATTGCGAGATGAAAAGGAGAGAGTTCGAGATGTTTTTGTCTGTATATTTGTATCCTATCTCACAATTCTTAGTTTTCGTCTAGTAAGTAAACTCATGTATTAAGACACAGAGGTGGTGGCGGTAGCCAGATCCTAGAGTTTCACACATTTGATTGAGACATGCCGCTCTCAACTTGCATGATTAACATGTTTTCTGCAAAAAATCGTCATATTTCCCTTGTGGTCAATTGCAAATTATAGAAAACCATTTTTCTTTGGTTTACTTGTAGATTTGAAATATTATTTATTATAAAGTCGAGTATGATATATATGTCATCTTAACCACGAAAGTCTCAAAAAACATTTAAAATTATAGTCCTGAAAGTAAATTATTTGAACATTCTTATTTTTGATTTTTCACTCAATTACTTTGTAAAAAGTTATTTTAATAACAGCACAAATGATCCTTAACTGACTTGGTTGCTAAAAAGAGTATTCAAGCACATCAGTTCGACGATTCGAATTTTTCTAACGACATGATAATTTCCTTATTGCAATTTGTTACGCACAATGCAATATTAAATACATGCATTATTCTAGCAAGTCTAGTGTATTGTCTCATAGACAAGTTTGCTGTGTATAGGTAATTGTTTTCTTTCTCTTAAATGCCGCTTGATTCCCACGATACCCTGTTTGTTGTTATACATACCTATGTACATTGTACATACACCTTTGCACATGCATAATATTAAAAGTAGTTTATTGCCTTTATAGACGAGGTTGTTCCTCATTCAAGGGATTGTTGGTTGCAAACAACAGTGATGGACATGATCTTCATCATGTTGTTAATAAATAAATATGAATAAATAAGTTTCACTCAATTGGGGTAGCCACTAACTGTATTAATGAATATGCAGATCATCGTCTCGGTGCCGAAAATAAGTGACATACCTCGTTGCTGAAAAGATTTTTTTTCGTGATATTTTACAAATACCACCGGAATGTCGTGGCGGTATGAATGAACGAATGAATGTCGTTGGTCCGGAACACTTATTCGAAACATTTTTTTTTTAATAAATATGGTTCCACTCAGTTTTTATTTTAAGAATGTGAAGATAACAACGCAATTTTGTTTTTATTTTTATTAATTTATTTTATTTATCTCCACCACTCTGAAATCTAATAAGATCGATTTCAATGTTCCCCTCACATTTGACTTTCTTGTGTAGTTGTTGTACTATGTATGTAGCATTGGAAATTGCTTATTTGAAGTGTTCGAAATAAGTCTATTGTTTCATTTTCCCTAGTTTTACACAGGTGATATAAACTGTGTTTACTTTTTTGGCTTAGGGCAGTAGGTTCACCTTACTTCCACTAGTATTATGTAAAAATATTCATATTATGTTTTATATTCGTATTTGACATTGGAAGGTTAGGACATTTCTGCATTTTATGTAAAATTTACATATTCTGAAACTTTATTTTTTTTTTCTTTGCTCCAGTTTCACTCTATTATTATAACTCTAAATATTTACGACTCTCCACCCTTTTATTTCCTCTGCTGGAATCGTCGTGTCGGCCTACTGAAATATATGATTTGGTTATTCCAGTATCATTTCTTTTTGTATGCTGATCACTGTAAAATACCTATTGGGAATATGAATAATAAATAATCCAATCCAGATTCCCGTGATTGGTGCGTTTTAAAATGCGTCTCATTTCTCTGTTTTATGAATTATTTGATGTAGTAGAGAAATTACACGACCGGTGACCACTCCGCTCAGCTTCCACCGCTATCAATAAACTCGTAGAACCTTTAGGTTTAACCTTTTAAGGTAGAACACTTCTAAATTCGCAAACAGGAGTATCAGCGTGGCGGGTCCAACTGCTTGTAACAGATTACCAGCGGACTTAAGACAGAACTAGCCTACTACCATAATTGGAGCAAGTTGATGTCAATACTGTTTGGGAGAAATCACGGCAAATCTCCTTGAGGTTGTCATGGATCATGAAACGATGCCGTATGTAAATTGTCCGTATTATTTATTATTATAGTTTGATTGAATGGAAATTTAGATTGGGTTAAAATATATGGCAAAATTGTGATCTCAAAGCTTCGATTTGGAGTTGGTACATTTTCTGGAAATAACTATGGATAGGGTTATTGAAAAAAAACCGCTAACTTGGATCTCAATTCATTTATTTCATTTTTACGGCAATGCACCCGCAATCGAGTGAATTATGACTCAATTCATTTACGACAAAGGAAAAAAATGACGGATGACATTGTTAACGAGACCAAGAAGAAACGTGGTTACATTGAAGAGTGGCTATCTAGTCTAGCTAGTATATTTCAGGCGTCGTCGAGTTCTATTTATCCGCACATTAAAACCCAACTTGTCCTCATGGGCGGACCATTGAAGGGCCGTAAACGCACAAACATAGCTACAATATTTTCTGGACTTTTATGTTTACTGTCAAAAGATATCTGGAATCTGTCGCAGACATGTTTTATTAATCTGTAGGTCATTATCATTTACTTATGGAATTCGTCATGTTCGCACAGTTAATTCAATGTTATTGTACACACATTTATTCGATATCATCTGCTGATAACAACAACATGCATTCATGTATTGATATACTGAACGTATTTTTATGTTTATGTATATTAAAATTGTGATGCTTCATTTTATTCATTGTCGTGAAATCTCAAGAGTTCAAAGTATTCATTGTATGCGGCCGAGTTTTTCACCAACATTCTCACTGAGAATACATTGTGGCGTTCACATCGAAATGGGGAAAGTGATCATTGTATGCAGTGCGTTTTTCTTCTTCACACTCACATCGAAGAGGGAAAGAATAAAGCAATAAATTATTTTGTATGTTGATAGTGCTTGTAAATATTATAGAAAGAGATATGATAATAGATACCAAAGTTAAAGAAAGGAAAAAAAATGTAAAAAATCTCATTTTGAGGGTAGTAGTTATTTTGCATTGCCCATAAACGATTAAAACAATTCGTCAAATTTGTTAGGTATATGAAAATAATATTGAAGAATCAAATGGGTAAATTAGTATTAGACAAATGCAAAATGAGTACTAATATTAAATAGAAGTGCAAGCATGAGAATTTAAATGAATGTGGTGAAAGCATAGTTTGTAGTTGTAATGCACCAGGAACATTAAATCTATTAGTGACATGAGAAAACACCAAAAATCAATTTCTAAGGCCAAATTGAATATTGGTCTTCTCATTGAGCTTTGGAGATGGCCAGATGGTTGCTAAATGAAGGTTTTACCTCAAAAATCTCTCCTTGATAATGTGCCAAATTGTTTGATTTTCTTAAGTATTTGAAAAAGAAATTTAACGGTTATTAACTAAACATTCGTCAAAATGCTATCTTGTAATGCACAAATCAATTTTAATATCACATACCTACCTTCATAAAATTATTTATCACCAGTTTGACAATGACTCGTAACTCGTTAGAAAAAATTGCGCTCGCGTTATTATAGAAAACAATGGAATCGAGCAGTAGTTTATCTTGATCATCCAAGTTTACTGAATCACCTACCTTCATTTGTTATCTGCAACTGCATAAAAATAATGTGGATGTACCGACACTTAAAATACATAGCAAACATATAATCATTATTTTAACTGTAATATCTTCTTGCTAGGTACCGTGTAATGATAGCTAATGTTATTATTATTATTTGTATGTAAATACGATACTGCGGGTAGGTGCCTTCCTTCACCACTGTTTGTAATAATAATATAACAAAGTTGTGAACATAGCGAAAGTGACGATTGTTTTGTTTTAGTTTCCCTCTTCATATCAAAACGTTAATAGTTAAATAACAAATACATAATTATGTGTTTGCGCTAACTAGATAGTTTGACTGATCTCTGAGAAACCTTTCCTTAGGTTTATCAAAGTATACCTACATAAATGGGCCGACATTAAAAGTGTCGTGGATTATTTTTTTCATATTATTTATAACAATACATGGCGTGAGCCTTTTACAAGTTAATGAAACTGTTCTAAAGACAACAAAACACAAACAGATGCAACAATCACAAAATCACAAGTTAAGAATACATTTTTGTGTATATTTAGAGTAATCATATAATAATAAACAGTCTTCTTCTTCCTCTTGATGTAGATAATCGATCTGTTAGTTCAGAAGTTGACGCCTCTTGTGATGCTGAAGACCAGCTGTCTTTCCATCTTTTTGGTGGTCTTCCTCAGGGACGTGAACCGACTGGTGTTTCCTTAGCAGCTACATAATTATGTACGATTCTGTTTTCAGCCATCCGATCTACATGGTCTCTCCAGAATCGTCTCTTTTTCCTACTCCATCTTACGATGTCCTCCTTGTTGCATATGTTTCTAATCTCAATCTCAAAAATATTCTTTAGTGATAGTCAACTAAAGAGGACGTAATACAACATAGGAAGAATTACGATAAGAAGGAATAACAAGCAAGAAAATTTCGAACCGTGCACCGAAAACGGAATCTCATTAGATATAATTATACAACTAGATTAAAAAATGCAAATTATTATTTATGATTTTATTATTATTTTTGTACCGGAACCATAACAGTTTTTAACCAACATGTTTTTCTTCATCGTGTTAACGCCATTAATAAAATGTATTCCTGTATTAATTTTTTTTAAAACACTTTTTTGCCGTTTTCGTAACTCCTTCTTACCTCAATATGTTTGTATTTTTATTTGCTGCATTTTGAACAAGTATAGTATTATTTTTGTTCAACGTTTAAACTATAATATCATATTTTGTTCAAAATAGTGATGATTCTATTAGTTCGTTAAAAATGATTTGGACAGACAGTGATGACTTTCTTAGGGTGTGTCGTTGTAATGTCCAGAACCCCTCTCGCATCACACGATAATTTTTTTTTTTATTTCTCTCAACGCCATGACTATTACAATATTCATCATCAATCTTCGTCACCTTTGTTTTTCAGCCACCGCACATTTAGCTTTCCTCTGCTACCCTCCAGTTTCCATTTCAAAAGATCACGTTTCAGCAAAAAAGTTTAATACTGAGATTATTGTTATTATTATTCTGTATTTTTCTCTCATCCTCTTTCGGTTTTGTTTCTGATTCTGATGGCTAAATGAATGACTGGTGTTTGTTTCGATGTTGCGATTCGGAATAATAATTTATACAACTGAATCAATTTACTCTCTTCTTCCTACAAATTATGGGTAGTTAATTTCGTGAGGAAATATTTGGCTATAGTCTAAGTAGTTTATGCCTAGATATAAATATTTTTCATTATATTTTGCATTTTATCTTTTGTTTTGTGAAAGAATACATTTTTATTTCATAAGTGGTATTTGGTAAGGTATTCTGTGTATTATCACATTTTTTTCTATTTTTCAGCGCTCCTGCCGGGAGCGTAGGGTTAAAACAAGCTTTCTATTCCAGACGATTCTTAACCGTGGAACAGAATTAGTTTCCCACTCTTATCCGTTAGTTTACAAGTGTCCGTCCTGTTAAAAAAAAGTGTTCGAAAAGACATTCTGAAATTCAGCGATGAAATATGCCACCCATCCTGCTTGCAATCTCATTACATACGGCTGATTTGTTGGGTACTCCATTTGTCGGATATCCTGTGATGGTATTATAGCAATAGTAACGATAGATTCTTCGCCAATTGTATTACCTCGTACCCCAACATTATTAACTGGTTTTCTAATTGTTTACATTGCTTTGTTCTAAGCATTTCCAGAAGACACCACGTATGTGTGATAAGTAGTTTATTTATTTATTAAATAAACGGCTAATGCCTTATAAACATAAAATATAATAAAACTATTGGATAATTGGATAGACGTGTCATTAAGATGATCATTATTTAACACGACTTGCAAACATACAGGTTATCCTCATCTAAAAAAATCAAGAAATTCGGGAGGTTGACAATACATAATTATATCACTTCTCAGATGGTTTCTACTTCTATAATATACTTGATCCATTATTAATAAATCTTATTATTATTCTCTGCTCAGTATGAATATTTGTACTGCTACTATTTATTATGTAGGAGTCGGCGGGATCCCGCCGTGCATAACGATGAGAGATCATCAATCACGTATATTTGTAATGTATACTATTCCATTGAGCATTGGTCGCCAGACTGGCTGAACTGAATTGAACACCTGGTGTGGTGCGTATCTTATCCACTGACTCCATATGTACACATTCGTAATCCTGTTGCTGGATAACATCTAAAGAATATCACATCACAAATCATTCGTACAAGTCCTTACGATTGGAATTTATTAGCGTACATTATTGTAGGGAGAAATTATGATGTTTCGGTTACACGAACCAAAAAATATCCCGATATGATACATGCTTGTATTCAAGATAATATATCTTCGGTTCAACGGTTTTTTTTTATCTTATTTGATACATATTTAGCACATGGCCTGGACGTTCCTTCTCATAATGCACCGTTTCAATAACACTACATCAAAGCGCTAAAAATGTATTGGAAAGATAATTCAATAAGAGCAAATGTGTTTTGAATGGAGGAGGCTGGTTTATGCCCTATGCTGCCGGGAGGAGTGATGAAGGTCGATTGAATTGTAATCAAACCGGGACTCCCTGTAATGTGAATCGACTGCGATAACACTGCACCACGTAGCCTTTTTTTATTTACAATAGTTCTTTGAAAAAAATGAACTGTGTCAATAATATATTTATGTAATTCTCGTTAGAACAGACTAATCCAAACTCGATTCAGGTACATAAAATATCGGGCGTTCTCCAATATTTAAGTGGACTACCCCAAGTGTTCGCAATTTTCTTATTTAATTAGCTTTCGTTTTGCTTTCCATAGCATTTTACCTTTCCTTTTTTGAATTTGGCCTTATTTTCCTTACCGTAGACGTCAATACTTTTTTTATTTATATTAATTATTGTAGGAATTATTGTTGTACTTACTAATAAATATGTTCAGTCTAAATTTGTATTGATCGATATTTTTTGTTTTTGTTTCAGGACCGCCCTGACAGCTGTGACCGCATACTTAGACGCCTTCCAGAAAATAGCAGATGCAGCTACAAACGCTAGAGGTATGTTTAGGTTTACTCTATTTTGGATGCAATTTTATCGCGGTAAAATTTTCTTTGCATAGTAGCGACATCTGTAAAGAAAATCTATCAATTTATCTCATACAAAATAGCTAGATCGATCGTAAGTAGATGGCGCTTTGATACTTTCTGTTTTATCAACAATTTTGTGCAAAGTTGTACTAGAAAATAACATTTATAATTAATATTGTGAATTTTCAATAGATGGTATCAATTTTTAATTTTATTAAAAAACCTAAAAAAAAAAAAAAAATACTAAATCAAATTTTAAATTGTTTGAAAAGTGTGTTTATGTACAAACTCAATAATTAACTGAGGAATATTCACTTGGATACTCCTTATTTTGAATTCGATCCTTTTTTAGTTCCTTTTAGATCCTTCACTAGCTCTAGATCTCATAAAACACTTAAATTTGTTGATATTAGTTTAGTTCGACTTTAGTAAAAGCATTGTTCATTTGTAACTATATTATATATTTCTACGTACATAACTAAATTATTTATACACCATTAGTTTTAAACTTTCATATTTTCCCTAATCCAAGGCATGTAAGAAAATACTTTGGTGTAAACTCCTGGTATATTCTCTGAAGCGCAGGGGGTAGGCCCAAAACTGACAACTCCGTGAAGCGTCCATATTTCATCAAGATGTGACATTAAAGGCCCTCCGGAATCTCCTCTGCAGGAATCCTTTCCCCTTTCTCCTCCGGCACATATCTGCTTGTTCCACAATGTCTCCGTCAGGACACTTCCATACGCATTCTGACATTGCTGAATAGGAACAGTGTTTAGTTCTATATACAGTTTTACTTCGCTGTTTCTACCCGTCTCCGTGGCCCCCCATCCGGCCACTGTCATCTTATTCTTATTTCCGGTAGCTTCAACGTCTAACCTTGGCAGACAAATAGGCTTTATGAAATCTGAAAGAGTAAAAGTAAGTAAATAAAAAAGTTCGCATCTTGCATGATAATAATAATAATAAAAATATTTTTGCACAAATAAACAAACACTATTAAAATATAAACATTGTAGAACCAGACAAATAAATTTGTACAATGGGCGGGTATATCGCAGAAGCGCGATATCTTCCAACTAACCCATTAAACAAAAAATAAAATAAAAATAGTAAATGATGATGCGAGTCCGCGAAACCGGTCGTGCGTTAGTCTTACTCAACAGTAACATAAAACAATAATATTAAAAATTTATTTTATTTTATTTCATAATTTAAAAAGAATTATTAAAAAGTAAATGCCGATACAATCCATGAAATAAAAAAGTGTTTGCTAATTTGTGGTTTCTAAACTTGAATCTTTATTCAAACACACTTAGCCAAGAAGTGTGTTACAGGTCAACGGAAGAACTAGATGCAAAGGGTCTAATCTGTACGCTAAACATTTTGAAGGTGAAATTTTAAGTTGAGGAAAAGAATGTCTTGTTGGGTACTCAAAACCTACAAAAAGGACTGCATTCCACTATGAGATGGGAAGATCGGACGTGGGCGAGATATTTGTGTTGTATTAGAAAAAGTATTAGTGGTGCAATATATTCGTTCGTTTTTAACACGTTATCCTAATGGTGTGATTTCTAATTACATTATGTATGTTAGTTACCCAAATAATAGTATTTTGACTATACCTGTATAAGATACCTTCTCCGCTAGTCGTATGAGCGCTATATCATTCTTTTGACCTGTTGTAGGATTGTACTGGGGGTGGATTGTGATTTGCTCTATGTTTATGATTACTGGTGGATCATTACAATCATCCTCTCCAATAGAGGTGATGCAGTCTATAGGAGTCGTCTTATTAAATTCTCCCAAGCGAATGCTTTCTCTGAAATATATACCATTAACTGCAGAAACTAAAAAAAGTATATGAGTACTAATGTATACTGAGAGACCATGTGAGTCTTGTAGTTTTTATGTAATATGTGTCGAGTGGTATCTCCTAATGGGTTTTCAAGGAGTGCTCGAAACATTGTCATAAACTCTATCGTGTTTGGTAAAATATTATCATTACTTACGGTGTTCCTATTTGTTTAGTATATTCTGGAAATACACAATGGGCTGCCGTAATTACATATCGATCATTGACAAGAGTTCCTCCACATGCTAACTGCTTTGTATTCTTCTTGGTCCTATACTCTATCAGAGCCATCCAAGGGAATTGGTCTAAGGCTGCGATCTCTCCCCCTAATATGCGATCAGAATGTAACTGTTGTCCGCACTCTTCCTGTAAATAATAATTTTAATTCAAATACAGTTTCTGTCTTTTATAAAAGTATTTTAAAAAAGTACTCAAGTATCTTGTGTCATCAACCATTTTAAATTTATCATGGATGGAGTTTATCAAAGTATTGATTTTTTGTAACATTTATATTATTATGTGTAAAATATTTATATCTATTATTAATTTATATTAAAAGAAACTTTGTATTTTCCACTAGAATAATTTGGATAATACTAATAATAGTGGATAATACAAAGTTTCTTTAACTATAAATTGTGGAATTCCACAGTGTTAATCACGAAACATTCGAAAAATTATTTATATCTTATATAAATTAAAAAATTTAAAACACTGTATTTTCCAATTTTATTTTTAATGAGTTAAACGTTTTTAAAACTAACTGTTTCATCTTCAGAATTTAACTAAAGGTAAATTGTTCAAGGACAGTTCTTTTTTATTTTTTTACCTGGATTCTGTCTTTTATTTTTTTTAAATAAGTAATGTGGGCAGTATGGGCATACAGGGCATACCTTACAACAAACTTTTGGTTGTTTTTTGGTGTTCACCGTCACTTCTCCACATTGTGAGTCTCTTAGAAATTTTGTCTGGGCAGCTGATCTGTTTTTCGCTTTGAGGGTGTTCAGAAGCTCGCTGCATTCACTGATGGGTATACAGATTCCTTGAGCATCGTTCGGAGTGACACAGTAGTTTTCTGTAAATCAATTTTAGAAGAAGTACTCAACTCAACCGTCTGTGCTTTGAAGTGCTTCTGAATAGTCATTTCAGGTTTCAAACAATTTTTTTGGTCAACAAATGTTTCATTTCTATAACAAGATCATATTAAAAATAATACTGTGTCTCTGTTCAGATTCTAAATGTTTAAGTAATTATATGTATTATTCTTTCAGTTATCAATGTTGATAGAGTTAATAAGTATTAATAATTAATACCTAGGTGTGTGTTAAAATGAAATTAAACAAGGACAATTTGAATACAAAGAAAACGTGAAATGTGTGGTATGGAAGTTTGAAATTTTAATATATTTGGTTCTACCAGCACCTAAATAATTAAAGGATTCATTATTTTTACATGGAAAAGAAGCATTTTGATTAAGACACAGGTGTACAATATTATTACAATTCTTGTAACGCTTCTTACAAAATGATGAAAATAGTAAAAAATGCAAGTTGATATAAACTAAAGTAGACATTAATTTGAAACAGTATTGCGTTTATAATGAAATCAACATTTACTCACGTCCCAAAACTTGATCAATTTGTAAACATGTTACGACAGCAGCTATCAGCAAAATAACATTGAATGTTTTTATCTCACACATGACGCCCATCCTTACTGAACGAATCTGTGGAACACTGTGTAAGGTCACTTTTTGACTTGTCCGACCTGACCGGACCAACAAACTGTCGGGCAAATACTGACTGCTGAACATTGATGGAATCAAGGAAAATAAACTGGTCTTAATTTTAACCAGTAGGTACACCAATTTTTATCATTGTCTGTTTCATTTTGATTCTGGTACCTACCTATTGATTGGGAAACATTTTCATTGTCTGGAGATATATTTGTTGGTACTATTGACAATTAGTATTACATTGACAATGTAATTCATAACGTTTTCAATATTGTCGTATTTCGTCTGCGATAATTTGTACCTGTACTTGCCCACACTATCACTTATTTGCTCTTTTTAAAACAAAGTAATATTCAAGATGTAAATAAACACTCAATCTAGAAAAAATACTTGAAGTACAGCGTTTTGTGAAAAACTACCGCAAAACCCTATTTACGAATTGTAACATCTGGTAAATAGTTGGATCTTAAATCTTGTCTTAATACCTCCATATTCTCTAGGGTATTTTTATATTGTTCTACCTAGTTCTTTACTGCTTTAGCTGTTCCGGCTAGCACAGGACAGAGAAACCTACGCCAGGGTGATAGCCGACGTCATGGGGACCTGACATGACACTTTAAGAAGAAAAAGTTCTTTTATGTCGTTTTGTTACTATAATTATGGTGGCGAATAGTTTTTAGGGCTCTAATATATTTCTCTTCAACCCGTGTCCATTATCTGTTGAAAATAACTTTTTCCTTTGCATGCTACATTTTCTATTCTTTACCAACATCCTCCACTTGGACTCCGCTACTCTTTTAATAACATCCTCGCTCTACTTGTCTGTTTTTCCACTTTCAAAGGAATTTTTGTTCTTTTCTGTATGTCTCTCCTTCTCCAACTTTTTTGTCATTGCAGACCGGTCAACGTACATATAATTATACTAAGCAAAAGTTTAATAAGCAGAATACCGGATGGTGTTTGATTTATTCTTTCTTTACTGTACATTGATTGCAAACAATATTACTGTATACAAAAATATATTCAAATTTAATACGATCAATGAACAGAGGGCGAGAGTCATTTCCAACTAAACCAAAATAGTAGCTAAATACTACTAGACATAGAATATCCAGATAATTAATATCTTATGATATTGTATAAACTGAGTACTCACATAAATTATTTACCTATTACCCACAGTGTTACTCAATATATTTACTGTTGACAACCTATGTTTGATGAGGAATAAATGCCAGAACCATAAAAAAATACACTAGAGCTTGGACATATCCATCACGTTCAAAATCGAAATTGGACATATCCAAGCTTCACAATCAAATCCGGACATATCCCAAATTCTGAAAAAATATGAGACTTGAATATTTCTTTTGTTGAAACATACTTTTAAAACTCTATATAATATTACTTTGTTTTCATATTTTGCCGAGAACAGCTCTAATTAGTTTTTAGCCTTTCCTGATATTTTACTCTAGACATGGATATATCAGCAGGATATTCGAAGACTTACATAAAAGAGTGGGAGACCTATTCTTCGCCGGGGACTTAACGGATGTCCATAAAAATCGTATATCATATTATTGATTATCAATTGTTGTTAACCATTGGTATCCTAGAAACTTCTGACTTTTTCGCCACGTGTAATTTGAATTCTAAAAAACGTTTGTGTTCATTATTTCTGGATGAAATCAGAAATGCTTCATTGATTTTATTTGTATTTTTTTACATTGTATTTCTGGAAATATTTTAACATAATAATTATATCGCAAGCAAATATTAAAATACGCGATGGCCGTCGCTCTTGGTTAGTTTTGCTATTTCCACTTTCGATTGTAACACGCGATGGATATGAACCCAGCCATGATTTTTTTTTCTTTTTCACAAATAAAATCTTATTTAAATTATCAAATAAAATAAAATAAAAATTTATTATTATTGTAACATAAAACAAAAATAATAAATATTCAATTTATTGTATTTAATAATTTAAAATGAAATGTTACAAAGTTTATGCCGATACAATTAATGAAAATCTTATTTCACTGTTTTGAAAAATACAGTTTTGCAGTATCTTCTCAAGACAAAAATTATTTCTGCATACTCAGTTAAAAATCCTGTAATTTTTAGATAAGTCTTGTTTTGTATAATAGTGTTTGTTTTATAATATTTACTGTTCAGTTATCAACTCTCACAAGACTTAACCCAGGGGTCATATTTTCTGCTATTATCTTCAGGTTTGTGTGTTTATATCGGGTGCTTGGAAATTCCAATATGATTTTCTTTAATTACACAATTGCTTCAAGTCAATATATGGTTATTCTTGGGAAATCCAACTTGTTGGAAACACATTCTTTCATTTAACTTTAATGCTTGGGCTATTTTTCTCATTGCTTTGTATCTGTATAAGCCATTCATTTATTCATCAACAAAAGAAGGAAATAAAAAAAATATACTTAAGTATTTTTATTATTGAGTATAAAATGTTTGATATAGTGATATTATCGATATTAGAGACTTAACCTAATATATTTAATTCTCTCTCTATCTATACCATAACGGCATCTCCCAAATTTGCGGTAGCCTGTTCACCTACCGCTTGTAATAAACATGCAAGTCATAATCTCCGTGCCAGTAAACCATAATTATTTTATCAAAAAATATATACCACATTCCTGAAAATATGGGTCCGCCGTAGAAGAAACACATTCAATTTCGAGTTACATATTATAATATCAAAAACTTATTTAAAAATTACTGTATAAGCCTTATTATTAAATACACCAAGGTGTATTACACTAAAATATATCACAAATTAAATTCAAGCTTATAAACAAGACGAGCAATTATATGATACCCTTACTCTTATATTATCGTATCCCACAAATGGGGTAGCCAGTAGATAATTTCGTTTGATAAACATGCGAGTGATAATAATAAAATGAAAATCAACAAACTCTCTGTGCCAGAAAATAATCAAGGCATTCAGGATGGGTGGTATTTGTTGCTGAATTGAAGATGTGATTAATGATGATTTGCGCAGGATACTCCAATTTTTTTTTGGTAAAAAGTGGAAGATATGGTTTTTGCTGAGACTCCACAGAACGAAACGATTGTCAATTTTTATTACATACATAAAAATGAGTATATTAGAACGTCTTTCACAGCATGTCAATAATCGATATATGCAAATATCGAAATTATGTTAAATGTACTATTAATTTTCTAAACTATTTCTAATCCATCCTAAGTAAGGGAAAACTTTGGTATAGACTCCTGGAACATTTCCGGTTCCGCATTGACTAAGACCAAAACTAACGATTCCGTGTAGTGTCCACTGTAGATGCTCGTCGCCCATCAGCGGTCCTCCGGAATCACCTTTGCAGGAATCTTTTCCTTTTTCTCCACCAGCACAAAGTTGCTTATCCCACAAATCTATTGTTTGACCTTGCTTAGTGAAGGCATCATTACATTCGTCCAAAGGGACAGTATCGACACTAAGTTGAAGTTTTACGTCACTGGTTTTTTTGGCTTCGTTTGCGCCCCATCCTGCCACTACCAATGTCTTGGCCGTCTCTGGGACCGTGATATCCGAAGTAGGAAGGCAGATGGGCTGGATAAAATCTGAAATTAGTATATACCATAAACATTTGTAATTATATTACATGACAGCATGATGACTTCTACATTCATGATGTGGAGATCGTAATGTGATCCTTAATATCATAAAACAAACAATGATTTTTATTTAACCTGTACTTTTAAGACCATGTATTTAAACAGTACCAACATTTTGCTCGCTTCTTGGACTGTGATGTCTGAAATTAATATATACATACATACATCGATACCATCACGCCACTTCCCTCGCGGGGTAGGCAGAAAGGATCGAGCGCCACTTCCTTCTATCCTTGCATACATCTTTCGCTTCCGTCACTGTCATACAATTCCTCATGCATGCTCTCCTGTTCAATGTGCTCAACACGTGACCGTCCTGCAGGATTTGATTTAAATGATCTTGCCATTTGATCCTCGAATGTCCACGTCCAGAATAGGAAGATCTTTATGTGATTCTTAGTATCACATTGCAAAGAATGATTTTTATTTTTTCTTTGGTGCTTTTGAGACTATTGAAAAAAATATAAATCTTCATTATAAACATGGTAACAAGTACGGAGCGGGTCACCGTTCATCAAAAATTTAACTTAATTAATCCTTATCGTTGGAAGAAAACAGATGTCGAGGCTGCATAATAAACGGCAGTGACCTAGAATAATGTAGGTGGGAGAACTGGTCTGAACAGCAAAGGATAGAGAATCATTCTTTAGAGTGATCCCCAACGTCGGGGGGACCTGTAAAGTAAACTTCGTTACTATTAAGTAATTTTTTTCATGTCTTGTAAGGTACAGGTTTCAGTTACTTGCAGGAGCTAAAATAAATAAAAAAGAGCTGTAAATACAAAAGGTGCTATGACGCTTTATCAAAAAGACAGTACATATATGATCTTTATTTAATTTGTCTAAAGCTTGCGTTAAAAAAACAAATTCCTAATCACATTTTAGAAGAAGTTAATTTAGGTTTTGACTTTTTTTATTCAACTGGGTTTTCGGTACAACGTGTCGATGATAAAACAACCAGACACCTATAATGGAGGGCCATTTTTACACAAAGCAAATTTGGGCAAATTTTGTCCACGGACACTGAAACTAATTACTTACACCATTCTAGAACCAATTCATAACCTTCGGGACGTCTTTTTTTACTCATTCCGATTAGATTTTGTACAATGCTGCATTGTGTAAACACGGTTCTACAATTCAGAAATCTGATTAAAATTTGATTGAAAATCTCGTTAAAAGTAAAAGGCCACCTTTAGTTTTTTACCGTACTTATTTCTCTCAATTTGTTTGGTGAAATTGCCATATCTATTGAAAATAATCGAGTTATTGCATATCTTCTATTGAAACAATTTACAAAATGATATCTTATCACCTGTATATGGTGCATCTGTTGTAGTTCTGATGAGTGCTATGTCGTTTTTAAATTTGTTTTCCTTCTCTTTATATCCAGGATGCACAATAATCTTCTGAATATCAAGACTCACTGGTTCATCGTTGCAATCTTCTCCTCCGGGTACTTCAACACAGTCCTTTAACGAAGTTTTGTTGAATTCGCCAAGACGAACAGAAACTCTGAAATAAGTTCATAATGCATAATATGTTTAGAATATTTACTATAGTCTTAACATTTGTTTCTAACTGGTAAAACAAACAGTCGCTAAAGTTTTGAACTTAATTTTTCCGGCGCCGTTTAGGAGGGAGATCTTGATCCATTTGAGATCTGAAATATGAGATAATGGTTGCTTCTATTGTTTGCATTAACTTTTCTGGATTGGTGAACCTTATATGGTGTCAGTGACAGTGGCGGAATTGGTGGACGTTGTCCATGGACGCCGAAAGTGATCACTTATTAAGCCAGCTTAGAGCCAATTCGTAAGCGTTGGGACGCCTTTCTCGCTTCTTCCGATTAGATTTAGCACTATGTTACATTGTGTAAACATGGGTCTCCAATCGAGATGTCTGTTTAGTTTCATAATGCTTACTTATTTGGATGTAGTACGTACTTTTATGTGACCATGGGATTTGAAAAAAAAAAAAACATTATTTCAAATTTTATGTTTTGTGTTTTATGACTTGATCATGTGGATCAAATATTCAAGGATGACTATCTGTTCAGTAAGAGATGGATGCTCCATTAAAGGCCGCCGAATAAATCATCCAATACGCATATCAATTAGTTAGCAAAGAGCGGCCTTGAGGTGGATTTTTTCACAAAACGGCGCTTTACAAATCATCCAAATAATAATAATAATAATCAAATCGATAAATACCAATTTACCGTGCAGCGAGACACAGCTTTTTATTAGTTCTCTGCACCTTGATAATATGTGTATGTTAGTGTTGTTTTCTTTGATTTATCTATAATTTAATGGATAATTTGAATAAAAACTTTTGAACCTTACAACGATTAGTTTAGTCACCAGCTCTGAAAAAAATAATATGAGAGATAGGTGGAATTGGGACATGTTGCCATGGTACAAAGCGCTTAAGCCAGCCTAAGCCGGTTCGTAAACGTCGGAACACTTAATACTCTCTTCTTCATAGGATAGGATAGAAAAGAGTGGTAAATGTTCCGACCTTCACCAATTCTACCTATGTCTCTTATGTTTCTCTCATCAATCCTTTCAGAGACGGTGTGTGCACTTATCGCTGTATGGCGACTTCGTTCAGCCAACTACACCTACTAGGAATCAAACTCAACACCTTTGTTTTATGAGTAATTTTCTTTAACCATTAGGCCATAGAGGTAGACAATGGACATATCTTTTAATTTCTCAGACATTCAACATAGGATGTATACTGTACCTTGTCGTTAAACATATTATTTTATTTACACTTATTATGTTTTATGCACATCTGTTTTACTCCGTAATGGGACCCCTATTTTATTCCATAGAAGTAAGATAAATGTTAAAAAAAAATGCCCAACAACTTACGGCGTTCCCGTTTTGATTCCTGCGACGCAATGAGCTGCAGTTACGACGTATCTTTTGCTTATGAGACTCCCTCCACAAGACGTGACTATTGTGTTTCTCTTTGTCCTGTACTCCACTAGTACCATCCATGGGTACTGGTCAATTGTTGTCAGCTCTCCACCAAATATACGATCGACTACTCCTTCCTTACCACACTCATCGGGGGATGGTAATAAGGCATCTATTTCTTCATCGGTCAGCATTATTCGTATCTAAAATGAAAGTACAACAAAATATACATAATACCTACTACTACTACTACTATGGGTACCATCACGGCATGTCCCACAAGTGGTGTGGCCATAAGACCAGCTGCATGTAATAAACATGCAAGCCGTCCTCTCTCTTCCGGTGTACATAATATTTAAAAGCACTACACCCAGAAAGATAAAAAGTAAAAATGAAAACATTCAAAATAAATTAAAACAGGTAAGTAAATATGAAATGAAGAGATTAAAGTAATAAAATAATCGAATTAAAATATATTGAAAATACAATACTGTGATGCTTTCACTACAATTGAAGATTAAATATAAGATATTTTAATACTAAATGTAGGATATAAGAGTACCTGAGAATAAATGTGAAAAATATACCTATAATATAAAAGAAAAGAACAAGGCAAATAAATAAAATTACCAATATATGTAATAATGATTAAATATTAATGTAATGGAAAAGTTAAGAATGAATAAAAGTTATTTAAAAATATGAGGTCGGTATGAGTATGTGGAAGATTTTTATTCTTATTTATTCATTCATTTATTTTTTACCGTACATTGATTACAAGCAATTTTAGGTAGAAATACAATTATTTTAAATACTTGCAACAAAATACAAAGGGCGAGTCTATCACGGAGGCGCGATTTCATAAAACGTACACAAAAAAAAACAAGGGAGAAGAATAGGTAGCAAGAGGAGCTAGGAAACAGATGCTGAATTTTAAGTCAGAAAGTGCTCCTTGACCGCCCAATTGCAAGCGTGAAGAATAAAGAGTAACCTTATTTTGGATGGCAGACACCATTTCAATAGCGAACACCATTCGACTGCCTCAAATGAACACATATCGCCTGTTCTGAAGCAGTAGTTTTTTTATGAACTCAGCATTTCAGTGTGTATCTGTGTAAAATATATGGCATGCATAGGAAAAATCTATTTCTAATGATGAAAAGTGAACTAAGTGCATAGAACTGAGGGTAAAATATTATGTTACCAATACAAATACTTATTAGATAATATCAATCAGGATTTGGGGGAGCTAATTGCTAAAGACGGCTGACAATTTACTGTCCAAGATCTAAAGGCTCGGAGATCCGTAGTTAAAGTTAAGAAGTGGCTGTTTGGCTATCGGATTTATTAGTATTTTGATATTAGTGCCTACGTTATTTAATGAAAATCTGTATTTGATAAAAAATTACCTCTGCTGTAAAATTTGGTTTTGATGTGGTTGCATCGTCCAGAGTCGTTTCTTCAGTAGCAGTCGTTGTTTCAGTTTGATTTGTTGCTGATAAAATAGCAATATCTGAACAACACAAGCTTTGCAAATAAGGACCTTGACAAATTGAAGCTCTTAGGTATTCTATAGTTTCTGGAGGTGCATTTTTTGTAATGTATGACATCCGAATACAATCCGCTGCGGCTATACATTTGCCTGATAAGTTATCGGGAGTTACACACCGAATTACATTTGGAGGACAGCAAACAAATGGCAATTTATTGTTGGGCGAGTCACACTGTGATGATCTGAGGAACTCTGTCTCCAATTGTGTCCGGTTTCTGTTGTATAGAACCTTTAGAAGAGGTTCGCATGATGTGATTGCTATACACGTACCATTTAAGCCATTAGGTGTTCTACAATTGCTTTCTGAAATGATTTAATAAGGATATGTACGAGTTCATATATATCTTTAATTCTTAAAAGAAATATATCATAACACGACTCACACAGATCAATAAGATGTGAATTTTGTATTACGGGCACCTACTAACACGACCATACACACATACCTACCTATACAATGCCAAATGGGCAATGGGCATCCCGATTGGAGAATCATTTTTTTTTACTTTTTATTTCATTTATAAATACACAGTAATCAGTATACATTGATATAACAACAACAAAATAATATAACGTACATAGACAATTCACACAGATCGAGCTAGTCCCAAATTAAGATGAATCTTGTATTATGGGTACTAACGCGACGATACACACATATTCAAATACATGTAACACCCAGACCCAGGACAATTTGAAAAAGGTCATTCTCCACTTTGTCCTGGCCGGGAATCGAACCCGGGACCTCGTGACTCAAAGGTAAGAGCATTACCTCCGCGCCACATCGGCCGACTTTATATTACACATTATACCGGGCTCTAGAGGGAGTTGAGTATGCATAATATGAGGACCGAGTTCCATGAATGCAGTTTGGTGGAGAATAGCTCAGAGAATAATAATATGGATCTTGCCGGATCATTTTATGGTCCAATTTTTTTAGCCACCCCCCCCTTCAAATTTGTATGAAAATCGATGGAATATGTACTATAAAGTAATTTTATTGACAATACTGCTATCCCATCACGGCATATTCCACAAGTGGGGTAGCCAGCTGACTAACCAAATGCAATAAACATGCAAGCTGCCCTCTCCGTGTCAAAAAATTGAAAAACATTGGTCCATATAAGTGTTTGTACTAAGTGCTCTTAACAAATGTAAGGTATCTGATGTGCAGATCATTTCTTCAGGATATACTTCATCCATGTATGCACAACTGTTAGAGGGGACATGGAGAATACCGATAATGCCCACAGAGTGGAATGAAGGAAATATATGCCCCCTCCATAAGAAAGGGGATCAACTACTCGGTGGTAATTATAGAGCATAACTCTCTTAAACACATCATATAAGGTGCTCTCATCCATTTTATTCAGAACATTGGAACCTTTGATGGAAAAAAGTCTTGAACTACATCATGGAGGCTTCCAACGTTGAAGATCATGTATTTATCAGATAATCACACTGTGTTAGATCCTGTAGAAAACAGCTGAAGCAAGGTATCTGACGTACAGGTTACTTCTTCAGGTAATATTTCATCAATTTATGCAACTATTAGAAGAGATTGAAGGAGACCCACCGTCCACCCGGATAGTTCAGAAGTCTGAGGACTTCCATTTATGGAGAACACAGAATAAACCTATTATTATTATACCCAGCTAATGAAAAAACGTGTCTTGCTGGCAGCAGCAGTAGTCAATTCTAGCCCCTTTTTCTAGTCTATATATTCGTTAATATATCCCATTTACACTTTTTTGATAGAAATTAATATTGTTCCGAAATGTCATTCATGTTCTTAGGTCGGTATGTGCCAAAATAATTTAAAATTTATGAGGAATAATTTTAGTCGCCATAAAGTCGTCACAGCTCTAATCTCTGTGAATTAGGTGTTAATTCAACAATTAGTATAACAATTAAAATAACAGTAATGGCACGTCTGTGAGTAGGTACTAATGATTGCGTTATTCTTTATAAAGAACTATAAACATTTATACACCACAGCTGATGTAAAAAAATCATGGAAATAAAATATAACTCACGGGATATAACATTATGGAGAACTAAAATAAAACACAACAGATAAAACAGTATCACAGCGGTAAAGTCGCGAAATATTGACATGGCGATTGCGAGAACTAGCACAAACCAAGTATCTTCTATACTGTCTATCAGATTACTAACATTTTGATTATACAAACGCTTAGGAAGTGGGTTCGTGTTTTTAATGCAGATGTGTGTAAATACATTTATAAATTTCGAGAATTTTATCATATTTTCAAAACATACCTGTTTTTTAGTGCTATTAAAGAGACATTGTCATTTGTATCTTAATCTTGTATTTTTAGATGTAATGTTGGAAACATCATACGAGAGACTACCGCTGAAAGATACAAAACAAGAACGCGTCCTTTATCATAGCTGCCTCAATCGGACTGTCCATTTTGCGGTAGCCTCGTGATACTGTTTCATATATTTAATAACATCTAGTGAGATGGCAGATGTTCTTCTTATTTCATTTTACGGCAATGCAACGATGATCTAAATTATAAAATAAAATATGCACCTTCATTCCAACACAAACGGATGATGTTACCCAGTTTGTATTTAAAGGAAGTTACAATTATTGTCCATGTATTTTTTTCTAAACCGTTTTGAACTTAATGTATTTTCTCAAGTTCTTTGATATATTTTGGGTGTTTGTAGTACCTACCTATACATACCTTGATTTAATTTTTTTATCATCTAACTCGTTTCGTCAACTTTTTTGCATCCTAGACATCTGAGTTGGGTCGCATTCTTTGTATTGATCTTACGTTGTCTTATTTTAGATTATTACAAATGTTTGGAGCTTATTTTAGATGTTTTAAGTTTTTTAGTTTTATTGTTAAGTCATTCTGCTACAAACCTAAGTTACCTGCAAACATTTTCTCATCTATGTATTATATAACGTAGAGTTGTTGCATTAAATGATGGGTCATCAATCGAGTTCTAAATTGTCTTTTATTAGCATAATAGATTGCACACATACATTGGCATCTCCGGTGTGGCGTATTTTGAAAGTATACAATGCCATTACGCACAGGTTGGGACTGCTCGCGTATAGTTTCAAGTAGTAATAAGCATAAATATTTTTAGAAACTATACATGGTTATTACGCTCTAATCGTGTGTATTCTCCAATAACGTTCACTAAAATTTGTGCGAAAAACATACTGCATTAGTTTCCATTGCGGAATAATCGTGTACATTTTCGAATCGCTACACAAGGCAACGTTCTTAGAATCTATACGCGACTAGTTTCCAAGTAGCCATTTTGATTTATTGCTTTCTCTTTTTTGCATATATATATTTGTTTTTATTATTTTTTTACATCTTGTTTTTATTTTTTTTATTTTATTGCTTTTATTACCTGAATTTTTGTAATTTTGGATTTACTTGTTGTTATAATTTCTTAAAATTGAAAATGTACTTAAATAAATAAATAAATAAATATTTTTATTATTATTTGACTGGCGTCTTTTTATAGTAGCACCTAAGTACTTAAACATTTGTGTTTCTTTCGTATAATAAAAATATTTTTGTCCTTTGTTTTGTTTTATAATAAAAATATTTATAAAATATTTTTGTTGATTACTAATTGCTCTATATTTTTTTTACATTATGACATTATCTATGATGACGTGTGTGTATGAAAATTGTGCGATTAATGGATTGAGAATGAATGCAAAAAAGACAAAAATCATGGTGTTTGAAAGAGGAAGTGTGAGAACAGTATGCCAGGTAATGATTGACAACGAAGTGTTAGAGCAAGTTGACGAATGTGTGTACTTAGGTAGTTTGTTCACGAGAGATGGGAAGTGTGAAAGCGATATTGAAAGGAGAAAAGTTGCTGGCAATAAGGTAAATGGTGCAATCCGACCAAAAATTTGCAAATAGAAACATATCCACCACAGCTAAAAGGTTGGTGCACTCTGCTATCTTAGTGCCAACACTTATGTATGCAAGTGAGACGTGGACATGGTTAAAGAAGGATGAAAGTGGCATAAATGCAGTGGAAATGAGATCGTTGAGAAGGATGTGTGGTAAAAGTCTGAGAGATCGTGTGCGTAACAGTGATATACGAAAGGAATATGGAATGAAAGTTGGTGTTATAACAAGGATGAATGTAAATAAGTTAAGATGGTTTGGGCACGTGGAAAGAATGAATGAGGACAGAATGACTAAGAAGATATATTTGGCTGAGATGAATGGTGCTCGGAGACGTGGACGTCCGAGGATTAAATGGCAAGATCATTTAAATCAAATCCTACAGGACGGTCACGTGTTGAGCACATTGAACAGGAGAGCATGCATGACAGTGACGGAAGCGAAAGATGTATGCAAGGATAGAAGGAAGTGGCGCTCGATCCTTTCTGCCTACCCCGCGAGGGAAGCGGCGTGATGTGATGGTATGTATGTATGTATGTACATTATCTAACTTTCTGAGCTTGAATACTTTACAAATACTTGGTACAAGTTTACATCCTAAACCTATACAATGTCAAAACACGTCGTTTCTAACCTTGTATAGTTTCTTAATGAATTCGCTGAATCAGCGTCAGAAAGTATACACGACAATCACGCAGAATACACAATTTGAAAACATACATTGCAATAACACTATGAATGCGTACTGGCATTGTATACTTTCAAAATACGCTCCGGTGTGTGTAGAATCGGATAAATGGAAATCCTCAAATATCGTCGGTGGGTACTTCAATGAAGGTTGGTAGCAATGGAAACATTAATTTATTGATGAACAGTACCTACCTAACTCGTGTATTTTAATATAGTGAAGACAAGGATATTTATTTAGGAGTTGGCTCTACTTCGGATAGGTTTTTTTTGTGAGATAATCTGACGAGCATTATCTTTATACAAATTTATTAAATTAATAGTTCGGGTAAAGCAAGTGAGAATTATACTTTATTCTAACATAATTTTGACTTAATACTAGAAGATTGTTTATAATTTATCACATAATAGATAATAATATGTCCTATGGCTTGATATTTCTTCTGATCCAATTTATGTAGGAGAAAACTTTAGTGTAAACCCCGGGAACATCTTCCAGTGCACACGGCGTTGGACCAAAACTAACCACTCCGTGCAATGTCCATTGAAGATCTTGTTCAGCCATTAGTGGCCCACCAGAATCACCTCTGCAAGAATCTTTTCCTTTTATACCGCCAGCACACATCTGCTTTTGCCATAGTTCAGTTCTGAGTCGTTTAGCATTGTAAGCATTTTGACACTGTTGAATTCCGACTAAATTCAATTGAAGATGGAGTTTTACGTCACTATTTCTACCACTTTCTGTTGCGCCCCATCCTGCTACGACCATTCCTAGACCCATGTTGGTTGCGGTGACATCATTTTTAGGAAGGCATATGGGACGTATAAAATCTGTAATATTAAACAAATTGTTAAGATAATGCGATTTTTATATAGAAAATTTATGGAAGTTTAATAATCTCCCCCAGGGGTCCATTACTAAAGGCATTTGATCTTTGTTAGCGAAAACGAAAATTGAGATCCATTGGAAGTAAATTGGGTTCATCGTGAATTAATCGTTTTTTAGCAGTTTGTGACTGAATTTATGAAAAACGAAATGGCAAGGGGTCTTAGAAAAAATGTAGTCCTTGCTATGAGGAAATAAACATAGTATAAATTATATTACATGACCAAACGCATATACGTGTAGCACCCAGACCCAGGACAATTGGAAAAAGGTCACTAATCATTTTGCCCTGACCGGGATTTGAACCTGGTACCTCGTGACTCAAAGGCAAGAACGTCACTCTCTCTTTTTTGTTTGTAAGTGAGGAGAGAAGTAGAAATAAAAGAAAATAAAAATGTGACTTAAAATAAAAGATTGTGCAAACCTGTGAAAGGTGCGGGATTCGCTAATCTGATGAGTGCTATATCGTTCTTCTGACTGCCTGTTTGTGGTTTATATTCCGGATGAGCAATAATAGTCTCAATACTTATAGTTACTGGTTCTTCGTTACAATCCGTACCTCCTCCAGCAACGGGGACACAATCCTGACCCGATGTTTTGTTGAATTCTCCCAGGCGAATGCTTACACTGAAATGATTACAGGATATCTTAAAATTAGCCTAGCACCGATGGAATGAGTTGTTTTGGCAAGGTAAATTACATGTTACAGAAACACTTTTCGTGATGTATGTTGTTAGTAGATACTTTTTTTTTTTATTATTATACTTACGGTGTTCCTAATTGAGTGAGAACGTCTCCTATTACGCAATGTCCCGCAGTGACGATATATTTCGGACTTATTAGAGTTGCCCCGCATCCTAGAGATATTGTGTTCCTTTTAGTTCTGTATTCTACTAGACCCATCCATGGATATTGGTCAATACCCGTTACTTCACCGCCAAATATGCGATCCGAGAATGCATCCTTTCCACACTCTTTAGGAGATGGTAGTAAGCTATCCACTTCTCCAGCATTTGCTGGCTCCTGAAATCAATTGAGAATTTTCTATTTTACTTATTGACTATGTCCAGTTGCAATCTTTCAATATAAAGTCATTCAGAAGGCACGAAATAACTCATTAATCTTAACTCATTGTGAAAATATTATTGTCATTTTATTTTATTTCAGTTTTGACATGGATACATACCCTCACGCCATATTCCAAGTGGGATAGGCAGAGAAAACGGAACACCACGTTGGCCTATATTTGCATTGTCCTTTCGCTTCTTCCACATTTATGCAATTTCTCATAGGTGAATGCACACCGATTTATTTACCCAAAACGGCATCTATTATATTTAATTTATTGAATTTTATATTTATAATTTCTTACATGGATATCTCAAAACGAGACTCAAATATTGTTCAGAAAAAAATAAATAGGTTATTATTTAGATTAGGTGTTTTACCTCATCTACATCTGTCTCCACCGGTGGCTGTGTTACGGGCGGAGGCGATGGTACGACCGGTGCACTTGTTGAACAACATACGCTGTATCTGTCAGGACCTTGGCATACAGATCTTCTAAGGTATTGCACTGTCTCTGTGGGTAAGGGTCTAGGTCCGTTGAATAAATTGAGCAAGTACTGACAGTTCGTCAGTGCTATACACGTTCCTGGACTATTATCGGCTGCTGTACATGATATTGTGCTAGGTTCCTGGGGACAGCATACTAAGGGAACTCTGTTAGAGTCAGTGCCGCATTGGGAATCTTTGAGTAATTTTGTATCTGCGGTTGGTCTGTTTCTGTTTTGCAGGATTTTTAGAAGTGGTGAACACGTTGTTATTGTGATGCATGTGCCTTGCGAGCCGCTCGGTGTTCTGCATGGACTTTCTGAAATGATATAAAAAAATCATGTTACATATTTGAGTAATATCGTTTTATCATAAAAATGTTAATTAATAAATAAAGTTTAGCTTAATAAATAAATGATATAAAGATTAGCAATGTACATGAAGGATATCAGAGTGGAGATCTCTTAAAGATTATAGAGGTAGAGGAGAACCTACAGGATGTTATAATGGTATTAGAAGAATCATTGGTTGAAAAAGCCCAGAACAGAGATGCCTTGAGAAATATGGAGGAGGGTTATATTAAGCAGTAGAGACGAATGGCTGTGTAAGTAAGAAAGATTCATAGTATTAATAGATTTATCCTATGTGTACCAACGAATTAAAATATTGGAATAGTTTAGATATTATTATGTACTACACTGAGAAAAATACTAACGAAATTTCACAACGATTCATTGGTACGTACTATCAGATTAGGACCAGAGATCGTACAAACGATTCATTAGTACGAATCTATAATAGGTATTAACTATTCGCAAAGAAGTTGTTGGTAAATTTACCAATGATTTGTTTGCGAAGAGTTAATATTATAGATTTATACCAATGAATCGTTTGTGCGATCTCTGGTCCTAATCTGATAGTACCGTACCAATGATTCGTTTTGAGTATTTTTCTCAGTGTAGGTTCACGACGAGCTGCGGATCAAATAATCAATACAGTTTTAATTTGAACAGTGACTATTTTCGATTTTATTCGCTTCACAGTGTGATTATTACACGACTTACTTGTATGATGAGATCTCCAATATGTTTCATTATCATAGATTTATTATATCATATATACGGGAAGAGGCGAACAGAGAGAGCTTCAGAAGGATGCTGAAGACACCTACTTCATACATATTTATTTATTTATTTATTTAAACATACACGGCAACAAGCCTTTTACATGTTAACAAAATACATATGTAGTAGACACAACAATGACATAACAATATATTAAATAATTTATAGTGTCGAAGATCAAACAGTAATCAGGGAATACTATAATAACAATTGAAATAATAAACAAAAGAAATAAAATAAAAAAAATATCATTATAAAATCAATAGATGCATTATAAATTTTAAAATTATTCAATAAATCAAAATGAAAGAAGTCAATAACCACATAACAGTAATAATTTTATAATATGATAATAATAATAGATAAAAACAATAATAATAATTAAAGGAATTATAAATATATATATACATATATACGTATTTATCAATTAAACATAGTGGAAAACTCGTAATACAGATACCTACTAGGTATTTATTATCAATGTTGTACTGGTTCCGGCTCCAGGACATGAATATTATTTGCATTAATATTATAATTTAATGCGAGGAAAGTTTTGTACACATTTTCACTCTGTAATATTCATATTTGAATTGAAATTTGCATTCTGACACTTGCACTTAATCTGGATTTGAGAAATGGCGAAGATCACTCAATTTACATAACATACGTTTTCAAAAATATACATTTTGCACAAAGATCTTTTTCTGTTGTGCTCGTCGTGAAAAAATGCAGAAATTAGGTAGGTAGGTATTCCAGAGTTTACTGAACAGCGCGTAGTTTGAAATTGCATTGCATTTTATGACTTTCTGCATTTTGCTGATATTTATATTTCTTTAAATATGTAATAACGGCTGATGGATATAAAATATTTGATACCCAATCTACAAAGTAATCAACTTGTGATATTTATTATGTCTTATACTACACTTTTAGTAACACAACAGTATCATTCTTGTGAAATTTTTACATGTCTAGTCTGAAAGATTCAGTGCGTAATATTGTTTTACGTGTAGACTGTTAAGTAAAAGCTGATGTTATAACAAGAACTGAATAAACTACGGTGGTCGGGGCACGTAGAAAGAATGAACGAGAAGAAAATTACTAAGAAAATATATATGGGTAAGAGGAATGGTGCTCGGAGGTGTGGCCGTCCGAGGATTAAATGGCAAAACCGTTGAAATTAAATCATACGGGACGAACACGTGTTGTGCCCATTGAATAGATTAGCATGCATGAGGAATTGTGAAGAGAGCAAAAAGTGTATGCAAGGATGGGAGTAAATGGCGCTTGATTCTTTCTGTCTAACACGCAAGGAAAACAACACGTACAAGGGATAGTGTATGTAGTTCGATTTTTTTTAACTTGCTGAATATGCAAAAAATGCTGCGAGTTTGTACAATAAACATATAAATAAATAAATCTTTATTGGTAAAATGTGTTTATACAAGTATGTTATATGTTCATAAAAAATACCAAATCGCAAAAGCGATCTCTTCCAGCCAATCCGGAATATACATTGTTACTAATCTATGGATGTAATTGATTTGATATTGACGGTATTAATGTAATGCAAATCAACACAGTGAACGTATCGCTGTCATTTAGCGATGATGACATGGACAATATACCTGCCTGGCTAATTAACTGCATGTCTTAGCGTACGGACTACGGGATTCCCCATCTGTGCTAGAGAAGATCAGGTTTTCATTTGTGAACATTCTCATCATTCATTCAAACCATAATGCTATATATTGAGTATCTTGGAAAGTTAAAAATATATGTGCTGAATTTTTAAATATAGGTATTTGTAACCGTTTCTAAGCCTACTATTATATTTATGAAAATAAAATTTTTCCATTCTCTTCTGTAAGTTTCGAGTGTCATGTGTTGTAAAACATCGCTGAAAAGATATTGAAAACAATTAATTCAGAAGTGGCGTGGTACGTTACACATCCTGAATGTCTTATTTGAAATGTACAAAGAGGAAGATCTGTACGCTTTTTATATGCACTTAGCCTTCTAGCAATGTCATTTATGTGAAAATCCGCGATGTTATTAATACCTAAGTTCATGTGTGATATAAAAAACGATTTTGATTTCCAAATTTTGGTTAAGACACAATATTTTGATATGAGTGTCTCTTTGAAATTAATTTCTCATGCATTTGATATTCTGGACCCGTACATTCGGCGGCTAATTTCGTAGCCAGTTGGTCTCTTCATGTAGGTCTCACCAACCAAACTCAAAGCCATACAAAGTCCATTGTGTGTTGCATAGTTTGGCATTGTGAGCCGCATTCACACTGAGGACATACATATTATTATGGTTTGAACATATTTTATCCCACTAAATGCGTCGAAAACCGCAATAATGTTAAATTAACTTTTCTAACTAGATGCAAGAGGAAAATCTTACAAATATTATCACCACGTCCGCATATTTTAGCTTTGAGTGTTTATGTATTGAGTATTACTATGTTATTCGAACGCTGATAGAATTGACAAGGACAGAATAAAATATATATGGCTGACAGGAATGGTGCATGGAGACTATGGTAAGGTCATATAAACCAGATCCTGCAAGACGGATAGGTGTTGAGTAGGTAAATATGAGGCATTGCACGACAGTGATGGAAGTGAAAAGTGTATACAAGGATAGGAATAGATTAGTTGTGTTTGATTATTTCTGCATACCGCGTAAGGAAGGCGACGTGATGATGGTGATACTATATTACCTATTCCGTTTATGTTTACTATATTTGTATGAAGTAAATGCGTGGACAACGTATTGTTTCGAATAAGAAGTGCAAACAATTTTGCATTAACATAATAATACGTATCTATCTACCAATAATAATTATCAATGTTGCAGGGCGATGTACCTACCTGTGGGAATATCCATGTTTGTATGTACATATGTAGATAAATGTATATGTATGGATTACAATAATTAATAAGAAAATTGATTACCCTTGTACATAGTGTAGGTATACAAATAGTATCTAACAATGAACTTTATCACCGAACACAATATTATATTTATTCTAGTTTATCATGGTTTCTGTCTTTTTATAATTATATTGTAGGGTTTATGTCCGCCGTGAATAATTTATCAAAACTATTGGTCGTATTTTATTTTAAAATTGTCCACATTATGTGTAGTTTAAGAGAGGAGAAAGGTGACATGAGTAAAAATTAAATGAGTGTGTATCTTATACAAAAAAATATCTCCCTCTCACATAATCATAGTAATAAAAACTACCTACTATTTAATGAACTGGGTATATTGATAAGAGACTTGAATCTTCATTTGGTATTTAATATCGAATAAGTTTTTATGCAACCTGAAATAACAGACTGTTTCCTGAATAAGGTTTTTCATTTCGGCACAGCTCAATCGCTCTTCGCTGTTCGGGCAGAATTCAGCCTTCTCCATTTTGAGGCAATTGTGTCACCCTTCCCAGGACATTGCTAGCGTTCTGATTCTGATAAGTTGTCATGGATGGAGTGTTTCGTTTAATCAGAGTTAACTTAAGACTTATCTGGTTAGACAGAATATTTCTGTTAAATTATTGTGATATACATGCACACGTTTAGGTTATCAAACAATAATATTATATTGACAGACGTATTAATATATTGATTATATTATAAACATAACTATAATATTATTGAAGTTTGTAGGTATGTATGATCCAGAGACTTATCAATAAACTGGTCTAACTCGTTTGTTTTCGCTACTACTTGTACTAATATACATTACATATTTCGAAGAAGATGATTCTACCTATGATATTGAAATAAATACGTTTAAATATTATGATACATAATACACCTACCTACTTAGGTATATACATAGTGACTTTGGTTTTCATACGATAATTTGTATTGACTTGTACGTAATGCTTGTTAGTATAGCTAGGTACTAAATGAACTCGATAAGCTAATGAGATAATTATGAAACTTGTTTATTTTGCTTACTTACAAATATCCTTACGTATTTGAGTAAAATAGGGGTCTTAGATGCACTAAATGAAATATCTATCTATGACAAGGAAAAAATATGCACCGATGTTTATGAACACTTCTGTTAATAAAATATTTGATTTAAAATTTGCGGATATACAAATGTCGTATTACTTATGTTAGTATAAAACATCTAATTTTATTTGTCCTTCATCTTATCGCTGACTAATAGGTACCAATCAAATAAAAAAAAAAACGCTAACAGTGCAAATTAGAACTATTTGTATACAGAGAGCTACAATGCATGTTTTAATACGAGGGTTATTTGAAAACTACCTAGCTACATTGACTTTAGGTAACTGTAGAAATAAAAAAAATCTTTATTAAATAAGCGACATGGACATAATTGTGTAAATCGGAGAAATTTCAAGTCACTTTGACCATTACTTATCGTACAACTCTTCCAAAGTTGTCAGCTGAAATTGTCTGTCAACAATGTAGAACGTTTAGTATCATACTGTGATAAAATATATTCATTTAAAAGGGCAAAAGGCTCAGGAAATAAAAAATGAGTTAGGATCCGTATACAGTGAAGCCTCTTCTTTATTTACTATGGTCAAACGTTGGGTGGTCGAGTGCAAAATATATTTGTATGAGTATTTTAGATGAGGAACGTTACAGGTGCCCAAAATTGCCACAGCTGACGAAATGATCGATTATAGTGAACAAAACTGTGAAGAAAAGTCGTCGACTGGCTGTAGAGAATATTGCCGGGGCTATTTTTAATACAAGATATTTGAAACGTCAAAATTTGAAAATGAAATAATAACTCAAAAAAGGCTGTCGCGTTTGTTGATGAATTAAAAGTTTGGCCAATTTTTTGACCAAATGTATCGAGTTACAAGTTACAAGGAAGTTAGAATGAGAAATAAATTTTGATTTGCTCTAAATATTTTTTCTATAAAAGGCTGGAAACTTATCAAATAGCCCTTTTAATACTTAAGCACGTATTATATGTACAACAAATTGAACACAAGTTTTTAAAATGAGATACCGAAGTAAATGTTTTTTTTAAAACGTGGTGAATAACATAATGGAGAGAATTGAAAAAATAAACTACAGATTGTTTTTGCTTGATTTTTAGATTATTTTTACAGTTTACTAGTAGCATACTATCATACCATTAAGTCATCTCCCAAAATTAGGCTAGCTAGTGGACTGAAACACACAGGTCGTCTTGTTTCTGCCGTATAGAATATGAGTTTCGAAATAGGTGGTATATCTCATCGCTGAATTGAAGATTTCCATAATTTATTTGTGATGTTCTATGAATACCTGACTTTGACAGGACATTCTAAAATTCACAGAAAAGAGTGGGATAATTACCTACTGTTCTAGACTTTAGTTTGTACAAATTTGCTAATACAACAAAATAAGCTTTAAATGAATTAAAGTGATCAATCTTCTTTGATAATAATGATAAAATATCTGACCACGGAGCCTGTAATATGTCTTTGAGGCTTATTCTATTTTAAACTGAGAATCACCCATCTGCTACTTATATTTTGGTGTAAAATAGCTGTGAAATATTCAAGTTTATTGGATTTAATAGTAAATTTAACCAAATTAAGGGTTAGCTTAGGATAAACACCATTTTAAGGGCACATTGGAATATTTGGCCTATGTTTTTTGAATATTAGATATTAAATGTTTTCACGAACTTGGTAGACATTTAAAAAAAAAAAACATTGAAAGTACTACTTATTTGCGTACATACTTAAATATGTATTTGAGAATTCGAGTACAATTTTATTGATGCTCAATGACATATTGTGGGATAATATTGAAACAGTTTGGTATATAATGCTTTGTGTATAACAATTAGTGAGGATGTATGGTATAATACGAAAAAATAGATTCGTACTATATGTAGGTACCTAGTATCGATATGAATTATTACATATTTAAAAAAAATATATTGAATAATTGTATATAACATTTTATAAATGTCATTGTATGTATTATTTATGATTATAGACAAACGAGTTATTGAGAAAAAATTGAATGAGTATTCCCTGATCTGATACTCATATTCTTATTCCCTGATACTCATAAACGGATTAATGACTTTTAAACATATAACATAATTTGAGTCGTATAAATGCAAACGGCGCTATCTCCTTTTGAGAAGAATAAAAATTTGCAAAATACATCTTAATATTTTGTTCAAATATCTTGTAATAAGTTATACTTTCTAAATGAAAACATATTACTTTCTCTTTGCTTAAGTTATTTTCAAACTTTTTTTCACTTTATATTGCAAATATTTTAAATAATATTTCAAATACGTATACCCATCACCAATTTTCCTTGTAAGGAGATAGCGCTGTTTGCATTTATACGACTCTTTTGTAATGTGCATTGTTATAAATGTGTATGTTTATATCTAGTGTATATTATTAATAATAATTATAAAATCTGTTTACAGTGGCTCGGCAGACTTGAAATAATGATATTTGTAAAAACATTCGGATTTCTTAATGAAATAATGTCTAAAATTAACCTCGACTAAATGAAAAACCTACATCTACTTCTATACCATCACGGCATGTCCCACAAGTTGGGCAGCCAGCACAACAGCTGCGTGTAATCAAACGTCAAGCTGTCCTCTCCGTGCTAGCAAATAATTAAGACATTTTGAATGTTTTTGTAAGAGTATCCCTCTCTAATTCACTTCTGTTACTTGATTGACAATAAAGTAACAGAAGTGCGTTAGAGTAGGATATTCTCAAAAACTTTCGAAATGTTTCGAAACTGTGACATAGTCAATCTTTCAAAAATAGATGATAAAAAAATAAGACGTTTAGTATGGGTGGCAAACCTCATCGCTGAATTTCAGATGGCTTTATTTCTTGAATACCTGCCTTTTTTAAAACACTCGAAAACTTATGGAAATAAGTGGAAGACCAATTCTTTTCCGGGTCCTCCACGGAATGAAAAACCTCACTTTCAGAATAATTATAATCCTAGATTTAATTTGATCTTAGTCGCAAAACTTTTTTTTGGTGCATGTACTCAATGTTATTATATACAGTGAATAAAGAAAAAAATATATTCAGTACAGTAAATAACATTTCGACGTTTACAAGGAATGTAAATTGACATAGGGAATAATTTTAGCCAGGCAATATTCAATTCAATTCAATTCAATTCAATTTATTCAATCATAAACAATATAATATAAAGTTAGAACGGTGCTAATCTCTGTTTGTGTGTAAGATATCATTTAATAAATCGAATTCAACAGTGAGAATAGTAGTTATTCATGATTCATTAAACGGCTGTAAATAATTTGAGAACAATTATATTGTATTGTAAATATCTACATGAAAATAGAAAAAAAAATACATAAACAATACTCACGGCATTGGACAGATGCAATTATCAAAGCGCAGCAAAATGTAAACAGCGAAACTGAGACACTACCGTAGGCATTGCCGGATGATCGACACATCGTGAACGAATATTATTATTTTTATGATGTATTTATTTTTTCCTAATGTTTGTTGTTGCTTTGCACGGACGATCCGTTCTCCCCCCTGTATGTCTGACGAAGAACTAAAACTTAATGAGATATGTATGTATTCCGTATTTTATTGGTCTAATGTTCTGCTGTATTCCAAACAATATCAATCGTAGATAATATCTATATGTATGTAGATAACTAACTAAAATAAAATCAAACTTGCTGTGTATGTGTAGGTACTTGCATATTTTATTATTTATTATTGTGTCACCACATTTTTATTGTACAGGTACTTTAAAATAATTCACTGTGAAAATAGAGGAAAAAAATTATCCTAGAAAAAGTAAATAAGTATATATCTGTGCTAAAACAGCACATCTTGCAAATGCACAACCAGCACACCGATTGCATGTAACAAACATGCAAATTGTCTTTCACGTGCAAACAAAAAAAGTACATTCACGAGGACACAATATAAGACAAGGCACGTAATAATATTAAGTTTAATAAGTGGGTGAGAACAGAGGGCCGGCAGGGAGATGTTTCAAAGATACGTGTTGAAAGACTTGAATGTACGAATGGACGGAAATCTCTGGAGAACATTAAGTCCCCGACCCAACTAGTATCAAGGGAAGAAGATGTATATATTTATGATTGCCTCCCCATGACGTCAACATCTCATAGACACCAAACAAATCTCTGTCGCTGGCACCAACATAACACCATCGCGCACAATATCCGTTCTCGGCGTCTTACTGGACGAAGCACTCTCCATGGAAGCCCAAGTATCCAGGACAGTAAGCACAGCCTTTTTCCACATTCGTCAACTGCATCTTGTATCCAAAAATCTATCTGTAGATGCAGTAAAAAGTCTGATCGCCTCCTTTGTCATCTCTCGTCTGGATTACTGCAACATCATATACACAGGACTGCCCCAGACTCTTCTCAATTGCCTCCAGATGGCTTTTAATGCTGCCGCCAGGACTATCTACAGAGAGAACAAGCGTTGCCACATCACTCCACTACTAAAAGATCTACATTGGCTGAGGGTCCAAGAGAGAGTGGAGTTTAAATTGTGTCTCACTGTCCACAAGGCCTTATGCGGCACGGCACCCACATGTCTAACCGAGCTCTGTTCCGTTGACGAAACTCCGAGACGACCGCTGCGCTCGGCCTCTTCTGCTGTCAACAAACTCGTGAAACCCAATATGGCAAACACCTCCAAATTTGCAGAAAGGAGCTTCAGAGCCGCCGCGCCATCCGCCTGGAACAGACTGACCACAGATCTGAGGGTGAATCAGTCCACAACCACATTTAGAACCAAGTTGAAAACACTACTGTTCGGGAGAAATCACGGCGCCCTTGAGATGGTCGAACGGATCATTAAACGGCGCCACATATAAATAGTCCGATTATTATTATTATAAAACAAATCTATTGAAGATCCTTCGGTACACTTTGGAAGAAACTATAACTTAAAACTCGAAAGTTATAACAAACATAGTGCGAGTCAATATATAAAAAAAAGAAAATCTAACAACATGATAGCATCTCTGAAACAACAATAAATCGTATACCTATCCTTTGTTGGTAGTTATTTATTATATAATTTTAGAGTGGACACTCTTTATATCAATCGGTTGCTAGGTGTCTAGGTATTATTGGTAGAACAGGTTGCGAGGGTATGATTTCATACAACCAGAAATGAAGAAATAGCGTCAGTTGTGTCTAGTCAAGTGACACCTGACTCATTCACAGACATTAGCTTTATTCTGACCAAAGAACACCTTAAATGCGTATTATTTCGTCTCCTCTTTGCCAATAATAAAAGACAATCAGGATGGGTGGTGTTACACATCCCTGTATTACAGGAGTCAATAATATTATTTTTATACGATTTGCTCTAATTAAAGTTTTCGTTGAATTCGTATTTTTTTTGTTTTAATTTATCGTCGTTATTTCACGATGTTTTTCCACACATCTGTGCTAGATCTGCAGTTAGTTGTATATGTATCGGAAATAATTTCGGTCGGAGGTTATCTACATATGTCACACACTGCTTGGAATATATACTTATTAGTTTTTAAATTTAAACAATAATTTATTATCAGGTATTATTATTTTGTAGTACTTATGTAGGTAATTTTATAGGAATACCCGATACGATAATTAACAGTTTTGTTTCTATGGATTGGATTTTCCCATTTCATTCTATAGATTTCAAATAATTGCAGGAACTTTTCTCTATTTTTCTAGTCGGAAGTCGGTAGATACTCTCTCTATCTATACCATCACGGCGCATCCCATAAATGGTGTAGCCAGCAGACCATCCATATGCGATAAACACGCGGGATGAGTGGCGGTATATGCACTGAACTGAAGATATTAATTATCTTATTCATGTCTTACTTTGAAAGTTTCTCCATATACCTCACAGGCGAGCACATTCATTTTATCGTTAAAACATGTTTTATTTTTTTATAAAAAAATATTTCTTTAGCCTATGTGGCTATTCTCTTCTGAACATAAGCCTCCCCTCTGGGTATGACTGTCGACACTCCTCGACCCATCTAGTTTGGGGAAGTGTTTTTGAATGCCACAGATGCTGCATACTTAAATATATTTATTTATTTATTTATTCATTCTTTACTGTACATTGATAAAAAACTGGATGTGTGGGACTCAAGGTGGGATCTGCTCGTCAGCCGGGTCCACCGCCCACTGACGTAGTAGAGTCGGAGATACCCATTCTGGCTTAGTGGTACTGATGTACTTGAGAGAGTTTAAAAATTATCAGTTGTCCTTAGCTTAAACGGATAAATAGGAGTCCTCTGACTCCTAAAATGACAGAAATATCCGGGAAAAGATTTTTTTTCAACATTATAAATATTTTTTAACGGCTGTTTTTAATTTTTCCTGTCATCCTTTGTTTAATATTTCATTAATCAAAACCGTAATTCGATAGGGAACTAAAATTAAGAAAACATATCATAAGTTATCCATGAAACACGATGCTTTGTACACTTTGGGACTATTGTTTACTGTTTTTGTAAGTAAATAGTAAAAAAAATATCTTCTTTTTCTAGGAGCCACCAAGGACATTGGCCTGGCGCTCACGAGGATGTGCCTGCGACACAAGGCTATGGAGACTAGGATGAAGGCATTCACATGGTACTTATCTAGTCAATACAGTATATTTTTATTGTTTTCATCAGATTGTTAATATTTCTGTACATTTTGATAAGATACATGTGAAGGCGGTAGTTAACTCATCACTTACTTAGGTGCTAAGAGATCACTGAGCTAGTGAATCTCATATAGGTACCTATGTTGAAGGACGATTTTTAAAGATAAATGTAGTAAACATGGTCAAGACAAGATGGTCAGATCATGTGAGAGATGCTGCAGGGGGTACAGTGTGTGAGGCGTTTAGACAGGCGTAGGACAGGGCACGGTGGAGGAGCTTGTCGCTTGGTTGGGGTTATGGTGGTCACGATCCTCAGCATTGAGGGATCGACTTGAAAGAAGAAGTAGTAAACATATTATTTTGAACTTCAGTTATGATATATTTTGATCATCTGTTCACCTTGAAAAAATATAAATACTTAGAGGGAAAATAGTGTTTCCCTCGATTGTTATGTTTTTATTGTTGTTGCAGCGCTATAATGGAGTGCCTAGTGAATCCACTGCAGGAGAAACTAGAAGACTGGAAGAAAACTCTAATCAATATTGATAAGGATCACTCAAGAGGTTGGTCATGATTATTGGATTTTAGGTTGTTCTTATGATTTCTTTTTATATATAATACATGATCTTTATGACTGTCATACCATATTAGGAGCATTGAGAAAGTTGTGAGTAGAGTTAACTCACAACTTTATATTGTACAATAAAGTTTATTATTATAATTAACTCAGTTGGCTAAAATCTTTGCAATCTTTTGTATTATCGGGGGTTCAAGAAATGAATGTCTAGTTTGATAGTCTGTTGTTAAATATCTAAAATTGTATATTTGTTTCGAGCACAGTTGTTATAGTTATTTTTGTACATAATTGCAATGATGTATGATGCAAGAGAATCTCCTAATTCTTTTTAAAAGCTATTGGGTGAAAATCAGTATTTGGTTATAAATCTTACATGCTATAGGAATTTCATCTTTACATATCTATAATTTGACCTTTCAGAATACAAGCGTGCTCGTCAAGAGTTGAAGAAGAGATCAACTGATACCCTGCGATTACAGAAGAAGGCCAAGAAGGGTAAGGGCAGTGATCTACAGAGGCGAGTGGAGACATGTCTTCAGGTAAATGTTATATATTGAAAAAAGGATCTAATAGTAAGAGCTCTCTTAGTACCAAAAATATGTAGTGTTATTTTCAATAGGTGATTTAAGAAAGCAATATTTTTTGGAGATGCAGCTTTTAAGGAATTAAGATATTAGATTATCTCTGGACATGTGGTAAGCTTTAAATTGCGATGAACAGTTTATGTAGCCAGAAGCTCAGATGAGACGTGGATGAAGAGTCTTCTAGAATGAAGAGAAATATTACAACATCTTGGACCTCGTCAAGTTTAAAGAACTACATCAGATTATTATAATTTTTTTATTCATTATGTGTTTTTTATTTTAGGATGTGAATGAGAGACGTCAGATCCTAGAAGACGCTGAGAAGAAAGCTGTAAGGGCAGCCCTCGTAGAGGAGAGAACTAGATTCTGCTACTTTGTCTCATTATTAAAGCCTGTTGTGGTAAAAACACTACATTTAATTATAGTTATTTTATTTGTTTATATATTTAAATTTCAGAAAGCTTAACAAGCTTAACCTCATTCAACCTGGAGTAAATAGAAGACATATAGATATTATCTGAAATTACATTTTATTTTCTTATAAACATTAAATTGGCATTCTTAAAAATAAACCCTTTAGCCTTGAGACTAGTACCAAATATAATGGTATCTACCAAAGTGAGTAGTTTAACAATTGAGGAGCAGTTTTTACAAAACTCGATAAATGCAATGTTGCGAGAAAAAAATTGCTTAAACAATGTTAAGAAATTGCCTATTGCCTAATAATAAAGTTTATTATTCAAAACTTGATGTTGGTGTGTAAAAAATATTTTTTCTGTAAGTTTTGAGTTTAGAATTTTTCAACTACTCCTCAATTTTTGAAGAGTTCCAGTCACTGTGACAGTAGTTTATTTGAAAAGTAAATATTAATTTGACATTTGTAAGATACCATATAAGATTCTAGATAAGATCCACATTGGGTGTAACAATCCCTTCAAAATTCTTTCACTTCCTTCACATTCGTACAAGTATGCTAAAATCATGCCGAATTCTACGTTGATCTCCTTAAGAAACTGGCCAGACTTGACAATGTTGTTTTTGGACACCTTTACATTTTGTAACAGCTTTTTTTTGTTGTTTGCATAATGTTTTCTGAAGGGACTGTATTTTGCTTGTTGTTTAGGACACTGAAGTGGCGATGCTATCAGAAATGAGTCACTTACAAGAGGGTACAGGACAGCTACTTCGTCACACCACAGAGCCACACACCTTGCCCGCTGCTAGTGAACAGGTAGGTTACAATATTCAAAGGTGCAATCTCTTCCAACTAACCCATATGCCACCCATCCTGAGTGCCTTATTTTTCTGATGACACTACGTGCAACAGTTATTTCACTTATGGCCGGTTCCAATAACCTATCTATCTTCCAACATTGATTGTTAAAAACCCTTCCAATGTTTGGTTTTGCTGTTTCAATAAACAAAGATGGATACATATTTTTACATTAATTCTTTCTATTCCTTATAATTATATCTTTTTTGGGTGCACTAATTATTGCGGCCTGTAAAATCTATGGGATGGAGCAATAATATGTTATAATTAATTATACCAGGTAGTGGCAGTAATTTATTTCTTTCAAGATGCAATCTAAGGTGACAAACACAAAAACATATTTAGGGGTAGTCTTGGCTTGTGGAACAAAGATTAGAAAAAACTCCATAAATAATTTATATAAATAACTCACCCTGTTTCACAATAATCAATTTAAACATATCCCATATTTTACCTACCTACACTTTTATTGGTTTTGAATTTTTAAAAAGAATATAATAACAATAAATTCCACAAAGCAACTAATTACACATTTATGTGCATCGCTTCCTATTTGTTTAGTTAACAATAATGTTGAATCATTATGCAGTCTTATCACCTTTACAGTAAAAATAAAATTTCTGAAAACCAGAAAAAATATTTAAAAAATTAAAATATAGACAGCAATTGGACCGCCTTTTGCAAACAAGATCCAATCCACATAACAGTCGAATTGAGATATTAAAGGTTAAAGTTTGAACGCGTTTGTAAGACAAATTACAAAAAAAAAAATTAGGTTTGTTTTATTATTTGCTGGATATTCCTTCATTTTTTTTGTTCACATTTAATGCACACAAATTATATGCTCTTATGTAATAAAAATCCAAGAAAATTGTCAGTGGATCTTTTTTGCATAATTACAATCTGTTTGTACAAAATTTATGCAAAAAAGATCCACGACGATTATTATGATCACAACTAGCTACTATGACTAAAACCAAGAGCGCAATAACTATAAATAACAGATCATCAAGTGTGCAGGTGACTTATATGTACTCATATATACCTACATGAGTGACATTGACAATACTGTTCAGCTTCCCTCTATATCCGTGGCCTTATGACGATATGTATGCAGTTGTGCACACATGCTAATTTAGTAGATATGGAAGTAAAGAAAGTCATTTTTCAGTGTTGTTTTATTTATTTTGTATGTAAGAAAAATATGCAACTAAGATTCATAAAATAATATTAAAACATGAAAGGAAAAACTCAAAAAAAATTAATAAAATAAAACTGAAAACATAAATACCTACCTACTACAAAAATAATGAAATAGTAATAAAATAATCAGAATTGATGGAACGTACTTAAACCACCTACGTTTTGCTGACGATATTGTACTGGTGAGTGAGAATATTGATGAGCTGAAAAATATGATAAAAGAGCTCCATGAAACCTCTCTAAAAATTGGTCTAGAGATGAACATAGGTAAGACAAAAATATTGAGTCCAACAAACGAGAGCCTAACAATTGACAACAAATACATAGAGGCAGTAAATGAATACATTTACCTTAGACATAAGATCAAAATTGAAAAGGAAAACCAAACTGCAGAGATACCCAGAAGAATAGGTCTGGGCTGGGCAGCACTTGGAAAATTGAAACATATTCTCACCAGTAAAGATATCCCAAGAAACCTAAAGAAAAAAGTCTACGAAACATGTATCCTTCCAGTATGGACTAGAAACCATATCGCTAACTGCAGCAAGTGTCCACAAACCAAAATGCTCACAAATATCTATGGAAAGACGAATATTAGGGGTGAGTATGAGAGATAAAATTAGAAACGAAGACATCAGACACCTAACAAAAGTCACAGATATTATGGATCGTGTTGCAAAGCTTAAATGGCAGTGGGCGGGTCATGTTGCGAGACGAAACGACGGTAGATGGACTCCTAGAATCCTCAAATGGCGACCATGGAGTAGCAAAAGAAGCATCGGCAGACCGCAAAAGAGATGGACTGACGACATTACTCCAATTGCGGGAAGGAAATGGATACAGAGGGCACAGAACCGCGACGATTGGAAAAGTTTGGAAGAGGCCTACATCCAGCAGTGGAGAGATGGCTGACTAAGAAGAAGAATAAAATAGTAATAAATAGAAAAATGATTTTCATTTATTGAGATATTTCCTCATCTTCGATTTCAAAGTCTGGCTCACCTGAAAATCCATCTATATCATCAAATATTGAAGTGCTACCTCTTAGTTTTTTATAAAAATCTTTCGCATCGTTTGGAATAAGATGCATCATGGCTTTGAGGTCTTTTAATTTCGCCTCTGGAGTTTCTTTTACATTTGGCCAAAGTTTTGTCATCATTGTTGATTTGAGTTCAAATATTGGCCGTGAATATTTTTTTATGTCTATTTCTTCGAAATCTTCATCAAAATTTTCCCGCATAAATAATGATAAATAATGAGTGTGGAAAATCTTTTCTCAGGCAAATTTCTTTTGTCGCCAGCCAAGAAACGTTGTTTCTATTTTTCTTATTCTTTACGATTTGTTACATTTTTTCAAAACAGCTGAAGATAAAAATACATCATGCTCGATCCTATTCACTATAGTATATCCTCACGCCATGTCCCAGGAGGGGTAGGCAGAGAGATCGGAACGCCATATAGATCTATCCTTACATACTTCTTTCGCTTCCTCTACATTCATCCAGTTTCTCATACATGCACGCTGATTTCTCTTACTTAGCACGCGTCCGTCCTTAAGAATTTGGTCCACGTGATCAAGCCACGTGGTTCTTGAACGTCCGCGCTTCCTCACACCCCTTCTTTCAGATAAATACATCCTCTTCGTCATCCTTTCATCTTGCATTCGCTCAACATGTCCAAACCATCTCAACTTGTTAACACGCATTCTGTCCACAACACTCCTCTCACATCCGCTCATTCTCCTGATATCCTCATTCTTCACTCTATCTAGCAACGTTTTACCAACCATTCTTCTCAGTGAACGCATCTTCACAGCATTTATTCCACTCTCATCCTTTTTCAACCACGTCCAAGTTTCGCTTGCATACATTCACTACGAGAGGTTTATTTTGTTTACACTTTTGCATGATGTGCATGTAATCGTCAATTTCTGACTTATCACACTCGGATGTCGAATTTTGTTTAGCAATGGAAAAAAAATCAAACCTTTTGATATTAAATGACACGGCAACTATTTTATGCAAAACTTTTCATCATTAATACTAACAAAACAATTTTGCAATAAAGATCCTTGAATTATTTGTAGTACGAATTCGCTGCATTGAATATTTTGCAATAGGGATCCATGGTCTGTTGATCTTGTTCGCGAAATATTTCTGTAGTACTTATTTACTGGATCGAATATTTTGCAAAAGGGACCCATGCTCTGTGGATCTTGTTGGCGAAATATTTTATGGAACATATTTACTGTATCAAATATTTTGCAACAGGGATCCACGATCTTTGGATCTTGTTCGCGAAATATTTTTGAAGTAAGTTTTTACTGGATCGATTATTTGTAATAAGGATCCATGCTCTGTGGATCTTTTTCGAGAAATATATATAGTGCTGTTTACTTAAACTAACGGTTTAGCGAAATAGATCCATGCTTCATGGTTCCTTTTTGTAAATTATATGTAAGTAATTTTACTTAAAGTACAATTTACATTAAAAAGTTCCAAGCTTTGTGGATCGTTGTTGGGAAATTAATATTAATGTTTTTTATGATAAATCCGTTTTATGCAATATCATTCCAAAGTATTTGGTTCCATTTTGCAAATTAGAATTATAGGACAGATTATACATCACCATACTAAACCGTCGTAACATGAGGATTGAATCTTTTTGGCAAAAAATATTTGTCCGTTTTTTTAAATGTGGTAACTTGGGACATGCGTTTTTTTTATCATTCCATTAAAGCTTTCGGCTTGATATTTTTTTATATGATACAAGTCGCAAGGGAGAGTCGTTTGATACATCTAACTCAAAAAATACCTACTTGTGGTTTGGATCTTGTTTGCATAATGCGGTCCAATTGTGCAAAACATAGAGATGAAATTTAAATTCTTTATGTGTGATTTCAAAGGGACACACTAACAAAAGATAGAAATTCGTTCTATCTTTGATCATGATCATTTTCCTTATTGATAGAATTTAATTTTAATCACAGACAGTTTTCAAAGATAGGATATTGGAACCAGCCATAAATAGATCTAAAATTGTGTATTTTTCTAGGTCATATCAGATTTACAATCAGCTTCCGAGAAGTGGTCTCCACCACCTTCTCCATTGGCTGGTCGCGCCCCATCCTCATCATTGTGCTCCTCTATCAGTTCCCTGGCTAGCTCCAGTTCTGGATCAGCCTCCGGATCTGGCCCCAGCACCTTGCCTTCTTCTACAGCAGGGCAAGCGCCTAACAGCAATAATCTTCAGACTCATTCACAGGTACAGTATATGTCTAATTGGTGACATAGTACATTTTAGAATATTCCATTTATAATATTAGAAAAGTTAAGTTTTTATATTTGAGCTTATGTGCCAACATATTATTTTTATTTTTTTTGTATTTTTATTTTTGAGGTATTATTTTTTGCATCAGAACTTGACATAACTCAAAATACTTAAATTGTTTGCCTATTAGCCCTTAAAGAGAGCCATTTTCTGTGAGTGTACAAACATTTTTTTCTAAAATTTATGGATATTTCATTTATAAAATTTGACAATACAATTTGAAGTATTTGAGTTTTGTCTTTAGAGAAAGTTATTTATTGCCTTTATGGTTTTTTTTTATCAGTCACATATTTATTTTTTCTAGATACTATAGCCAAGTAGAAATCACTTTTAGAGTAAAAATATTTTCACCTGTATCTTGTGTAAAAAAATCTCAGTTGCTTTTTACATTTATTTAGAATTATCATTTTATATATTTTTTTTTTTATTTAATTTTATTTATTTATTATGTTTTGTTTATTTGTGTGTTTGTTGTGCTGTTGTGGTTGTGACGATATTTAGCCCCTACGCCTGGGTAGTGTGTCTAGTAGAGACTCGGGATTCACATCCCAAGACACTCTTCATCTCCCACCACTCATGGAGTTTCCAGTAAAGGTCAGTACAAATAGTAATTTAACTATTTTTTTGTTATTTTATCTGTATATGGTGCAAACAGTTTACATGTTTATACTACACTACTATACTACACCATCACGGCATATCCCACAAGTGGGGTAGCCAGCAGATCAGCTGCATGTTTATTACATGCTGTAAGTCCGCTGGCTTGCCCCCTGGTGGGATATGCCATGATGGAATAGTAGTAGTAGCATGCCATTCATAGTAGCTGCCTTGAAAGCCTTTAAAAATTAAAGTGCGACAAAAAAATGTATTTAAATGACTAGATTATAGTTTTAATGTTAATTTCAGTGTTTACACGTAGTAAATCTGTATTTTTGTGTTTTATCGTCGTCGGTTCTATGAAACCTCTTATATGCTCTAAACCAAATTTTACAGGGGATGCAAAAAAACTGTTTAAAAGTCCACAGATCAACAAATGTAATCAAATTTATTATCAAATTCATGTAGAACAACTAAAGTTTGATAGTAAATTTGATTACATTTGTAAATCTGTGGACTTTTATACAGCTCTTTTGCATCCCCTGTAAAATTCAAATTTTTTTTACAGAAAAGTATATAAATTCAATAAGCTTTGTTCAGTATGCATAAAATTTACGAATGTAAAAAATGTAAAATGAAGTGAACAAAATTGTGTCCATTATTCCTATTTTGATAGTCACGGATCATTAAATGCTACCATAATTATATAAATTGTCCATATTTATTATGGAAACTTATAGTTTAAAAGAAATTCTAATCTTGATAAAAGATTTTTGTTTTATCATGAATTACATCCTGTTCTCCTGAGAAAAAGGAGGCTTTAAAGGACTATGCATCTAGAGACACATGTTCAGTAATGAAATGAATGTTTTGCAGGGTTCAGACAACACTTCAGTGGCCAGCTCTTGTAGCACCCCTGTGGGAGGTCCCTCAGGTAGTGATGTGGATGGTAGCGGGGGTACCTGGCCCCATATGGAGGATACTATGCAGTTCCAGAGGGCAGCTTCTGCCATCATGAGTGACAGGCCACATACCATATCCACTGGTGAGTCTCACTGTATTTCTCAGAGAAGAAAAATCTTTTAGAAAAGGGTGCGACCAATTAGTCTTCCTTATCACAGAGAATACATGTCTTTACAGAGAACATATATTTTCTTTTCCTTGTCTTAGTTGGGTTGGGGGTTCATTGCACCCATCTAGTTCTTCCAGAAATCCCGGTCCATTGTTGTTTTCAGCACCTCTGGTCACTCCAAAGCAAGTCTTTCATCAATCTTACAGCCTTCAACAATCTTCTTCTTCTTTTCGTGTCGGTCAGCAACAAAAACACCAAATTCACATCTACACTCCCATTCCCTCCCAGAAAGCAACGACCTCTCAAATCAACAATCTTAATCATAGTCTATCTTTTGGCACGTGACCTAACCATCGCAACTGTGACATATATATATATAGACAATTTGTAAAGCGCCGCATGACCTCGCATGACCTCAAGGGCGCCGTATCTATCACCCGAAACTCCCAGCAAAAAGGTGTGTCTTTAGCCCTCTTTTAAAACTCTCTCCATTCACCTCCTCTCGCAGACACAGAGGCAGACGTATGTATGTAGGAGTACCGGTTCCACTTTACAGTCTTAGGAACATAATATTATGTATATATTATAGAGTGACACATTAACTCTATAGACTACTATTAACTCTGTATTTATCCATTGGCTGACGGTTTTTGTATTATTTGTTTCACTTATGATGGACATATTGGTGTTTGATAAGTATCTACTCATATTATGTATATATTATAGAGTGACACATTAACTCTATAGACTACTATTAACTCTGTATTTATCCATTGGCTGACTGTGTTTGTATTATTTGTTTCAGCTTATGAGAAGGGCCACATTCGTCCCATGCTCTCTGTACACACATTTGTGGGAGCCGGTTCAGATTTAAATATCTCTGGCAGTGCCTCTCAGCCTGTTTCTCCATGCGGAGGTAGCCAGGGCTCCCCTAATTTGTCTAGATCTGGTGGCGGTATATATGCGAGACCTCCGCTACCTACGGTAACAAATTGAACATTATTACAATTAAGTTTTTATACTCTCAATTTTAGGATAGGATAAACATTTGTGGATGTATTCAGTATTGAAATTGTCACAGTTCAATATGAAATGCAAATATGTTATGTGATTGGGTTTATTTTAAACTCGGATTCACATTCAAAACAATATTATTCATAATAATTGTGTGCTTTTGTATAATTAAGTGGATAAAACAAATGGGGGTTAAGAATGTTAATGATTATTTTATTGTTGTGATTCCCAGCGCTGTTCTTCTCTAGAACGCCCCGTAGTTCCAGCTAAAGGTCCCCCCACCCCGGGTGCCATGTCCTCAGTGCCTGAACACAAGATGATCAAGCCTTCTTCTTTGCCGCCACATCTTACCAAAGGTAAAAATAACTTATACAGCTATTCCTGTCAACTGCAGAATATAAACTCGCCCTCTGTATATTGATTGTATTTAATTTTTAATGTATACCTTGATTTTTTAATGTTAAACTGGAATTTGTAATTAATGTACAGTAAAGGATGAGTAAATAAATAAGCCACCCCATATGTCTCCAGGCATCTCTGGTCCTGAACTCTTTTGCAACCAGACCATTGTGTACGAGGATATTTTAACAATTTGTTCAACTAGGTTTGGTTATAAAACATAAATGACATGTGTGGAATGGTTCTGGAAAAATTTAGGTACGTGAAAAGAATAAAAAAGACGGAGTGATGGACATGGTTGAGAGAAAGGTGATGGAGACGTGGCTGTTCAGCAAAAAACATTTGCAAGATCAGGAGTAAGTGGCTGTTGATCTTTTCTGTTCACCCCATAAGGAAAGTAATGTGATGAGGTTTGTGTATCCAATATTTTTTGATTTATTTAATTTCATGTTATTTCTAGATGTCCCCCAAGCTACGTATGTGAATATGTTTGAACTGGCCTCCATGGCAGCTAGCAGAGCCAATGCTAATATGGCCGCCAACCAGGAACCTGGGGGCACACAGCAGGGAGCACATGATAAGGTAACTATCCTATTCGTCACCGATTTATATAAAAATGAATGAAATTTATTCTGATAATCAATATTCTGTCTTGATAGGAGTGGGGCTGGGATATCACTCATTTATATTATAGATTCTCTGCTATAAGGGGTCTGCACCATGGCTATACTAGAGGCATTATAATGCTGTACAAAATATAATTTGACATTACAAAATAGTCAGAGATACCACTTTTCCAACACTCGTCAGTAGCTGGAGTGGAACTTCTAGAATTGTCATAATATTACATTACCTGTGATCTGTTCATAAAATATGTATAACTACTTATTCTGTCATTAAACCTCTGCTCTAGAATCAAAAGATTTGAAACTCAGCTTTTTTGTAATTCTGCTTCTAGTTGTAATGTAAATCAATGAAATGTTATGTAAGTTAACATTCCTGCTTTCAATTTTCAAGGTATAAAAGCCAAGTTCTTAATAAAATACCCTTAATTTCTGGAGCAGAGTTAGCTGTAATGTAAGTGAACCTAAATTTATCTTGTTAAAATGTATTTTGTGATTTCAGGCTTGTGAAAGTAGTACTAGTGAATCATCTTTGGAGTCTTCTAGTGGGTATGGCAGCCAGGGAGCCTGTAACATGGAAGATAGTGCTCAGCATCAGAGCTATTCCAATGGTAATGTATAACTCATACACTCTTTCAAGTTTATCGTGTAATATTCTCTATATATACAAACTATTTTCTGTATTATTTTTGTCCAGAGTGTCTGATTGTAAAGGTGAAACACATTATTTTCTTTAATACTTGAGTAAGAAGCTGTTTAGAATATTAAAGATTTACATTTCTAAATGTGGTTCTCACATTTGACTGAAATTTTTTGCAAATGCATATAAACATATTGAGAGAATTACTTAACAATCACTTTATCTGCACAGCCATTAGATTGTTCAAATTTTCTTAAGCAGAAAACGTAAAAGGTGTCCCAATGCTTATGAATCTGCTAAGACTGGTTTAAATGCACTTTATACAGTATTATTTTTTAATATCTGCCAGTTTTATTGGTTAAATATTGACGTAATGTGCTATTTTGTAAAATGTGCTGTATTCCTATGTTTGCTTGGTAAATAAATAAAATAAAAATACTCTACCAATTCCTTTTAGTGTGATGTGTATCAAACATAATAGTTTGAAACAATTGATGGGATTACTGAAAGTAGTGTGAGTAAAGTGCATTTAATCCCGCCTAAGCCTATCCCTAAGTACTGGGGCACCTTTTTAGTTCTTTCCTCAAGGGAGTTTGCTCAATGTGCTGGTTGTGCAAATGAGGTGTCACTTGAGTAATTTTTTCATGATGCGTTTAAATAATTTGCTGACAATGTGTTTCCACTTTTATACTTATACATAGTCTTATAATATGTGTGTGAATGCTTTTGGTAGAATTTTAGATTGATTATGTATTAATTATGGAATGTTAATATTTATATATGATGTATCAATGATTTGAATGTTTTTTCCAGAATTATATATTCCATATTTAGTAGTCGAATGCAACAAGTTGATTTCTAAATAATAATATGTATATCTAATTAGATTTTTTGTTATTGTAAAAATGTTTGTATTGTTTTTTTACTAACTCACGCTGCATCAGATGGTTCCAGATAATAAAATAATACATATTAGTTAAGCTTGAAGTGCCTATGCTCCGATTTTTATACTTTTTTTCTTATAATCTATTCTACGTTTAAAGGCCACCAAATTCATTTACAAGTTATCTGGGTTGTCCATTCATATTCTTCCACAATTTTTTACACATGCTTGGAAATCTCACTAGTACTAAATTTAACTTTTCTTCAAATTTAATTGTAAGGAGCATTTCAATTGTAATAATAAAAAAAAATACAAACTGATTTCTTTCTTTCTATCGAAATAAGTTTTCTTTTTTAAGTTTTCGAATGTCTTGTTAAAAGCAGGTATTCATAAGGCGTTCCATTCTTCAAGTCATGTAGGATGGGTCTTTTTGATCTTTTATGGCAAAGAGGAGAAAACCTGGATGTTGATTGCACACAACTAGTTTTCTGGTTATCCCACTCGTAGAGAATACTGTGATAGCATAGACGGAGAAAAAGATTGAGAGAAATCATAATACTGTATATAATAAAAAATAAAATTTGTAGCCTTTATCTATGACTTTATTTAGGCAATCGAATAGGCAACTTGCACGATAGAATGAGTCATTCATCAATTAATTGACTGCAATTTATTCTGGAATCATCCATTTGTGTTTTGTTTGCTTGCATGCTATAATATAAACTTAACATGGTTTTATTTTTGCTTTCTTTTGTGTGTGGCTGATGTTACGGATGTGTTATCCGGCCGCTGTGTAGAATTTGCATTGGTGGATATACAAATAGCTGCTGACACGTCTCAACGTCTCTCCATGGTGGACTGGAAGGAGGATTCTTCCACTACGCTAACTATAAATAGTAGTGGTGATTTGAGTCAACAGCAATCCTCGGCGATGAGCATCTCCCTCACTAGTCTTGAAGAGGCTGTGAGAAGTATAGAAGATGCCAGCTCCCCTAAAATGTTTGCCACTATTAAAAAGACTAAACCGTGTGTACCTAAGAGGAGGCCTCTGTCTATGACTGGTAAGCATTATTATGTATGTATATTGTATGGATTACGACTTCTCAGACTGAACCAGAGTTAAATCGATTGAATGAGAGAATTTCTTATTTTAATCAGATCTCAAAAAATAAGTAAAATTTCAATACAAGGCAAATAATACAGGAAGTTTTATTTCTGTTTTGTATTTGTAAAAAAATCACACATAAAACATTTAACATCATCAATTCAGGGATGAAGCATGCCACCCATCCTGAATGTCTTGTTTTTATGGTACAGAGAGGACGACTTGTGTGTTCATTATATACAGTTAGTCCACTGGCCACCTTCCTTACTGTAATGCTAAAAATAGTACAGATAAAGATTTTTTGTCTTTTATATTATCCATTGTCTGGGTAACTAGAATTAGTATACATTTATTTATTTATTGTATAAATGAAACAATGAACAGCATTATAGTAAAAAAACCTTTTCGCTGTCATTGTACGTAAACAGTAAACAATCAAGACAATAGTAAAACATAACAGAAAAATACAGACACATAGAAATTCTATGACATAAATATACAAGAAAAAGGAATACCTATTGACCACGTCGAACCGATAACATATAGATATTTAGATCATATATTTAAGTGGAAGGGTGACCATAGTGTGGTAATATTGAAATATTGAACGAATTTGTAAAAAAATAATTAATGTTTTATTCTTCACATTATTTTGTCGAATGCAGCCATAACACTGGGTAACTATGTGTATTAATTACTATCAATCTCTTTATTTTCAGCACATTAATATGAATGCGTACATATCTATGTATTATTATTATTTGGTTGTCTTGTTAGCTTTGAGAATATTTTGTCTGCCTGGAATGTGCATGTTTTCTTTTTTGTTCAAGTTTAGTATTGTCACAATGTTATGCAAATATTGTATGAGATTTTTCATAAGCTACATGAAAGGAAACGGTTTTATAGATTGTCGTTGTATATTAAAAATGATGCATGTGTATAATGAATATTTTACATTTCTATAATAAACTGCTTGTTATAACATTAACACCATTGTGTAGTGTTATAACTGATTCCTAGTATCAAATATCAAAATATAATTTTGCAAGAATAATATCACACATCAATAAAAAGTGTAAACAATAATTTCAATGCACTTATGAACAGTGCTTACGGAGCATGTCTAAATAAAAATGTACGTACATGCGTCATTTAAAATGTGCAGCAACAATAGCCTTCATAAATTGTAACTAATACATTGAGTGAAATGTTAAGTTTCAGTGTTTATAGAATAATATTATAAATAAAGAGTTATTTTTCTAATCTGAAGAAATCATTTATGTTTAAAATCTTCAATTCAGCAATGACGTGATGTGCCACTCATTCTGAATGTTTTATTTATTAATACCATTGAAGGGACAACCTGAGTGTTCATTACATAGCACACAGCTGCTTACTCCATCTGTGATACATTCTGCGATGGTATACATAGATAGATTATACAAAGTTAAAAAACACACACAAATTAATTAATAGATTGCACACTAAAACTCTTATTTTTTTGAAAACAAAACAATGTAGATTTACTATCACAATAAACACCCAAAAACGCATTGAATTTTAATGATTCTAACATAAAATTTCGATTAATATTTGTTTTTGTTATGATTGGCACTGTTCTTCATATTCACTGTCCACAGAATTTTTATCTTATAGATAAATAATTAAATACTTTACAGAAAACAATACCACTTCTTGTTGGGAGTCTTGCCTCTGTCAATATTTCTGTTGTTAAAAGGATGGCTAAGGATTATTAATCAAACACAACTTTGAAGCTTGTATCACCTACTGTCAACCTCACTCACATAGATGATCTCTTTATAGACCATTAAAGGATGACGTCACAGAAAAATCATTGAGGGGCATCAGGCATCCCAACACAACAGATGATTACGGTGTAATATTAGGTGGAACGCCTAAAGAATACCTAATAGTCAAAAAAACTGTCTGTCGATTTTGTTATTATTTTGTCGTCTGACTTTCTTTTTTTTTCTCTTATGGCAAAACATCCTACAAGGATGATTTGCGCAATCTGACTGTTTGCCCCTCAAGCAAAAGCAAATCCATAGACAAGACCACGTGACCTTTAATGGTCTATTGAAACATAGATACAAAAAAATAATAAACCATAGACAAATATGTATTAAACCTAACACTTCTTAATACGAAAATCACCAAAATTAAATCAACACTAGTAAACACTTGACAAAGATTATTATTTATCATCACAAAGTTTTAGTGAAGTTCTAAATTCTGTGTGTAACTAAAATCTACTAGGTACCTGCTTAGATTTTCAGATGATACTCTTCACTGATCTTTACAAAGTGTGAAATCCTTAAGTAAATTTTGCACAACACTGTAAACATAAAAATTATCACATAAATTAATTTGTGATCCTGGGAAATCAAAATGAAATGAAACATTTAGTAATTCCATGCGTGACTTTGTTAATTTGCGAGTCGATTTTCAAAAGCGTGACCACCACACAAGAGCTTATCTCTCATAGGAAAGTTTACGTTTGTCTGTCGATGAGAGAGAAAGCTTTTTAATACCGACTTACAGATTAGTATTATGTCACACATGGAATTACTCAATATTTTGTTCCAAGAGTTAACTTTCACCAAGAAATATTGATCAATATCTTAAACTTAACCCGATAGTAGATATTATTAAAAAAAATCACCATCAAATGCACAGTTTCAATTGAAATTTTATTTGGTGGTGATATCCCTACTAAACATTTATTCAAATATATCATGAAATTGAGGAAATATTTAAAGTACTTTCCCAATAACTTATTGATATTCTTTTCTGCAGCAACATGTCCCCCCTCCAGTCTCCGTGTGACCCTGGGAGGTGGTCGTCGTGGTTCCAGTGGTAGTGGTATCGGTATGGGGGGCGTATGTGGCCCTTCCAATAACAATAAGCCCCCTCCACCTGTCAGGAGGTCCAGCAGTATCACAAGACCACATCACCTGCATCACTCCATCAATGGTAATATTTACGAGTCAATGGATGTAAAATAATCCTGATTTATAAGAGAACCTTTTAAAGTAGTTTGTTTTCCTCTTAAGAATGATTTTGGATGCCAGGCAGTAGTTTTGCAAATAAGAGGTAGTCAATAGCTTGATGGTAGATTTTCAAACTTCTTTTTGGAAGATATTCAGATTTTTCGCTAGCGACCTTCTCGATATTAAATCATATTTCTTAGTATGTGAATCATCTTATATCAAAAAGGCTGTATTTTCTGTGACACTCCTGTAGTCTCTGTTATCGGGAAGAGATGATGATTCTGGTTATGTCAAGTTTGAGATATCATGTCATTTCAGACATTCATAAAAGATTTACAATGATTTGTATGATTCTCTTTCACAATATACCTACAGACTATAAACCTGATATTCAATAAGTAGGTGTATGTCATAGTAGACTTCTAGATGATTCATAATATATCTTATTTTGTGCTTCCAGAATATGGCAGTAACCAGCAGCTGTCCATGTTGGACCAGGAAGGAGATGAGAGCTTACCACCTCCTCCAGCATTCCTCTTACATCCACAGCAACACCACCATCCTACTGCTACTCCACCTTCACAACAGCAGTACACACATACACAGGAGGGAAGCACATCTTCTCCAAGGTGCTCAACGCCGACACCCTCTGCAGGTAAAACTTTTTTATAGAATAATTTTACCTATGAAAAAAAACATCACTATTAGTTACCTTTAATGACGATCATTGAAAAATTCTTTCATATGGAATTTAAAGTTCTTGCATTATTAATGAAGGTACTTACTTAATAATTTTAATAAAAGATTCTCTGGGATAGAATAAATTTCCAGTGTCCTGCTGCAAAAGGCAACAATATCATGGATAAGACATTTCTATCTATCTATTCTTCTCAAGGCCATCCACTCGTTTGCGAGTGATTTAGGATTTCTATCTATCTCTATCTAGTCATACTGTCTTCTTAACGTTGAAAAAATCTCTACACACTGAGATATCTCAGGAGTCGGGGACTCCTTATTTATCCTTTCTTCTAAGCACAGTTTACTTGTAACTTGATCTCAAGGACGCTCTGTTTTGTGTCTTATCGTCCTAAGCATCAATAATGAAGAATGTTGGGATTTTTTTTCCACAAATACACCTAGATATGATTACTTCTTATATTACGGGAATCAATTTATTGTGAAAGAGGATTTTCTAGACCTCAAATCCAAGTGAAGTGTGTTTCAAAACGCTTTCCATGTTTCAAATATATCTTTAATTTTTTTTTTGTAGCTGCCAAAGGTATAAATGTTGCCGAGACTGTAAAAGCACTCACAGAACTGAAGCACACCCCAGCTAGTCCCAGTGTCTTACGAAGAAACGCCGCACTTCAGCAACAGCAGCAGAACCAGCAACAAGCAGCAACATCAAATTCAAGCAGTAACAATACATCACCGTCATCACTCTCGTCATTCCAGCAATCAAAATCAACATTCACAGCTCTACAGAATAACGCAAATCTCAATCCCATATATGGACCAACCGGACATAAAATATTTACTTACGTTGAGCAGACTAGCACCATACATAGTCGAAACAGCAGCTTTACGAATCTGAGTCAAAACTCTTCAATTTATGCTAAAGAAACAACAAATACGAACGGTGCTGATATTTACGATGGTGGTAGAATCATATCAAACAGTTACAGTGCAACCGTAACATACAGTTCAAGTCCGAACACTTCGAATTTCAGTGATCCTTCAATGTCCACTTTTGGTCAACGAACGTCTTCTCAGTCTGGTAATCACACTCCTAGTACTCCAATATATGGACAGACTACATTTGGTAAACAGTCTAATAATATTTCCGGGCAGCAAAGCTTTGAGAAGAAGCCTCCGGGAAGTAATACAATATACGCGCAACCCAGCCAGATTATTGCCGGGTTCAACAATTTAGGATTTGGAAGCAATAGGAATCATGATGGTAATATGAGTCCGTTGGCATTGAGAAAAGCCATCACAGGTTCCAGATCACAAAGTGCCGATAGAAGAGGAAGCGATGGTGAGTTTTTTTTTTGTAGTTTTTATTTACTTACTGTTTTTGAAAGTTCTAGAATGGGTCTCTCTCTCCCTCTTCTGATTTGAGAATACTGTGAAACATAGGTGTTCACATACTTATGTATATGAGACATTGATAAAGGAGATAATATCTTTGATTCAGCATGGAGGTATGCCACCTGAAAATATCCTTTTTATATGTTAAGAGGTTGATTCAATCACCTATTCTATTACCTTCAATTAGTCCAGTTTTTATCACGCGACTGCTACATTGCTATCCAATATATGTTCACACAAAAACTTACACAAACAGTTTTTATTCCATGAAAAATTCACCTATCAAAATATCAAAGGATTGGGCTTAAAATCAAGTATAATATTTATTTATTTCATAAAAAGCTAATGCCTGTCACAGATTATAAAAGAAAAAATAATATATTTCACTTAAGTAATATACCAGCAATTGTGCTTGAAATATCTATTTTCAAAAGTATTTTGTATTATACTTTAATTAATTATAAATTTGATTGCACATTTATATGTTTTCATATAATTTCAGTAACGGGTGGCAGTGGAGGCGGTCTGATAGCTGCCATTAGTGCCAGGTTGGCGCCTCAGCTGTCTCCGAGAGCCCCCCGTCGCAGTCTGGGAGGGGATCCAGATTCTCCCCATTACTATACGGCAAGGGGCTCCCAGGATTCACTGCATCAAGCAAATATGTACGGACATACTGCAGCTCAGCCGCATCACAAGACTGCACATATACAAAAAGGTTTGCACAAAATAGCAAATAGCAATTGACAAATATTATATGAAAGGACATAATCACTACAGTCAGTCCACTGGAAACACTGAAAGACAAATAAATAAAACAAGCATTTTATTCTACTATTGATTTATTCAATGAGAGAGACGTCTTTCGTCTTATAAGGACATTGTCAATCCTCTTGTTTTATTTATTTTGATATGGAATTCTACTATCTAAACACCGACACGGTGAATACACTGAAAGACACTTGTTTTTGAATGATTTATTATCTAAATCTTAGTAAAAAAACAGCAAAAGTGGGATTACCATTCAATGTTATGAAAGCGTCCCTCTTTCACAATACACCGTTCCTATGACAACGGCATCAAAGCGCAGGGAATGTTGTGGGAAAAGGTGACGCAATTGGCACAGAGACGCTCTGAATAGAGGAGCTTGGTTTCTGCCCTGTGCTCCCAAGAGGAGCGTTGAGGGCGATGATGATGATGTTATGAAAGAAGAATGCCACTTTAATCATGTCTACCTCGGTCGCACTTGAATTAGCAACGTTTTCATTTGAACTGGAAACTGAGCTATGTGACAACTTCTTCATAGCCAAATTTCTATCTTATTTTCTATCCATTCTTGGACGTACGCTTCCCTTGTGTTTTCACAATTTTATATTTTGTATTTAAACATGCATATATACTTGTAGAATTCTGAAAAATTTGGGTGATGGCTGATAGAATTATATTATATTTTTATTTAATTTCCTGCAGGCAACCCGAGTGTGACTTCTTCAGTTCAACCGGCTTTTCTAGATAAGCTGAGTGCTACACTAAGACAGAGACAGGCCTCAGGGTCTCCCAGTAGGGCTTGTACTGTCAGGCAGATTATAAATACGAAAGCACAGGTAAATTAAAAAAAATTCGAGACTTTTTTAAGGACAAAAATTATTAAGGACATACTTACATACATATTTAGGTACAAATTAAAATATTTGTGTTGATCACTGTGATGAGCTAGTACGAAATTCTTACGTGAATCTGGGTTTGAAATAAACTTCAAACATTCTCACATTAACAATATGCCTGTGTTGTGAAAGTGGAGTGGATCGGCAGTTATTAATTTTACAAATTCTTTCTTATTCTTGATAAATTATTTCATGATCACCAATTTAGTTTAATACAAAATCTAGATGTTGAATGCATTTAATATTTATTTTTTCTAGCCTGATCCTCGAGTTTGTCACGGCTCTCTTATGGAACAGATAAAGAGAGGTGCGACGCTCAAACGGAACAAGCATTGCAACGACAGATCTGCACCAAAGATACGTTAAGATGGAGAATTTCACTGATTAATTATAGTATTATTATTATTAGTACATTTCATTAAAATGTACCTACAGATTACTACTGTTGTCTTGTTAACTTAACTCATAATGTATACTGCAACTACTAACATCATATCAAGTCCAAAAATGATATTTATTTGGACTTATTTTAATGTTTTTATACAATTTAAGAGTTCCTTCCATTGGGTTACGCATCGAGGTGAATTTTACACACTTGGCGAAATTTGCTATACATAAAATCTAAAAGACAAAACGTTTTCTGTTTACGAGAACAACTATTTATGTAATAACCATCAAACTACACACAGCAAAGTTTAATTTTGAATGCCGAAAAATGGTATTTATTATTTGTATAGTCTGTGCCCGGTAATACATTTTTTTATAATTTCATCCATGTCAAAAGATTGTACGCCAGTCAAAAATGTCACCTCATGCGGAACTTATATTGACTATTCAATGCCTGCGTAATCATCCTTAGTACTTGCCAATTATATCTAGTAAGCATGAATAATTATTAATACCTAGATAGTCCTATTGTTAGTGATGCAAATTGAATACCGAATTGACTAACATTCATCACATTAAAGCCTTCTGAAGTATTTACTTTATTGTTCTAGATAACATGGATCTCCTAGTTACTTTCAACATTTCACAGTAATCATAGGCAGTTGTGTGGTTCACTTTACATTGTTTAGTGAAGTGGGTATCAAGTGTGAGTGATGTTGGTATTATTGTTAGTGACATTGGTATTGGATGTTAGTGATGTTGGTATTATTGTTACTGACATTGGTATTGGATGTTAGTGATGTTGGTATTAAATTTTTTTGTTTCAATTTGCCTCGCTAACAAATTGTTGTTAATCCATCCAATTTTGTAGAATGAGAAATAAAAAAGAAATTATATAAACATTTACTTTCGACTGCATTTTAACCAAAAGCAAAATAATTAATAATTAAATAAATATTGTATTTATATCATTATAATGATTATATCACTAATTTATAAAAAATAAAATAATATTTATAACTGTATTTGCATAGTGTACGATTTAATAAAATATTATTGTCCTAATGTTTTAAGGCACCTCAATTTTTTCTTTTTCTGAATTGAAATTAGTAACTCAGTTTAAATATTATGTCAAATGAAAAGAAAAGATGCCTAGAATTTGTCATTAGTAAGAAAAAAGGTATTGAACTACATTGATAAAAATCTTCTAGAATGCGCTGCTTTAAAAAATTACGAAAAGTACGAAAAATTTTAATCGTGGGAAGATGCCATGATGTTATGGAAGGATGAATTAGTTTTTTCTGACGTTTGGCTGACTACCTTTCTCCTGCCAAGTGACAAATTGGTAACAGATTAATTGTCTTCATATTGTGACTAGTTTATCAACTAAAAAAAGTTTCATTTTTAAGACGTTTTATTACTATCTATACTATACACAAATACCAAAATATCTCACACTAAATATTACTTATGCAATTTGATGGAATTCTTAATTATATTATTCTCCAAAATATATTCAATTCAGTTTTTAATTCAACGTACTTTATATCCTGCTTAACCAGTTCCATTCTGTGCTGTAAATAATCAAAAACTTATCATAGTCTTGCAGAATTAATCTGAAAATCTGTATGCGACATTCGTCTCAGTTGGTTACTGAATATTATTTTAAAAAAGTGTTTTGTTATCATATCAATCACAAATTCATTTCATATTAATAGCAACACACATTTTTACAGAAATGTTTAATATTATCAATTGAATTGTGTCTTAGTTGTAAATAAACATCAGTTGTTATCCGAACATTTTTGTAAAAAGGTGTTTTGCTATCATATGGATTACTGGTATTCTCTATATAATAAACAAACATACCTTTTGATAGTAATGCTTGATTACCAACAGATTTTCTTGTTATTACAAGTTGAAATACACACATAGTGATTTTGCCACTGCAACTATACTTTTGTCCTAGTATTTTTTATTTCATATTGTTTTGTTAACACTGTTAAATAATGATGTGAAAAAAGAATAAATAAATACACTATGAGATTGTAGAAGTTGTAAACAAACGATCTTTGCAAATGGATCATTTAAGTCATTGGTTCCCAAACTTAAAATTTCGCATACCACACACAAAATTATAAATAAGTAGCGTACCACTGAACTGAATTTAAAAACGTTTTATCTAATTATTTACTATGTATGTCCTATGGCCATGGCTGCTTACGTACCACCTGAATAATTGTCGCATACCACTGGTGGTACGCGTACCATAGTTTGGGAATCACTGATTTAAGTAATTGTATTTTTTTATTTTATTTCGGCACAAAATGGATCTCTTTTTATATTCACATTTTCTCTCATAACTGTTGAATATTTTTAGGCAAATAATGCACTCACAGTTGAGTAATCACATATAATTCTGAGACATGTCAATTGTTTTCTACGTCTTACTCACAATCCTAGGAATTAAGAACTTTTCTATCAATATTTTACCATGTTAACTGTTTTTAAAATTACATATTCATAGGAATAAAGAATAAATCATCAGATATAACATCACTCCATCATGTTTTTGTGTTTCATAATGTAGTTCAGTAGGTAGGTACCTATATACAATTGTGTTTGTGTTTACAATTGACTCATGTGTTATAATTTGTTGTCATAACTGACTCACATGTTATAATCTGTGGTCTTTACTAACTCACATGCTATAGTTTGTGATCATAACTGATTCACATGTCATAATCTGTGGTCTTTACTAACTCACATGCTGTAATTTGTGATCATAACTGACTCACCTGCCATAATCTGTGGTTGTAACAGTTTAGAATGAGTTATAAAATTCTGTTACATATTAACTATCTCACTATTTTAACAATGTTTTAGAAAATTATAACAATAATTTCTGTCATCCTTTTTACTCAGAAATTATAAACAATAAGTTCACATGTTATAATAACTACTGCCTTACTTTTTATAAAAATGTCTACATAAAATCTTTCTCACTTTATAGTCTCAAATAAGTGACTGAATTTTATTGTATTTTATTTGTATCAACTGAAAATCTAAATTTGGCAATAACCAAATTTTACAGTATGGATAAAAAATGAAAAATATCTTGTTTTTAGATGAATTAAAATATATATTTTTTTATTCCTTGGAATCCTTGACAAATAGTAAAAGGATGGTATTTGGTCTGCTGGCTACCCCTCTTGTGGAAAGCCTTGATTGTATAGTACTGTAATCCTCATTTTTTAACATATTTAATTGAGGTAACATCTTTTCACTGGTACGTAAGAAATATGTAATTTTTCTAAAGAAATATAATTTTGGATTCTACTGTAAAGTTAGGATTATGTCAGATAAGGTTTTTTCGGTTGCACATACACCTATATACATATCAGTGGTGTGTCTTTCATACGAGCCCAAAAGACAGTCTTTCCCTGAGTTTTTTAAGCTTTAGAATAATAAAAAGATGATAAAAGTTTGCGCAGTAATGATAGAAGTATGTATTTAAAATTTTGCATGTATCTTGAAAATGATCTGTTATTTACAATAGCCCTTGACTTGCAACTGTACTTGTCACCCTACACAGAAATCGAGGTACCTAAAGTATTATTTCGCGATTTATATGGATAACAAAATCAGAGATTTAGGTCTATATAGTTTAATGCATCGGTTTTCGCCGGATCAGAAAAGTTAACCAATATTGGGAGCAGTCAGTACATGGATGGGTGACTGCTATAATATGTAGCAATATGGACTTCGATTTTACGATTTCATTATCTTGTATTATTTTTGAAATTAAATTAGATTTTTGTTACATTATTATTATTAAAGTAATATTTATTATCATCATATGAGATACTTATAGATTTTTTTTTTCATATATTTCATACCTACTTTTTTAAAATATATTTTTTGAATAATTTGTATTGAGGGCGGGCTTACCCAGTATGATAACTCTAGACACAGCACTGATACGTATATAATTTTTGTACATATTGTCAAATTATAGCTTTTATAGATACATATTATGAGAATAAGAGATATTTATCATTTAATTTTATTTATTTAATAGTTTCCTACTTATTTGTTATTATTTGATAAAGACTGCTTTGTTTGTTTGTTTATTTTTTTATTTAATTTAATTGTACACTCTATTATATGAAGTACCTTTTATTTTTTAATTGATAATTTTTTTATTTTTAGTTAATTTTAAAATATTTAAAAATATTACATTAGTGTAAACACATTGTCATTAATATTTCGCTTTGTAAATAATAAATAATTATTTTAGGGTACATAGGAATATTATGTATTTATTCTTTTAAGTTAAAGTATGCATAAAAAAATGTTCGAATACTTACACTCTTTGTATTAAAAAAATTATTTAGCATTTCATACATTTTAATATTTCTCAATTTGAAATATGCATAATATTTTTTGGTAATTTGTGTTGCGTTTGAAACAAATGTTTTTTAATTTTCGAAATAAAATACTAACAGGTAAATATTTTTTTTTACAATAATTAACGAATATGTTTTCCACTTTCCTGTTTTAAAAAGATCTGGTGAACCTTCACATTTAGGACATTAAACATCCTTGTTTCAGCAGTGATGACACGTGATGCCATCTATACAGAATGATTTATGTATATTGCATGAAGAGGATAACCCGTATCTTCATAATAAGTGGTAATTCACTGGCTACCCTATTTGTGGGATATGCTTTAAATAGAAACACTTGATAAAGTTTTTATGATAAATAATTTTGAATATTGAAATTTTCTGTTGCTTCATTTTAATTACCTGTACTTTTTTCTATCATTACGGTATTTTTCAAAAATAGGACAGCCTACAGACTGCATGAAGTGAACATAGAGGTCATCTTCTTTGTGCCATAGAAATATATGACATTCAGAATGTCAAATGTCTTACATGTGATGTTATTACCAATACTTAAGAAATTTATGTTTCAAATCTCATATTGACATGGCCAGGTAATACATTGGCGATTGTATGATTATATTATTAATGTATGTATTCATTTGCATACCCAGGATTTTCTCTAGGGGGGAGCAAACTGTGTGGACCTTTTTTAAGACTCAGTTTTCACGGTTTGGTAATTCGGTACACTTTTCGGCGCCCTTGAGGTCATGTTATGAGTAAACGGCGCTTTACAAATTGTTCATATATATACACGCAAAATTTTCATTTTGGTATAGGAATTTAAAATGTTGTGCAGTCTCCTCCTTTTTGTACGATTTTAGAACCTCTTAACATTTAATTTGATGTCTAGAGACGGGTAGCTTCCCACAATTTTACATATATTTCCGTATGCTAATTTATCTACTTTTCTACTATTTTTGATATCCTAGGCGAGGCAACTGCCCCAGTTTGACCCCCTGGGTATGCCCATCTTTGTATTATGTAACTAACAAATATAGAAACTTTGTACCTATTGATGTTAATAATTAACATTGTAAATACATAATTTACATTCTTTGCAGTGATTCGGTGTTGTTCCACGTGCGTATGTTATAAGCTGTTAATAAAACACAACTGAACTTCTCTATAAGAAAACATTTGTTGCTGAATTTGATAACAAAATAAAATGCACAAAATAAATCCCAACATAACCACTCATTAATTACATCATTTTCAATTTGCAAAATATCGTTATTGTTTCTAAGTCCAATATGTCATAGTTGGGTTGTTATAGAAAACTGCGTTACTGTAGTATCTTTAAAAGAAAAACATTGTTTATTGATAAATTGTTCTTTTTTTTGTATAGATTTGAGTTTGTTTTAATTCAGAAATACTCTTCACTGTCACTGTGAGCAATGTGCTTGAATTTTAAACGTGGAGAAAGTCAACAGCGGAATTTACCAATATTAAATTATTGAGAATTTTTCATCTTTTTTTTTTTTGAGGTTTCCAGCTATTAATTTCTATTTGTAAAATTCTAAACTACGTTGATATTTGTGACAGTTATTCGGCATTAGGTCCTCCCCGCTTACTCCGTAAGGGATGTGCCGTAGCTTGAAAGGGTAGATAGTTTCTTTATACAGAAGTTCAATTGTGTGATGTTTATTGTTGAAAGAGTATTGCAAATGACAATATTATTACAATTTCTTATTAATATAGATAATATCATATTCTTTTATAATGTTGTTAACTAGACATTTGTATGTATGTATGTATGGAATAACTAACTATTGGTTCTCTATAACTACTATTTGTATACATATAATAAAACAATTACATACATCTGGTGTTAAACTTTAAGAATATTCCAGTATTTTATGCATTGTAGATAATACAGAAATGATGATAAACTCGTAGACCAAACGAGCATTGGATACATTTACAATAGACAAATATACTTGACATCTTGATTCTGTAAGCTACGTGGGAATTTGCTCATCTGATATGACTTGGTAAAAAAAATGTACGAAATGTATCTAATGCAGGTTTAACTTTATGGATTTTCACCTGAAGTGTGCATTGCATACTTGAATCACCTTGTAGCGTTTGACAAGTGCTAGTTTCATTTTAATTTCAAAATGGAGCCATCGTGTGTCGATCAGAGATAACAGTCAAATTTAGCTGTCTAACTTAGATAAAACTGGTCGTCTGAAAGAAAATACAATAGTGATAAGTTTGGCAGTCATTCTGTCATATGTTTTGTCCTAAAAAATGCAAATTAATCATTTCTGTATGTCAGCGATATTCTAATAAATAATTGTGCCTCTGTGTAGTCTTTTGACTGATTTTGCTTCCATATATTCATCATCTTCAAACTAATTATTAAACCTAAGTGAATTAGTGTTGTTTGTATCGTAGCACATGTTCACATCACCTGTTAATGTATCTCACACATCGTCAATCATCATATTCTCATCAATGTTTTATCAAACATGTTCGACATTAAATTTAAAAAAAAATTACCGTTATACCTTTATCTGATATTACATTTGATTTGATTTGCTACTGATTTTTCTAAAAAAAATGTTTAAGTAGTTTATTGTTTTTCTGCAAATTAATGAACAGCGATATTGTGTAATAAAATTGCAAAATCTCCAATAGGTAGAAGGGAACTATATCTCCAATAATTGTAATTTGTCTAATCGCTATTGTCATCTTTATGCAGTGAAAAAAAACCATAAAAATGTCTTTGTTTTTTTTATGTTTTAAATGTTGCCGCTTCAATAAGCTGGGATAAACATCGTCTTTTATGTATTGTCTCTCCGGGTACAGTTGTCCAACAGTGTGCATATTAATTGATGGATATTATATAAATTACACATTAATAACCCCAAGTAAACTATGTTGGAGTTTTGTTATTCTTTTTTTCTGCATGAAATACTCTTTTTGAGCATATTTTGCTTGTTTTCATAAACACAGAAATAAAACCTAAAATAATGAAACTTTTTGGACTAGTTTCTTCCTTTAAACAGCATTGTACTGTTTTGTATTAGTGTTTATGATATGCCTTTATTTTGAGTAATGTGAAATTCGGTTCATTTTTTTTTAATTGATGCAACATCATACAAGCAAAATTTGTAATTGATTGATATTATCATTTCCAATGTGGTCCCAACTCAAGTTATGTAAAAACAAGTGTTTTTAAATCTTAAATCCAGTGCTTTTTTCCAAGGGTCAAGCGTTGATGTACATCAATAGTTTAGTTGATAAATAACCCGGTGACGTTTTAATATAATTATTTTAAACAGATATTGTAGATTACATGTAGTGGTACGTATGCAATGTAAAATGATGTTTATTGAACATATCGCTTTTAAGTGTAACATATATTATTATATATATCATACATTAGTAACTAATTGATATAATACAGATTATTATTATTATGTTATATGATATCATCTCCAAACATAAAGGTTCTTTATTAATTAATATTATATTATATATAACTATTATTTGTATGTCTTTTGTGTTCTTTTTTTTGTAATAAAGAGAATTAAGAAAATGCAAAAATTGTTTTTTTTTTTATTGTACCTACTTAATATATAAACACCATAGGGTGAATAGTTTTAATTTTTTTCAATATCAGTGTCCAAGAATTGAGGTAATTCTTGGCAGGATTAAAACAAAATTTAATTTGATTTCAAGCATTTCACAGCAATTTTATTGAAAAGTAGAATAATTATTTAGTCATTCTTTACTGTACATAGTTTATTTATTTATTCATTCTTTACTGTACATAGTTTATTTATTTATTCATTCTTTACTGTACATTGATTACAAACAATTACATAAAAGGTAAACATTCAAATTAGATACAATCAATATACAGAGGGTGAGTTTATCGCAAAGGGGTGATCTCTTCCAACTAACCCAAGTTATTGTTCTTCTGTCCGTAAGGGTTCAGTCGGCCCGGGCGTCCCTCTTTCACAATACAGTGTTCCTATGACAATGACATCAGAGCGCAGGGAATGTCGTGGGAAGAGGTGACGCAATTGGCACAGAGACGCTCTGAATGGAAGAGGCTAGTTTCTGCCCTGTGCTCCCGAGAAGAGCATTGAGGGCAATGATGACGATTGTACATTTATCACAATACATACAATTTTATAGGAAAATGCATTCAAATAAGATATTTTCAATATACAGGGGGCAAGTTTGTCGCAGAGGCGCGATCTCTTCCAACTAACCCAAAATTATCAACCAGCTGTGAATTATTTTTAGTTAACAAAATATCATTATTATTATTTGTAGTGGATCTGCAGGCTGCTCTACTTGTGGAATATGCCATGATGGCATATTATAGTACATCAATTTACAAAGTTCTCAATTAAAAAAATCGTCACCACCTTTGAAGGGCTTAATTGTAAAGGAACTGCAGAGAAATGAATCTTTGCAGAAAAATAGCGCCCTATTTCAAATTGTCCAAATGAAACAGCTGTGGACAATGACTAGAAAATAAAAAAAAATTCTTTCAAAATTTTAATTTATTTACAATTTGAACATACACAACTAATAAGTAAAACTAAATCATTACCAATTATTCAAAAATAATAACCTAAAAATCATGTAAACAAGAGCAGCCTTGAAAGTCAAATCAATTTCATATAAATAATTTCAACATAACAAAATAAAATTAGCATCTGCCATAACTCTCCAATCTACACCACCTAAAATTTTTTTAACTATCTTTGCAAATTTTCCCAATACAGTAAAAACTATCCTAAGAAGTAATATAATTTCATGTGTTAAATTTTAATCTTAATACACTACTACCTCTGGTTTCCCTTCAATACAAATAAATATTTATTTTCTTCCTATTTATAAAGATGGATCAGACCAGATAAACAATAAACGACTGAACAGAGCAAAAAATTCACACATTGTAGGTTCAAGCAAAATCCGTTGAGCGCACTGTTTATTTAACAGGGTGGTTAATCATTGGAAAAGTTTGCCACCTGAGCTGGTTGAGTCTTCAGATTTGAACAGCTTCAAGAATTTGTATGATTCATTGAAGTTGTGATAATTTTGTTGGGCCTGATGGTTGTTATTGTGACAGTTGCGTTGAGATCAGACATATCAGCTTAGCTATGTACCTGTCTGATAACAACACTATAATAATTATAATTTTTTGATATCATTGGTGGTCGATTGTTTGTGTAAATTAGTCCAGATTATTACGACATTTAAGATTTCAGAAATATGTTTTTGAGCATCAACTCAATTCATTGGAAGAAATATAATCCATTTTAGATACACTTGACTGTAATTACAATGTTTTACAAGTAGATTTATATAGAAGTTTTAAAACAAATTCAACAAGGCAAAATTTTAAAATAAAATTTAATGCTCCATCCTCTTTGCCTGACTCAAAAGCGATTGGACGTGAGGGGATATACAGATATATAAATTAAAAGAAGAGCTAAGCTTTCTAGCTGCAATAGAGAGTTGCCAGAAATTGACATTATCTTTATTCTACGTTATGGTCGGTACGGACATGTCTAAAAAGTTATCTATGAAGTCATCCATCTCCTCACTGTCCCACATGCCCAGAGCATCTCCAATATGCTGAAACAGAAATAACATATGTAATAAACTGTTACCAAATTAATAAAAGTGAGATTTCTTCACTTTCTGTAGAGTTTTCTTACAATTGAATCACCTCTTCTTGTGACATTTTTAATGTTCCAATATTGAACTCACAGAAAAAAATTATTTAATTGGTAATTTGAAATTACGAGTATGATACAGATCGGTCTAGTGATCTATTTGAACTTTTTAAGAGGAGTTTGAATAATGAATTACGCAAATCATTTTATAAAATTCCTTCAATAAAAATATTAAGCAATTTATTTATAAATTATATAATAAAATGAATAAAATTTATAATTATTGTTTAACCTAGTAGATCATTGTAAATCATCTACTTATTAGAGGAAAATATGTTAGCTGACACTGCGTGTTTCCGAGAGGAGAATAAAAGGGTAAAAAAGGAATGCAATGAAACACAGATATTTATAAAAGGATGTAATTGATATTAATATTTAAAAACATAAGTATGTATAATGTAAATAGGTTGTAATCACAAATATATGAGAATATTTAAGACAATAAAGCAAATAAGCAGCGCCATTTAATTCTATTACACTGCAATTGTAGTTATCAAATTTTCGACTGAGAATTATCATTTTCCTTCTAAGGGTCATATCTTTGGCTGATGAAAACTTCCCAACCATTCCAATACTTAACAAACGGAGACATAGAGAAGACCTAAAACAACGGTAAAACAATTGGAGATAAGTAAAAATAACATAGATAAATATTTATATCGTATTTGAGTGGTGCAGATGTTAGAAAATTAGTTTTGTTACATACCTATTAACCAATACGATCGTGCAGGCTAAGAAAATTCGTCGATTATATTTTTTTAAAGAATTTGGGAACTGTAAACCTTTAATTTTATTATAACTTTCCATTAAACTTCTATCAAAGCACAAATTTAGACAACCATTACTCGAGAAAAAGAGTATGACTTTGTTGATACATATTTCAACTAATCCAGTTTTCAAAAGAGATATAATCTATAGTTTCTAAGATTTGGGAACATTATTAGCTTGGTAGTAGTATATCAGACAAGGGTAAGTTAAATAGTAAAATATTTTATTAGTAAAAAGGAAAAAAAATAGATATTCGATTGTTACACTTACTTTTTGTTATTGTGAGCAAATGTTATAAAAAGCGGTGATCTTCTCCTGAAAGTTTCAAGTAGTGCATAAAGTCAAAGCACTTTAAGCTGTACAATTTGTGACACAAATTTCTCTCAGCGATAAGCAATAAACAAAAAATCAGAACGATATAAGCATAAAGAAGGTATTTGTGTAAACTTAGAAAGCATTCACAGTATTTCTGCTGCGAGATTATTTAAAACAATGTTAATTTAATGCGTATCTATCATCTTTTAATGTTCCTCTTGAGAACGAAGGTGTCAGCTAACAGACTTATCCTTCAACTAGCACATGGATAATATCAATATAACTCAACATTTTAATGCTTGATATTACTTCTTGTAATGTTTTAATAAGAACTAAGATTTTTGTTTTGAATTTTTTGACACAATTGGATGTCGAGAACTGGAATGATTAAGAACTAAGATGTTTTTGAAATGCCCTCATTCAAACTTCTCCCTACAAAAAGTTTTCGAGTCAAAAGGAGCTATAGAGATTTTTAGCAAAAATTATCTGGAGTTTAAAGGGTGTCAAATGATCGGACCAATGATCCAACTATAAAACTTTATTCAGAGTTTAACAAGCTTTGTAAATTATCACTATGTACCGGTACAAACACAAAGATAATTATTAAGGGATCTACAATAAGTATAAATCCTGACCAGCACGATCGTGTTGACCGGTGTTATTGTGAAATGAATCTGGGTTCAAAGTTACAAACCCAAATACATCCACATTAATTAAACTGTGTCATTCTTCAGTACATTAAGGTTAAATATAGCAATAAGTTTCGTTAATTAAATTTTAAATTTGCTGTAAACATACAAAATCCATAAAATTAATTAATAAGCTTTGTGCAATATACTTATAATGCACTGAGGTAACAAGTGGAATGCTTCATTATTGAGATGCCACATAGCATTTTAACAACTATACAGGGTTTAAATAGTGAAAAATAAAAAAAAACTTAATTGTTTTTCACTAGTTTATAAAAATTGTGCATTTTGGTCAGGAAATTGTAAGATGTATGAAAATCAGTTTTCTTGATAATTTTGTCAACCAATTTTGATGAAAACGCATTTATGAAAAATAAGCAGTGCTATTTCTGCATAGCAAATATTTTATAAAGAGTTTCCACTTAAGGAACATATTTCATACAAGTTGGGCACTTAGAAATATGTGACATCAGCATGTATGTAGCATGTTTCTGTGTTGCCTCAGTCAAAGTGAGCCTTAATATCTTTCACTACTTACATTTCTGGCAATGTTTCTAGGGCAAGCTGTACACCTCAATGCTGAGGCGTGACACTCACATCGGGCCCTGGTGCAAGGTCTTGAAGTTCTGGAGACTCTGGTGCTCAGGACTATAGCCGCTCTACGATTTTGCGGAGTTTTGAATTTTGGACCAGCAAAAATTGTACCTGGAATATAAAATTACAACAATTTCAATTACAAAATGTTTTTTTTTCTTTTTCATTTGTCTTTTAGACCTATTCACTGGAGTTTTATGAATGTTGTAAGATTGGAATATAATCACTCTGAATGAAGAAACGGAGGTTTGTTTCTACCCTGTGATCTCAAGAAGAGTGTTAGGAATGAAATAAAAAGAGCAAATAGATATAATTGAGCATCTGCAATAATTACCATTTGTTTCTAAGGCCAATGACACACAGAATCCCAGCTGTGCTTTTGGCATTTTGACTTGCTGTTTTAACTCTGCATCTCCCATTAGTTCCCTAGCATCTTTCACAGTGTACGCCAATTCACTGTCTATACCTGTATATGACAAAAAATAATATATTAAACTTAGTACATACTATAAAGTCCAATTATCTTTAAATGAATGTCTATTTCAACAATACAACATTGAAGACTTCTTCCAATACTCGGATATCTCAGAAGTCTGAGGATTCTTATTTATCTGCTTTTCTAAGCAAAGCTTTTGCTTTAATGGGCAGGCACCAATGGGCAACTTGAGGGACTGGCCAGCCGATTTGTGGAAATCTTTTACACTACTATCAGAGCTTCAAAATGTTGTGGACAGAGATGATTCGACTGTTGCATAGATGAATTGGATAAATTGAAGCACGGGTCTTGTATATCTACATGTTAAATATGATAGTTGTAATTAGATTGATAATGACATTCAATGACGTCTCTCTCTATTATGGCATTTTACTACTTGTGTACCAATACAATAAAGATGTTGCAGAAATGTTCTGAATACAGGGGGCTAGTTTCTATCCCATACTCCTGAGAGGAGCCTTCAAAAACAATAATAGAATTGAATGCATGTATAAAAATTAACCCTTTTAGTGCCATTGTTTTTTTCTCACGTATACTTAAAAATGCCAAAGAAAACCGTAGTTTTTGATGTCATTTACCCTTATCTCGAAAAAGAAATGTATCCTTTCCGAAAATTACCCGATTTTCAAAATTCTTTCAGTGTTTCCTTTAAGAAACCTCAAAGATGGATATTCAAAGTAAAAAAAAATGATGGAAAAAAATATTGTGGAAGAAAATTATTACAAAAATAGAAATCCAAAAAAAAAAATATATGTGCATATGTGCTTTTCCGCACAGACCCCATGGGGCCCTTTTTTGCAGAGGGCACAAATTAAGTCACTCTCACTCAAAAGTAGCATCATGCGATTTGACAGGACCACAATGTCGCTTCTACCATCACTTTCTTCACAACTTGAACTATGATCAGTCTTATTTGAACTATTTTCAAATTCTGACATTTTGGGTTAATTTTTTTTTTAACCGGGATCTTTTTTAAACTTTATTTAGCTTTGACCCATGTTGAACTTTATATATACAATACGAATTAAGTGAAAAAAATATTTCTGCGTGCATGTGACCTTCCCCGCTGCACGCATATTACATATTGATATCGGGAGCGCCATCGCGCTCCTGGCACTTTTGGCATGTATACACAGGAGCGCGATGGCGCTCCTTGGCACTAAAAGGGTTAATAAAGGTTTAGAATAGACTAAGGGTTGGTGTCACAAGGTGCAAGAAAAACCTTCAGAAATGGGGATACCTATCTGCAGAGGACGACATACAATGTGAATGTGGCGCAGTTCAGGATGATAGCCACTTACTAATATGCCCACTGATGGGGGACGGCTGTAGTCCTGAAGACCTTATCATAGCTAACGACAAGGCGATGAATGTCGCCGCTTATTGGAGTGGGAAGATTTAAAAAAGACCGGACACGTAAAGTAAGTAAGGTTTAGAAGCATTATTATATTATGTGACATACCGAACAATGTCTTAGCAACTCTCTTCTTCTCTAGAGTGAAATCTCCATCCATAATGATGTGCAGTGTTACTGAGGAGTCCATTAACACCTGGTGTACTACCGAGTAGTCCAACTGAAATATAATTCATGATATTGCATTGAGTTTTATAATAAACATTCTTTACTGGTTACAAATGACTTAACACAAAAATACATTAACATTAGATACAATAAATTAACATATAAAGGGAAGGTTTATCATAAAGGCAAAAATTCTTCCAACTAACCTAAAGACACAAATGTAAGATATAAACATTCCACATCTCCAAGTCATCGAACCTATTATTTTTTCTGTAACATTAGTTTCTTATCCACTTATTTGCATAACCGAATGTTCAACCCTATTATTAAAACAGTTAATATTCACATTAAAAATAATTAACGTCTTCATTTCGCACAGTTTAGCGGTCACATTTGATAAAAGTCCTAAACAAATAAACGTTAATCAAAATATTGAAAATAAATTGTGCCCAAACTCATAATTAAAATAAAATTATTCATAATAGTGAACTTTCTAGTTACCTGAATAGCATAATCAATACACTTGGTGCAAGGGAACAAAATGAAAGTCTTGGAGACACCCGGTCTGAAGATAATGTTGGAAGCCATGCTTAGTGCGTGGAAGGCATCAGATGAATAGTTTACACTTGTAGACACTTCCTCGGTTTCTGTAAAAAATTATGCAACCATACATAAAATATTATGCTAAGTTCACATTTGTAACAACACAATGATCATCTAGTGAAGTGAAAAATGCAAATTGATAAATCATTAGTGAATGCTTGTTTTTATTTAGATGACAGATACAAGCAATTGTCATCTGACAAATTTTTGATAAAGTTGTATTCAAGATACTGAATTAATATGATGATGATGATTTTGGATGATTTTCTTTTGACGCCGTTTAACAGTCCCTAGACCGTCTCAAACGCGCCAGTGAAGAGTTCAGTTTTTAATTTGCTTCTGAAGCTGGTAATAGATTCCACGTAACTGGTCCAACAACACCAAAGGCCCTCTCATAGAATTTAGACTTACCGGCTCTATTGGGCTCAGTAAGTCTATTCACGGCCAGTTCCGAAGAGCGCAGAGGTCTTCTAGTGGTCGAGTCAAGGGGACAAAGCTCTGTGAGGCATAATGGTGCCATTTTGTTTATAGCCTTGTAGACCAAAAGGCATACCTTAAATGTCACCCTCAGCCAGCGTAGTCGTTCTAGGAGGGGAGTGATGTGGCATCTTTTGCCCTCACGGAAAATGAGCCGCGCAGCAATATGTTTGTTTATTAAATACAAACACAACAAAAAAGGTATGATGTTATTTATAATTATACTAATTGCGTTGGTACACACATAGTAGAATTTTATAATCATCAGTCAATGAATCTGATTGATAATGACATGATAAGTCCAAAAACGTCTCTTTTGTGATCAATAATTTCTAGTAGAAAAATACACTTGTTTCAATTCACCAAATTAATAATCATGTAATCTGATGTTTTTCTAATACTATTTATTCATTTAGGACTTCTGCCTAAAAAAACTCTATACAGAAAGAACAGTATAATATTAGGCTAAACAGCACATTGTAAAAAACTCTATACAGAAAGAACAGTATAATATTAGGCTAAACAGCACATTGTAAAAAACTCTATACAGAAAGAACAGTATAATATTAGGCTAAACAGCACATTGTAAAAAACTCTATACAGAAAGAACAGTATAATATTAGGCTAAACAGCACATTGTAAAAAACTCTATACAGAAAGAACAGTATAATATTAGGCTAAACAGCACATTCTAAAAAGCGTCAATGGAATACTTAGTATTTTGTATTCATAAGATTTTGCACGCACCAATTTCAAAGTTGTCAAATATCTCCGGTACTTCAGAAGCATTCGTGAAGAGTTTATTCTTGTGATACATGTAGTAGGCTGAACTGAATTTTCCAGGCATACCATATCCAACCACAGCATACCTAAAATATAAACAAAATAATTTTATCAATATGTAAACAAAAAACACAATTTATGTATAAAAAACAAGTACATGTCTCTTGTAAAGGGAACGAGTTTCAGAATATCACCTACAGTAAAAATAGTATTTTAAATTCAGTGTTGATATGTAATGGAATTTATGTACTATTAATTCTGCTTAATGTTTACTTGCCAATATATGTAAAATGTTCACATTGTTGTCAATATATGTAAAATGTTCACACTGTTGTCAATATATGTAAAATGTTCACATTGTTGTCAATATATGTAAAATGTTCACATTGTTGTCAATATAAATGTAAAATGTTCACAGATGTTGTCAATATACCGTCATTGCATATTTAAAATGACGTATGTAAATATATAAATGTTTTGACATTTCTAGTTTAATTGTTTATTATGACATTAAAACCATTTCTTAATGTGATTCTTAGTATGAAATATTAAAATGTAATATTTTAAGAATAATTTCACATGCCAATAAAAGGTTGAAACAACAATTTCAATGCCATTATGAGCAGTTTTTTAAGAGCATGCCTAAATAAAAATATTCACACATGCAAAATGTCTGCCTTATATTATTAATATGAGCAAAATGTTTACTTATATTATATTCCCACAATCATTTTTGACAGCATATGGTTTTTTAACCCCCCCCCCCCCCGGATAGCGGAACAAACATAATCCCAAATTCTCCTGTCGGCAAAGCTATAAAATTATTTAATAATCTGAATGTATATTTTTTTCTGTCTTGCTTTTTTCTTGGATTTTGCTTTGTTCTTTTTTCCTGCTGAGATCGCCTTGGCCAAAAGCTGTTATGACATCAGTGTAGGGTGACATTATAAAGATAATATATGTAAAAAGACAATTGTCAAAACATACAAAAAGTCCATTTTATTGTTGACACACACAAAAGGACACACTGTATTGTTCAATACATAATAAATTTACACTTTTAGTCAGATTGGTTTTCTCTCCAACTTTGGAGATTCTAAAAATGTTGTTTTTACCTATTGTTTGTCAGTCCAGACTCCTCAAGTTTAGAATCCAAAGTGCTGACCAGAAGATCTATGCTCTTATTCTTTCTGATGTTGTTGTTGCAGGAATGTGTCTCCACAATGAATACAACATCAGTAGAGTTGGGGACCTCGACACCAAAGTTGAAAGTACCTTCATCTATTTGCATGCCATCTGGTGCAACGCATCTGAAAAACATTGTGCATAAGTTTACTTCCTAAAGAAACTAGAGATTTAATTGGAAGCAACATCTTAAGTTTCATTCTTCCTTTTTTAAAAAGTTTAAAAGTTAGAAACACTATTCCTATGATAAGAAGAAAGAATTGACTCAATTGGAGCAAAGTCGGCTTGAGTGGAGAGTCCAGTTTCTGCCCTGTGTTTCCTGGTGTTATGCTTGACTTAAAACCCTTTAAGAAACTCTCATCTTCTGAACAGGATTCAGTATATTTTTTTTTACATTCCATTCTTAATCTTAGTAGTTACAACATGTAAGTGAAGTCATTTTCAATTTGACATAAGTAATTTTTTTTTCTAAAAATGCAATAATTTTGAATTTATGTTGGTTGAATTTTCTTACTCCATGCACTTTTCTGGAGTCCTGATTGGCACGTGCAGTGAGAGACAGACCTTCATGTAAGCATTAGCTAACATACAGGGGTCCAGCCCAGTGGTACACTCATCATAGAAGGAATCTGCAGAGATCTGAAAATAATAAATACAACTTTTTTTTTAATTCTTTAAAATCTTTTAGATGCAATGTGCAAATAATTTTCAAATTCATTAAATGTCAACTGAATGATCAAATATTGTTAAATGAAAAATTATATGAATATTTTTTTATGATAAAAGAGGGATGTTTGTCTGTGATAACAGTTGACATATTGAGCTTAAAAGAGAAAGAAATATGTAAATAATAGTGATGTGTACGAGACGGAGAGACTTGAAGAATAACAGGGTGTATACAAAACTGAGACAATCGAGTGCCTTGAGTCATAAAAGATGGTTGGGTGTTGGGCTGTACTGTGTGTGAGGGTTTGTTAAAAATGCAGTCAAGTTGAGAAAACGTTTTTTGTTTGAACAGTCAAACTCACAACTCAAGTTACTCACTTAAAATCTAATGAATTTAACAGACAAATGTTCTTACCATCGGGAAGCACGCCTTAAGTGGTGAGACTTTGCTTTTAAAGTATGCCTCACACATGGTGATGTTTCCATCTAAGTTGGCTGGAGCTAGATGTGTCTCCAGTACATCCATCACTTTCCAACTCTGTGCGAGTTCTGTGATGCTGTTGTATGTCCCCTGTCTTGAGGGTGTTAGCATATCGTCTGATGGCTCATTGTTCATGGTACCAAATAGACCACCAAGTCTTGCAAAGTACCATCCTATTACAAACAAATATTACATGGTGGTATACATTTTAATTATAAGCAATAAATCCCCTATTCATTTAATTGATGGTAAAGTTCGAAAGATAATTGAAAAAAAAATTCTACTCGAAAGTTACTTGAACTTAAGAAATTTTATTTTAGATGCCTAATGTACTTAGCATTATAAATTGTAGAATTGTTTTATTTATTTATTTATTTACTTAATCACATGGTACACAATAGATGAAAGACATTGTAAGCGACAAAAACATTCCAATAGTCTTACATCCAAACAGTGCACACTTCAGCAATAACACACAAAACAATTATAGAAAATCTTACACAAAATACATTCATTTACAATACATCCATTCACCCAATTTCGCACACATAGTACATTCATTCGCACAAACACATTCACACTTCCCAAATGTATGCAATAACAAAACAAAAAAAAAACATTAAAAATAAGAAAATCATATTTTTTAAAAACTGTTGAAAAAAAAAAGTTTTGTTTAATGATCCAAGTTTCTGTATTTATCCAAAACTTAACATGATAAAAAAATAAACAAATACATCTCGAAACCCTCAGACAACTTATATTGTGCGAGTAAGATTTGTACCTGAGATCTAAAAGTGTTATGCATTTACCATTAATTTATGTTTTGAAAAAGCAGTGTTTTACGTATAGATTTACACATCAATAATCCATTTAAATTGATTTAATTGAAAAAAAAGCCATGAAAATATCTGCAAAACAGAGACTTCTTTGCTCTAAACATCCATCCACCAATCACTTTGTGAGAGTGGTAGGCCTATTCATTACTGAAGACTCTACGGGATAGAGTCCACTTCTCTGAACATAAACTGTAAAATTTATTGAAACATTAAAAATGAATTATACCATCAAATCGTAAAGTGCATGTCTTGAAGTTATAATCACATTCTATTTTGACTCCGCTATCGTGCGTAATGGTAATGAGGACTTCATCTCTCTCCAGAATACATTCATCTATCCGAGTGGGTAGTGATACCATAGTGGAACCATCTTTTGTGATTTGCTGAAATATAATTGACATTATAAATGTATAAACTTACTATCAAATAAACTGACAGCATAAAAAATGTTAAGTAAAGTTCTGGTAAAAAACATGTCTTTATTTATTATAACTGACATTCCACATTATCAATCCATTGAATACCTACACATAAACATAAACATTAACCCATCTCCATTCAGCTCCGTGTGGGCCTTAATATCACGATCCAGCGGGGCTACTCTTGACAAAACTAAACACGATCTTAATCTAGTCTTGATCTTGATCATACGACGCACGAAGGGACTATGGTCAAAAATACCGCGCCATCGCTAACGCGCGATCGGTTTGCGTGTATTTTTGGCCAATAGTCACTTCGTGCGTCGTATGATCAAGATCAAGATTAGATTAAGATCGTGTTTAGTTTTGTCAAGAGTAGCCCTGCAGAGCCATTAAAATAATTTTGCAAGCCTAAGCATTTATTTACTGATGTAATTTTGCTAAGAATTATTTACAATGTTTTAATTTCTGTTATTAAAAAAATTATATGTACATATATTTCCTAATTTTTGGTTTTACTTTGTATGATAAAATCCATTCAATTCATTACTTTTTATAATATTTAGTGAGGAATATGATTCTGATATGAATGTTTTTCGCTTTTTCTTGTTTTCCCTTTTTTTCTCTCTCTCTTCGCCTAAAATATATATTATGAATTTTTTTATATGTAAGATGAAAATATGGCCATAACATCCAACGGGATGAGCCGCCATAATAAAAAAAAAAAAAAAAATAATATTTAGTGGGTATATTGAATTAATATCTCAAACGTGATAACATCACCATTGTGTGTTATCATTCTGTTTTATTTTCATATATTTTTTATACTTCTTCTACAGTTCAATGATTTTTTTATAATAAATATGAATAAATGAATATATATCAATTTATTTTATTTACTTATTTACATCAACACATGGCCTGAGCCTTTTACATGTTAATCAAGCAGTATGAAAGACAACAAACACAAACAGACGCAACAATCAAATATTAGTGAAAATTTAAATGAACTTAGATACCAAATATATTAATTTAAAATCTTTAAAAAAATTTTCAACAAAAAAAAAAACCAAAAACAATTCAGTTCATAATGCCAAGTTCCATGGCGAGAAATTCGGAGGGCGACGGATTAAATCTCTCACTCTTTTTTGTAAGTATTTGTAAAACATCATATATAAGACATTTGTCATCTTCAATTCAGCAATGAGGTTCACCAGTCATTTTGTGTGAATAGTCCATATTTGAAAATAACTATTTATATGTTTATTACATATGCAGTGAGTTCACTGGCTACTCCACTTGTAAGAGATGTTGCGACCCTTAAGACAGATAGACAAAAAATATTAACCTGTTGGAAAAGGTCCAATCTAATTACAGACTTGCTGGTCAGTATAATGAGGTTGTATTTATTGGGAGTGTCAGATTCTGCTAGAATTGTAAAGTTGCCTTCAAGGAAATCTCTGGACAATAAGAATACACCTCTGTCTATGAGAGTGAACACTTTCTTATCAAACGTCACAACAGTTCCCATACCTGATATTATGGCAGTGCCTGAAATGAGAGAAAAACACATTTTTAAGAGTTTATAATAAACCAAAAGATACTCATAAATTCTTTTACAGATCTGAACGCTGGAGCGAAACTACACTATCTCAATGGACACCATTTTTTAGTATGGCTGTTCAAAGTTTTTTCAACAAAATTATATTTGCTTCTCACATGTTAGTTAACACGATATTACTCTTAAAAATTATTGTGAATGGTTGCTAGTCATCATATCTCACACTTTTTTGAAAAATTTCACAATATTGCATAAAAATGGCGTTGATTTGAGATATTTTTTTATGGATATTTCAAAATATAACTCGTTTTCAAGACAGATGAATATGTCATTTAAAAGAGCATAACAAGGACTACAATACTATGTCTAAAAGTCACTTGTGACAAAATTTGACATGGTGTAGTTTCGCTCCCACGTACAGAGAAGTGTAATGTAATTTAAATAAATAAAAAAAAATAATAAAATTTACCATAGAACGGCGGCAATAAGTTATATATATCAGTATAAGGCATCAAATCATAGTAGTATGACATAATAGTCGTATTGGAGAGCACTAAGGAGTCCATAATGGAGTGTAGGGTTTTGTACTCTGCTATTTCACTTATATCTGGAGTCCTGTTGAAAGCATGCCAGGGTACTGGGAGCTTTTGTTCCAGTAATAACTGCCCTTTGCGTGGATCAAATATGAAGTTTGTCTTGGCTGTCCGATGTCTGGAAAAAAAATCAGTTGAAATTGTTTCGTTGGTTAGTATGAAACTAAACAGTTTTTATTTTGCTATGCAGATTTTGAATGTCGTTTGAAATAAGTGTTCTGTTTTTATCTAGATCATAACATTTCCCATAATGGGAGCAGTTATGGACTAACAGCATGCGCATGTAATAAACATCAAAATTGCTGAAATGAACAAGATATTAAATGTTTTATGAGTATGTGATGTTTCAGGAATATCTGCCATTTACAGTGAGACATGAAAAAACCTACAGAAAAAAGTGGAAATTCAATTAGGTATATTTCAACTATATAATAAAATAAAAGATGATTTTACTCTTCTTCATTTTGCAGAGCTGTTTTGTGTCCCTCTATAATTTTTTTATATATGGTAGAAGAAACAGCATCTATAGCATCTCCTATTAGGAAGTATTCGTACCACCACTCTAAGCGACTCTTGGCTTCATGGAACTGGAAAAATAAATTGATTACAAATGACGATAAATAAAACATATAAAAAATAAGTGCCGATTTCAAAGATCAAATTGTGTAATCAATGTATTTTTTCATGCATTCTTTATGTTGATTAAAAACAATAATATTTAAAATTACATTTACATGGAATATAATTAAAATACAAAGGGAGAGTTTATTGCAAAGATAAGATCCAACAAACTAAGTTTTCTAGATGATTGTTTAAGAGTTATATTTAAAACAATGGAAATAGAAAATAAGATGCACTGTGTAAACTTTCAGTGTTGCAAATTGCGCTAAACAAATATTGTAAAAAATCATTGTGCCCTAAGTTTTAATAACACACCTTAGCTTTTGCGAACTTGACTATTTTCAAATCTTGCAGTTTGTTGAGTTCATTGATAATCTCCGTGGCTATCTCCTGCAGTTCCTTCCTGAATGGCACAAGCACCAGGATCTTCTCATTGATGAAGTTTAGAGTTATCTTTGTATACTTCTTTATGTTAGTTATGGCATCATTGTTAGTCATATCTTTCAAGAATCTACAATTTTAAATAGTTGAACAATAAATAAGAGACAGAAATTAAATAAAATAGAGCTGTTATGAGTAGGTACTAAATGTTTGATAAAACATGAGACTTTTCAAGTTTGGCAAAACCACAAGTATAAATTTACAGTGGTTTTTGTTTAGTATAAAAATTGGTTAGACATTTGAATTTATAATTTTCACACATCTGTACTTTGAGTTATAAACATTTTCGTAATTTCATGAAGACATTGATCATGCATTCTGTGCCTGAGAGCCATAAGGACTAAAGTGCATTTTTGACAAAAATGGCGAATTTACAAAAAAGTGGAAATAACACAACAGTCGTGAGTCTCAAGTACAGAAATGCTTAGGGTCATAATAATTGAAGTGCGCATAACTATGGTACGTATAGCTTATCACTAGTAAAATGTTGAGATTTTTTTGATTAAAAAATTGAATTTGAATATGGCATTTTAGTACTTTAAGACTATATGGCTCTCAGGTACAGCATTAATTTCAAGAGTTTAGATTTTTTTTTTACTCACTTTATATTATTTTTTAAAAAAATACACTTAAAATTAATTCAATAAATAGAAATATTAAACTCACTCATCAGCATTTTGCGTTAGAGAAGAGAACATATTGAAGTAGGGAGATTCTGTTATCTCATTAGTTCTTTCATGGAAAAAATCCATAACTTCACGTCCAAACTTCCAAACAAAACTCTCCGCATAATGAGCAACTCTCAAGAACGAAGGTTCCAAAGACTTAAGGATGCTTCTCCAGAACGTATGCAATTGAATAGTAATATTCCTCCAAGTTGTTTCTATATAATGTATAAACTGTAGATGCAAGCTTTTCATGAATGAGTCATATTTCATAATTCCACTCTCCAAAATACCTGATACTTGTTCCATTATATCTGCCTCGAGAATAGCATTAACTTTCTCCATCAATTTAGCATGTGACGATTTGATCTCTTCAGTAATCCATTTGATTCCTTCTCTGAATGATTTTCCAGTATCACCCATGACTTGCCAAACTTCGTTAACAATTTTAGGTAAGCTTTCAATCTGACTTCGTAACGCTAATTGGTCAACAATATTCAAAATGAATTCAGTAATATCTTTAGCGTAGAATTCATTCTTTTCATAGGAATCTGTTAAAAATTCTTGGAAGTTGTCTAAATCCTCTTTTATGACATGTAGATCATTTAGATCGTTCAAGAAATCTCTGAGTTTTGGTTTTGCTTCAACCCATACATTTTTCATAACATCCAATGTTTCCATTGGTATTCCTTTCCATATAGAGAGAAAGTCTGTGACTTGTGAGTAGATATCTTTAAGATTTGATGCTAATCTTACTTTGACTTCTTGCGGTATTTCTGGTCTCCAAAGTATTTGACTTGTAAGGAGACGCGAATGATTGAGACGTATGTACGATGATATGTCTATAGTTGTGATGTCATCAAAATCTCTCCAAGCGTCCAATACAGCTGTTCTTGCATCTTTGACAAGACCAATAAGGTGATAGGATACATCTGAAAATAAAAAAAACACAAGCACTAAGTGGTTATGCTAAAAAAAAATGAAAACAGTAAGAGTCCTAAATTGGAGTTTTGTGGCTCTCCAGAAATAGAAAAAAAGTTGGGAGTTTTTTCTTCCACTTGCAAAATTTTGTTTTCTGTCTTTGAAATAATGAGAAAAAAGTTCAGCACAGCTTCCAGATAGGTGAAATTTGAAAGCTTGCTAAATTTGTTGGTCCATCTATCGAAAGCATTTTCGAAAGTATTATAATTGGTACTGCAGGGTTACTCTTGACAAAACTAAACACGATCTTAATCTAGTCTTGATCTTGATCATACGACGCACGAAGGGACTATGGTCAAAAACACCGCGCTACCGTTAACGCGCGATCGGTTTGCGTGTATTTTTGGCCAATAGTCACTTTGTGCGTCGTATGATCAAGATCAGGACTAGATTAAGATCGTGTTTAGTTTTGTCAAGAGTAGCCCTGCTGATCTATTTTCTTTTTCATATCCAAATTCTTGAAAATATATGGTTTATTCAGTTCAGTTATAATGAGGAAAATAAAATATGTAAATTATTGATATCTTGTTCTCTTTTTACCATCAGTTCTATTGAAGTGTGCCACAATAGATTTGTCTTTAGTGGACAGTACCCAGATACCATCATCCATTCCTGTGGTCCTGTTAATCTTCATGAAAATCTTATATTCAGGATGGAGGTTCGCTACAGAAGCATTCATATTGTACCACTCCTTATCTTTCAAGTTCTGAAAATGAAAGACACAATTATTCATAAGAGCTTCGAGTGCACTATAGTATAATTTCCGGAACAAACTCTGCCTTTTAAGATGTGGTAAATGAGCCATTCGGAATAGAAAGTGGATGAATTTAAGACGTGCTAAAATGTCAGAAAAGACCGAATATTAATTGAGAGCTTTAGCTAAGAGACTTTGACAACAAGAAATAAGATGGACATAGAAATTTTTCACCTCTTTTAGTTAGAATAAATTTAACCAGTTTTGTTTCTGGTATCAATGGATTTAACTGATTTTGATATTAAAATTGATTTTCTTCAACATTTTTTACAAAAATGTCATAAGATTACTTTGCTTTGGAAAGAATATTCTTATAGAACACGAAATAAGGATTTTTTTGCATATTTAATTTTTATTATTAAATTTGACTGAGTTCAGAACAAAATTCAATAAATGCAAAAAAGTTTTCAACAGTCATTTTGCCGTTTCAAAATAGATTATATCTACCAAGACAGTATATTTTCTTAGAAAAATAAATAAGTGGTGAAAAAATAATATATAAATAAATATTTATAATACCTCATAGTGTATACTCTTATTCTGCCAGTCAATCAGGAGCTCTCTGAACTTAACTGTTTGGTAGAATAGTGTTTTCTGGTAACTATAAAAGTTCTTCAAATGATACAGTTTGTACTTCATGTTGAGATCAGTTTTGATGTTCAAATCTAAGTTTGTAGCGGGATGCTTACATTCTAATTCAAATCTAAATGAGAAGTAAAAAAATAAAATAAATAAAATGATAACTTTGAAGTCTGTACGTTCACAAAGTGAAAATTCATACTGATGATATTTTATTTTTAATACACAATTTTTTTTTTTTCTCTTGATAATTTCAATCTATCTACATTTGCGGCATAAAGACAGCTGGATGCAAACGTCAATCATCAAGCAAAAATCATAAATCTTTCGGCGACAATTCGGATCATTCTCCAAAGAAATATTCAAATGACTGCCTTTGTTATCTGTCCATGAGGCGTAACTAAGGCATTCATTCAAATATTTCTTCGGAGAATGCTCCAAATTGTCGTCAAAAGATTTAAGATTTTTGCTTGATGCTTGACGTTCGCCTCCAGCTGTCTGAACGCCGCCATTGACGAAAGTACTTGAGATTTTAAATAAATCAAAGTGAAAAATTAACTTTGTTGTGTAATAAAAATAAAATATCATAAATAAAATGACATAAGTAGTCATTTTTAAAATTAGTTGAGTAGCGGTTAATGAAAAAGTCTTATTTCAATATTATTATTCCATTTAGTCAAATCCGGGTACAAAACAAAACTAAGTAAACCCTAAAGTCCCTTACAGTACGCAAAACACTTGTTTTTTTTTAAGGTGGAGCAGGTTGACCGTGGTAGGATTTGAATCTGGGATCTTTCGATTGAAAGTCTGAGACTTTACCGTCAGATACCGATCACATATTGACTATAAAATCACATTGAAAACCCTTAAAATAAGCAATGAGTTCATATTATCTAAAAATTGTGAAAGTTAAAATTAAGCAAGAGTTATATTTCTCACTTGTAATCTCTGATGGATCCATTAGAATTGTCTGCCAGGACAGAATGGAAGGTAAGTTTATCTTCTGGATAGTCAGAGTAATCCAAAGACATGGTGATATCAGATGTCATGGTGATGTCACTAGTGTATTTGCCAAGGAAGGTCACATCCTGGAATAAAGTGCAAAACATGAACAAATTAGAATATTAATCTTTGTGATAAATGGAAAGCTAATCTTTGATATCTTATTTAATTGTTGAACAAACGTGACATTCTACTACTGTTCAATCACGTTTATTATTTAGATTTATGTGTATACTACTATCATCCTTTATGAGCTGGGATAAATGGAAATTTAACTGTATCAGCCAGCAGACATTTAATGGTGAATTTATGGTGTTTAAGATAACTCATAGTGTGGCTATATATATTGGAGATCTCCATTAGGGTGTGTCGCTCTCCATACAAAAAAAATAAAGTTTATTTTAATTTAACTCCTTAGTACTCAAAAGTTGTATGATGTTACTAATGACAAGAAAATACAAAAAAATGCTACTCCCAACATCATCTTTAGCCTCCTCAAGCAGCATGAAGTTTTGAAAAAAAGGCAAAAAACGTTTGCTCTTATAACGAAAATAGAATAAACATTGAATCATTACGATGCTATGTATTAGTGATTTTATGTAAATAAGAGTCAGTTTAAGATAATTAAAACAAAAATAAGACGACATGCATTATATTTGTTTATAAAAAAATTATTTGAAATCTTTCTTAGAATTGAATTTTGGCATCATATTTCTTGAATGTTGCCTGGCACAAATAAAACCTTCTCGAGCCTTGTGACCAGCAACAGAACTAGATGCTTCTGTAGTTAATTTAACACATCTCTCCACTGATTGTGTATATGGCATGGAAATTTGGGAAAGTTAAACATTTTAATGTAACCTTCAGTTGAATTTTTTTTCAAATCGTCAGTACTTATTGTACTCAAAAGAGGAGATGATGTGAGAATTAATGATGGTTTTTGCCAGTCAATCAATTCTATGTAGCTGTTGCAATCGAAGTTAACTTTTGGAATTACAAATTCTCGTATACCCGGAGCTTCAATGGAGCGAGCTTTCAAGATCCTTCAACATCCCAACTTCCTTATTCTCTTATCATTATCACTTAGCATAGCTATTATTATATTCTCTGGATTTGCAAAATAAGCATTACGTTGAATAACAGGATCTATTATTGCTTTTAATTCTGCTGAAAAGTATCGTGATGAACGAATTATTTTCCATAAATTAACTGCCCCATCTTTACAAGATTTATTACATTTTATTGTAAACCATGAAGGTGCATAGACTTTCATAACAAAAACGGCCAATATTTTCAGATTTTCACAAGGATTTTCAGTGGCGACATATAAACGTAAAATCCTACTTGCAGTCGTTAACCATCTGGCATGGGACATCTTCCCTGGTTGTTTTCGGGCCAAATCATCATTCACTTTACCATTTGATACTGCTTGGCACAAAGTGTATAAATATTTTTGATCTGTGCTTAATTTATCACACGCAAGTTCAGGGAATGACGTCTCAATTGCAACAAACTCTATGACCTCCATATTTTCACAAATATTAAGATTTTTACCTATTGGTCCTGAAAAAGCTGAAGGTCCGCTAGTTGGACCATCTAGCGATGATAATAAATATCGCAATGGAAGTTCAATTGCATGAAGTTGACAGATGAGCCATTGTAATGGTTTTTGAAGTCTCTTTTCTAGTCTGGAAATTATTCCATTTTTCCTTCCTGTATTAACATTCGTTCCGTCACAGCCGACAGTGCAAATTTCTTCTAAGGATATTTTCTGATCTGTTAGAAAGCGAAACAAGGAGACTTCGACATCTTTCGCTGTTCCTGATGACGGAGTTATACGTCCCAGATAAATAGATCCAGGCTCTTGCACGAGTGTACAATGTTCCTCAATTTTAGATTCTCGGTAAAACTTGTTTCCTTAGATGGTTTTATCCTTTCTTCCATCAAAGTATAAACCTTGAACGCTCATGATCACTCGATTGAGCAATAAGAAATCTCTCGTTCGTTTTCTGGCTCTCCACAATCTACTGTGATCTATGATATCTTCTTTCAAAATCGAAGAAGCGATGGCAGCTCCAGCTCTATACGATACGCCATACCTATCGCAGGTTTGAGACAACTTGTCAAGGTTTTTTTTCGTCTTAGCGTTTTCTTTTTTATTAGGGAAAGGTAAGCTACAGCACTGGAAATCTTCATCTTCCTGAGTCATACTTAAGTCTGGTTCAGAATCACTTTGGTATAAAGGTGGCGTTATCATCGTCAAAGGTCCTGGTTTACTCAGTTTTTCCGCTGTCTTTTGCACTTTTTTATTTTTTTTTGTAACTTTTGCGTAGCAACAATGTCGATACTACATATAAACATTTGTCGTTGACTGCGTTGGTCTTCTAAAAATAAACGCCCTTGTAGCGGTATTGACTTTTGTTTCCCACATTTACATAAAGAATAATCTCTACATTTGCAGGCTGCAACATCAAAAAGGCTAAGACTGTTTAAAATAGAGTTCTCGATTTTAGCCGTGTATGCTCGACTTTTGTTTTTTCTTTTGAAATTTTTCAATAGTTTCTTGTAATCAGTGTTGTATGACATTATCATTTTTATTATTCTTTGCGCTGAAAGCACGAGAATAGAAGCCTTTTTCCAAATTTCAATCAACATACGCGTAACGCTCGTAGCTATATCTCCTGCAGCTGGTTCTTTCGATGAAATCTGCTTCATTTTATATCTCACCCACTCGTAATGTTTGATAACATTTTCATACGTCGGCGTCGGCAGCATAATATTCCAGTTGCATGTTATTTCTTCCGGAAATTGGTTGAAAATACTTAATTGTGTGGTCATTCTGGTATCTTTATGCTTTGACATTGTAAGATATTGTAGTAGCAGGTACTTAACTAATGTTAAATCACTTAAAAAGGAAACACAGAACAATACTCGTACACGACTGCAACCCACGACCGAAACCGAGCCACTAATTTTTACGACTGATGAATAAACGACGGTAGTGCGAGAGTAAGGATCATTAGTGGATAATTTATAATTATATTTTTTTATCATTTGATTATACTATTTGCAATCAAATTAACAAGAATATTTTAATAAAAAAATATTATAAAAATTTTTTACAAGAAAAATGTATAGGGCAAAATTTCTATAATTTATCGTTTTTCGCCAACTTCTGGCCATTTGAGGAGGCTAATGGAAGTTCCCAAAATTAAAAAAAAAATATCAGTTAATATTCTGTTGAGAAAAGGCAACTTTTGATGCCTAAGGCACTTTGAAATTCGAAAGTGGAAAAAATCGACACACCCTAATCTCCATGTGAATTGAAAACAGTTTTTACAGTATAAATAAGTAAATTATAAAGACTAAATTACTACACCGAACCAAAACACAGCAGGTATTCCAAGCAAAACTTCATAAACTTGTTTTTTAAAAAAACTTATTTTTAATAAACTTATTAAAATATTTTATTTTATTTGGGTTAGTTGGAAGATATCACAACTCTGCGATAAACTCGCCCATCGTACAGATTTTTTCATGCAAGTTGTATATAATTCCTGTTATCATATTCTGCACAATAAAGTTTATTATTATTATTATTATTAAAATATTTGATCAGAGTCCTGAAAGGGGTTTGCTGTGCCTCCTTGAAATAGCTGAAACACTATTATGTTAAGCCAAGAGTCTTTGAACAACTTAAGAATATTTACTGTGCTATTTGAAATAATCCCATTTAAGCTAAACTTCTTTATAGATTAATTACAAAATTCAGGCATACCTTACTGAAGGAAGGATGCATGAGTGACAATTTGACATCATGTACTGACTCTGGATTGAGCCACTTGCCTTCAACTCGGACTGTCCTGTTCTCATCATCCAGAGTCCAGTCAATGTCTGCAGTTCCCTCTAGGAGAGTGTCCTGCATGTGGTAGTCTGCCACCACACTGAATGATCTATTGGGATATCGGATGGAAATTTTAACTTCTTGACATTCATCATCAGTCTGAAAAAAATATAAACCATATAAGAAATTGTTTATGGTAGAAAAATAAAGCATAATTCATTTCACATACACATATTATAATAAGAGTAGAACAGCAGTGTTATAATTGTTTCTTTCTCACAAAAAACTCCAAAATAAATTATTTAATAACTGATTATTATTTTTATTAACACATTTTTTAAATCACTCTACTTACTTCAGTTTTGTTGAGGATATTGATGTCGTAGTGTAGCCAGATATGTGGAGCCCACTGTAGTTTAGAACCTTGGAAAAATTCCCTATCTACCGACTCATAGTTATTCTCAAATCTACAAACGGAATCAGAACCATATTATAATGAATACATCAATACTTATAAAAAAAAATCTAATGTTTTAGCCATGCCATGACAAGATATAGAATAATAGTTATTTCAAATCTACAAGTTTAGTCAAGAGAATTGAAAAAATAGCAGACATCTTCCTTTCAAATCTGACTAGAAATGAATAGAATGTTTTATTTGAATAATGTAAAAAAGAGTATTTACTTGATGGTTCTATTTCCTTGTATGGCCATAATTTTCACTTGCTTTCCAGATTTCCAGGGTTCAATATCTAGTCTGCCAGTAAGGTTGAAGTTGGTGGCATTGTGCAACTCAAATACAGATACTTGTTTTATATCCTAGAAAAATACAAATAAAATAATGTTTGGTGTAACTATAGATTGCACATTTGTGCATAAAAATTAAACTACCAAATAAACTTTTAGTGCAACTATCTTCTAAACAAGTTTGCTGCAACTATAGAACACAGTTTGATGAGATGACCTAATAAGGTATGGTGCAACAATAATTAAAGTTGGGTGAAACTATGAAATAAAGTTTGGTGCTAATGGAACAAAATTTAAAATTCAAAAACATTTGAACGAAAATAGACTTACGTTGATACTGTCTTCATTGTATTGGTGAACATAATGGACTCCAAATGGTGGGAACTTTTCTACTTCAACACTAGCATCCATAGTATCTCTCTTCAAATTCCTCTCACCAATATCTGTCACAGTTTTAAACTGTCCATTGACTAATTTCCCATCATTATAGAGAAGAACATTCGTACCATTACTCCAATTTTCTCCTTCATTGTAAGTGTAATCTGACTTAAAAGTGTGAACAGTACTCAACGGCACTTCAAAGATCAAAACTCCGTGATGTGCTACGGTATCGATTTCTTCTTTATTTATCTTGTGGGTTGAGTTTATCAGAGCACTGTGGTTCGGCCAAAAGACTTGGATTATATTCTCACTAAGTACTTCTTCATTGGAGAGGAATGCTTTGGTTTTCAGCCATGGGAAAGGTTTAAATGGTGTTGTTGTATTCACTTCGCATATTGTGTGATTGAGTCCACCGTAATTTAAATCTATTTCAAAAAGTTTGGATGATTCTGGACAGCGAATGTTACCTCTGCAAAAAATGAATATGTAAACTTTAAAAATTGATGAATTAAGTTGTGTTATTGGTAAATTAATTGAATTACTTACTCAAAAATTGATGTGTAGGTGTATTAAGACACACATGTCAAAATTAAAACTTTTATTCAATAGTTTTTAAGACAATATTGCGATGATTCAATCGTATTGGTTAAAAATTATCACACAAAAAAGACACAGCTGAAAGTTTTTAAGTACTCATTCATCCTTATTTATTAATTTTCTAGGTACCTCTGCATTTCTTTCACTTAAACTATAATTTATACTTTTATTGTTCTTTAACATAAATAAATCTGAGAATTGGAACCTCGAATTCTACAACTGAAAGATTAATACTGTAATTTCTGGTTCCTGTTATTTTTAATTATATTTTTTGTTCAATTATTTTTTTTATGAAAATATGTCAAACCACAGACAACATGAAGGTGAGTTTAGACATGCCAGAAAAAGCATAGGATGAAGAATATGAACAGTTTTGATCATTCAGAGTGAAACAATGTGAATGCTTCTTTTGTTCAATAACACAATTGATTAAAAGTTACTTACACAAGCAAAGTACTTTCTTGAAGTTGGTCATAAATACCATCAAGTTTGAAGGTGTCTTCGCCTTTGTAATATGGAGTTATGAGTCTATAGTCTAATTTGACACTCTTCCCTGCCATATGAAAGTTCACTAAATTATCTACAGTCTTGATGGTTTGTTCTTGGCCCCATTTGAGAGTCAGATTGCCTAGAATACTGTCAGAAGGAAACATTACCTGAAACAATAAAATACAACTTGTATGATAGCAATATTGAAATATTTAGAATATTATATTATAAAAAGGCTATTCTGTTTGTATATCAACGTTAAGAGCTTTATTACTTCTCCATATTTTTAAGTAAAATATTAAGAGTGAATGAATGATTCAAAACATCTAACAATGAGTTAACTACTTCATGAGTAACTTGGATAAAATTTAAATAACAAACTAAAACATTATATAAAGAAATAAGATACATACTTTTCCTGTGACTGAAGCCAGTTTCTTAGATAGATCTGTAGAATAGACAGCTTCTAATGTCTTGGCAGATGAGTCATCATTAGCAAAGGCCACTTCCAAGGAATGTACGTCCAGGTTAGGTTTGGGCAGAAGAACATTTAGAGTTAGATCCACTTTCTTATTAGCCACATTCATGAGTGATACGTTGGAGCCGCACCTGAGATTTGAAAGAAATATTCATTATGGGAGAAAATAGTGGAAAATATAAACAATTTGTAAAATATAGCCCATTAAAAGTCACGTGGTCTTGTCGATGAATTTGCTTTAGCTTGGAGGGCAAACCGTAACACATGTTCGATTGTTATGACAGTTGAAAGTCAAATTGCGCAAATCATCCTTGTAGGATGTTATGCCATAAGAGAAAAAAAGAAAATCAGACGACAAAATAATAACAAAAACGACACTGAAAGTTTTTTTTATTATTAGGTATTTTTTTATGCATTCCACCCAATATTGAGTGATTTTGCAACCCTGACAGTTGGAAGGATTTAATACATAACAACGCTCTTCTTTGAAATAATTTACTATCTGAGATAGCATGAGTTATGGTACTTTATCTCTTTTTCACGCATAGTCAGAACTACGCAGTTAGAAAGAGATACCACCTTAAGCTTTTTCTTTCACGTGGTACGCTTTATCCTTTTATGGAAATACATACCTTATTACCTTTTACGGAAAGCATACTATTTAACATTACGTTAATCTTTGAAAGATTGAATAATAAATTATGGTCATGTTGGTAAACACTTTTGTTTGTTTTGTTTTTGTTCCGTTGTTGGGACTCTGCCCTCCAAACATTTTTCTGTGACGTCATCCTTTAATGGTCTGTTTGATCAATACTGCTTGAATAATAACATAACCTTACCTTACTTAAAATTTCTAATTGAATTAATAATTGCATTATAAAAGTAAAGAGTAATAAAACTTACTTCCAGGCATTGTCCAGATCAATATGAAATCCTATAGAAGTATAGTCCTGCGCAGGTTTGGTAGCTGTCAAGTTGTTGAAATGGAAGGTGTTTATATCAAGACTACGAGTCTCATTGCCTGTCGTTTGGTAGGAAATTATCTAGAAAGAAAAATATTTATTAAAAGAAGCCAAGTTATATAATTGAAGCAGTTCCTTGAATAATATCTATATGAAAAAATGTTCATAGCAAATAGAAAAATTGTGACACCAATAAGTGTATCTTTACAATGCAAGTTTTTTTTATATTTATATCCTTATTTGGGGCATTGACTGGGGCTTTTAAAGGCTTACAAAAAACTGTCAAATTAATACCAATTCTTTAAAATAAATTACAGTTTTGACATATTTGACAATTTAAACTGCACACTTTTGTGTGATATTTGATACTCATGAGGTAAGTTAGATTGTTTTGAAAGTTGCCAATTTGGCATTAAATGCCATGAATCAGAAACTAGATAAGATTCTAGATCAAAATAGTGTTGGGAGCAACCACCCTGTTTTAATTTCCAAATAGAATTTTTAAGTTTTTTTTTAAAAAGATATATCTGGGTTTTGTTATAAACCCAAATACAACCTTATACACCTTTCACAGTAAGCTACTAAAAGCTTGTGTCGTGAAAGGGGAGTTTGCCGGTACCTAGTATCGAACCACGGACCCCTTGTTCACGAGACCGAGACTCTACCTCCAGGCTACCGACGAACTCAAGATGTTAATTTAAGAACATGTTTTTTACCTTGAAATATATATCATCAGGAATTAAGCTCCATCTGATGTCGTTCTCTCCAATCAAGTTAGTCATGTTATACTGACAAATCATAGCTCCAATTCTTGGGGTAAGACTGAAACATAAAACATTTCGACATGTCAAGTGAATTAATGATGAAAGAAAGACTACACTGAGAAAAATACTAACGAAATTTCACAACAAATCATTGGTACATACTATCAAATTAGGACCAGAGACAGTACAAACGATTCATTAGTAAGAATCTATAATATTAACTGTTCGCAAACAAATTGTTGGTAAATTTACCAATCTCTTGTACTATCTCTGGTCCTAATCTGATAGTACGTACCAATGATTCGTTGTGAGTTTTTTTCTCAGTGTAAGACTGTGACTGTGTCTGCAAAAAAGTGGGGAAATTCAAAAACAAAACTCTCAAGGATGGACTCAACAACACATATGCCAAGTTAGAACTATGTTATTCTCTGGTTGTGAATGGAACGTCACATAGATAGATAAAGAGTTGGAAGTTAGCAGTTATTGTTTATTTTATTTTCACCTTATATCAGCATCTGCTTCTAAATTCTTGAGGCTATTGAAAGGAGTTTTGGCTTGTACATTAAACAGAACTCTCTTATCATCAGTTAACTCCGTTCTGCTCTTAACAAATATCTCCTTCATGTACTGATTAGACGAATCAATCTAAAATTATAAACAATGAAATAAAATTATTCCTATCTAAATAATAAATTATTAATAATTATAAAGTATTATTATTGCACTATGGAGGATATTTTTGATGCATCTCCACCTGCTGTGCATTTTGCCAGTACTGGAGATCAGTTTGATCAGTTTTTTCTGGGTTTCGACACGATAAATAATAATAATTGGGAATATGTTTTTTTTGCCCACTGTCCAGCAATAAGGTTAAACAACTATTAACCTGAGAAAACAATAAAATAAATTACCAATACAGTAGCAGCTACGATATACAAATATTTGGAAAAAGTATAAATATCCTTTATTTTTAAAAAGAGAATATTAAAAATATGTAAGAATTTAAACAATTATTGATTAATTCTTAATTAGACTTACTTTGACAGAGAACTCTTTAAATCCTTTCCCCTTGAGGGTGTTGGCATGTACCGTCAGCTGTACTGTACCAATGAGGGAGGCAGTTAAAGAAAATTTGTCACTGGATTCTGTTGTCTTTAGCTTCACAAGGTAAGTCTCACCACCATCTACAGGACGTAGAGAGGCAGAGAGCTGCAAAACAAAACAAAAAAATATTTACTAGTTTGAGTTTTTTCTGAGAATCACGCTACGTTTGACGTTCCACATGAGAATTTCGTATGGATCGTCAAATGTTTTCAATATTTCTAGCCGCTTTATTACATGAACTGACTGAAATCGGTGTAGGGACCTGCCGTGAGAATAGAGAATGACGGAGTTTCCTACAGGACGAATCTGGAGCATGTGACTGCGGTGCAGCACAGACCATGCCACACTTGTTGGAGTGTCCCTTGTGCCCCGTCGCATGCATCAATTCATATGTTTATTTACGTTTTTTTTCCAAATCTAAATTGTAATACAAGTTGTTACACTCCTTTATAAGTAATTTTATTTGAATAAATGTTGATAAAAAAAAAATTGAGTATTCTTTCGGCATGGAACGCATTATCGTATTTTACATCGATTTTTTTATACAAAAAAATGTTTCGCTTAACGAGTAAGATTCTGGAATGAATTAAACTCGTTATGAGAGGTTCCACTGTATTATGTATTAATTTTATTCACCTCCAATGGATTTAGGCTAGTTATCTTTCCATTAATGTTGTATGTCTTAGCATCATTCTGGAATGTTCCAGTGATAGTCTCATTATTCTTCACATTAGCAGTCAGGTTCATATTTCTGGAAATTGAAAGAAGATATGGTTGGTATAAAATTCTAAAAGAATAAGCATATTATTACTGATATACTTATGATATACCCTTCCATATTTGGATGGAGGACAAAAATTAAATATAGAATAAATTTTTTTAATATGTATCTGCTAGAGATGAAAATTGTTTTATAAACTATTTTGAAAATAAATGCATTGTTTTTTTTGCTAAATACGATTTTAGAAATATAGATCATTCATTAATCTACACCATAATTGCATTTCCCATGGATGGGGTAACCAGTGGATAAATTAAAAATAATAATAATTCAAGAGTTTTTGGGTTAAGTTTCCCTGAAGATGCCCACAAGTATAGGCGAAAACGTTCGGTATCTAACCTAACAAAGTGGAGATAAAACAGTGCTCAATAATATGTTTTTATATTTTATTTAATAAAATTAAAAATAATAAATATGCAAGTTGTCTGATCTTTGCCAATATTCAAAATAAAGTAAAACAAAAACCAATGTTGTAGAAAAAATAAGCTTTGAAAAGAATTAAATAGAATTTGTGATGTTGTCTTTTTAAGAAAAGATACATTGAAGTGCCTACCTGAATCCTCTATACGGTGTTGTGACAGCTACAGTACCAAATCCAGCTCTCTGTTCAGCGAAAAGGGTGTAGAGATTATCCTTGCCTCCTATTCTGCTCTCTCCACGTATTACACTGTGCATCTCTGTCTGACTGAGTGCCAGGGCTAACTCAGAGGGCGGAATAACTGGTAGAAGTGAGATGCTCACCTTGGCACGGAGTTGATCTGTTAGAGCTGTGCGCCAACTGAGTTCTGAGAAGAGCTGCAATAATCAAACAATTATACATCTTTAGTAATAATAATAAAGCAAAACTAAATAGGTATGGTTCATTAAAATAAACAGTGAAAAACAGATAAAGTCGTGGGTATAGGGTTTTGAAAATCTGGTATCATTATATGGTATATTTTATATTTCATTTTCTGTTTATATGATCTGTTAACCTTTGATCTAAACTCACTTTATAGTAAAACATAGTTATCAAACACTGTAGTAGGTTTACCGGAAGACATTGCCTCAAGGTAATATGTACGCCTTTTGTGAAATTTATATTTGACAATAAAGTGTTTATTATTATTATTATCATCAGGAAATTTTATATATTTATTTCTTTGCACCGCATCACTCATTGGGTGGGCAGAAAGGAATAAACACCAATTTGACCTGTCCTCGATTGCTGCTTCTGTTTCCTCTACATTCTTACAGTTTCTTATTCCTAAATGCCAATTTCTTTTACTCAACATGTGGTCATCCTTGATAGTCAGATTTGAACGAAACAATTTGTTCCATCCACAACAATTTGGCTTCCAAAAGAACAAAAGCACAGCTGATGGAATAGCATGTTTAATCCATACAATACTAGAATCACTTGATGAAAAGCACGACACATATGGTATCTTTTGTGACTTATCGAAGGCCTTTGATTGTGTTGACCATGAGATCCTGATTAGTAAGTTGGAATATTATGGAATTACAAATATTGAAAGGGACTTTTTTAAATCATATCTTAATGAAAGAAAACAACTAACAGAATTGGATAATATAAAGTCTTCTTTTAAGAACATAAACTATGGTGTTCCTCAAGGATCAATTCTTGGTCCATTATTGTTTCTTATATATATAAATGATTTGCCACTTTCCTTAATTCGAGATGAAAAGATTATTATGTTTGCAGATGATACATCGTTATTAATAAAGGACAGCAAAGACAAAAATGACACAAAAATAAACACTATTGATGCTTTAAATAAGGTGGAGGGCTGGTTTTGCGACAACAATCTTATCTTGAATATGACGAAAACTGGTGCGATTCGCTTTTCTCTGAAACGATCAGTGCAAGACGACCCGGTTACTTCCATTTTGAGTGATAGAAATATTGCGATTAAAGATGAATGTAAATTTCTAGGTGTCACTGTCGACAAAACGTTGCAATGGAGCTCACACATTAAAAATCTCGCTCCAAAACTTTGTTCAGCAATTTATGCTATTAAAAAGATAAGAGAGACCTGCGGTGTGGAAGCTGCAAGATTAGTGTATTTTTCATACTTTCATAGCATAATGTCATATGGTATACTGTTCTGGGGAAATGCCTCTGAATCACAAAGAATTTTTGTTTTGCAAAAGAGAGCAATTAGAACTCTTCTCTGCATGAAATATAGGGAATCTTGCAGAAGTGTATTCAGAGAGCAAGAAATCCTAACAGTGCCATCACTTTTCATTTATGAATGTATATATTATGCAAAGAAAAATTTAGATAACACGCCACTTAATGAAAATTTTCATAACTATAATACGCGATTAAAACATAAAATCAGACCAACAGAACACAGGCTCTCTAAGTTGGATCGTAGCTTTTTGTGTCTAAGTGTAAGACTTTACAACAAGCTTCCAGATACAATCAAGTGCGATGATGTATTGATCTTCCGGAGAAGGGTGAAATCGTATCTGGTTGATAAATCTTTTTATTCCATTGACGAAATGATGAATGAATAGTATTTCATAAGTTTTCATTTATATAATTTGAATTATTTATTTTAACATTTGACGTTGTGGATCCGGACTCTTTACATCCGTGACTACAAAAATAATGTAATTTTATGTTTTGTTTTACTTCGATTGTTCTTTCATTGATTGTGTTTGAAATTGTAATGAATTTTGTGAGTGTATGTATGACGAGTCCAAGTGCCTGCATAACAGGGGCCTAGGGACAATTGGAAAACTATAACTATAACTATATGATCAAACCTCGTGATTCTTGGGAATTTGCATAAAATTAAAAAAAAAAAGAAGATATATCTGGGTCTTGTTATAAACCCAAATACAACCTTATACACCTTCCACAGTAAGCTCAAAGCTTGTGTCGTGAAAGTTGAGTTTGCCGGCACCTGGGATCGAACCGCGGACCCCTTGTTCAAGAGGCCGATACTCTACCTCCAGGCTACCGACGAACTCTTTAATTTGAGTATATTTAAAGAATTATTTAAGCTCTATAATACTTACATAATTGTTATGTGTTCCCTGTTTCACCTTAAGTCCAAATACCATTGTATTCTCTACATCTGAGAAGTCCTTCTTGAATTCTAGCCTAACATCATACGGTTGGATGTACGGAGAGGTCAGGTTCATATCTCCAGTGATGTCCACAAATACATCATCCATCTGGAATAAAATAAGTTAACAATTTGAAGTAAGCATTTATTTTTTGGAAGGTATTGAGCTTAGGGGGTGAGTGGGTAATTTCATGCCGAATTTTGAATAATAATTGAGTAGTTGAGAACTTTCAGTTGTGAAAGATGGTTGGGTGTTTTGCGATATGTGTGAGGGATTGATAATCAGTTTATAAGAAGTTTTAAATAAAATAATTATTTGAACAGACCTCAACTTTTCCTCTAGCACCTAGCTGACATGAAGGAGTGTCAATATTTGCAGTAATTCTGGTAAGAGAGGCATCTACATGTATCTGAACATCAGCATTGAGATGTTTCAAGGCTTCCAATTGGCTAGTGAATCCAATGTTGGCTGTTCTAGTGGAGTACTCTTCATCATCACCAACATCATGCAAATAGAAGAGGTTTAAAGAGTTCTGAAAAAAAAAACAATAAATTCAAATTAATACCAATTTAGGAATTTGGATATTCCTTTGTAACAATCCATCAACAGATAAGAAAAAATATAGCTGTATCTATCTTTGAGAGGACAAAACACGTTATGCTTTTTTTACTACAAAGTATCAAAATATTTTTGCATGTTGAGTAGAAAATAAAACAATATATTGATTTATTTTACCAGAGCCCAGTCAGTCTCATTCTTAAACTTGAGACTAAAGGTCAGGTTACACTTCTCATCTATTACAACTTCCATAGTGTGATAGAACTTTATCTCTTTGAAGTTTCTAAAAGGAGTTACTACGTGAACATCATGACTCATTGTTGTCAGGTCCTGTAACAGAAGAAAAATTTGGGTTAGTTGGAAGAGATCGCGCTTTTGCGATAAACTCGCCCTCTGTATATTGATTGTATTTAATTTGAATGTATACCTTTTATGTAATTGTTTTTTATCAATGTACAGTAAAGAATGAATAAATAAATAAATAAATAAATAAATAAAAATTTCAATTCATACATTAACCACTTAACTGCGGATTACATGCATGCATGTAATGTCAAAATTTTGCACATCGTGCGGATTACATGTATGCATGTAATCGTACTTTATGGTTAAAATAATCGTTTCTATGATAAATACCATAGAAAATAAAAAGAACAGATAAAAGTTTAACTTTTTCTTTGATAAATTAACATCACTTACACAACATACATACAATTTACAAGTCAGTATTGACATGTTTGTCGACTACTTCCCGCGCGAATCGGCCGCCATATTGCTACTTTAGTATAAAAACAAAGGTATATTATGAAATTTCTTGTTTGTTCATTATTTATAAACTTAGTTGTTGTCAGAGTATTTTTTGATGCTACAAATTACTATTAATGATTTTTATAAGCTGTGGTAAGAAAAAAAAACAATATTTTCAATAATTAGTGAATTTACATCAACTTTTAGTTTTGTGGAAATTAATTAAGCACAGGGTGGATGTCACTTATGCATAAAATCCAGCAGCTAAGTGGTTAATGTTGGTATTCTGCAAGAGCAAATGAAATATAATTACAAGATAGATTTGTTAAGTTCAATGGAGTTCTTGGCAAAAAATAGGTCTCCCATTCTTTTCCGAAAGATTTGGTTAGTTGCAATTAACATTCATGGTATATTTTGTAGTTGCAATTAACATTCATGGTATATTTTGTAGTTGCAATTAACATTCATGGTATATTTTGTAGTTGCAATTAACATTCATGGTATATTTTGTAGTAAGTTTTTGCTGAAAAATTGAAATTTGTAACTATGTAGTGCTTAATTTTTTTGGCAATAAAAAATAGTAATTTACCTCCATGATGAGTTTATGATTCAATGTTATGGCTGTCATGTTAGGTAATTGGAGTTGTGCCGATATTTTCACCACTTCGAAGTCATCATAATTGTCATACTAAAATTATAAATGAAAAGAAATAATTTAAATGTTAATTTCACTCAAAACAAGTTACGTACAGGAAACAATCTGAGTTATTTGGGAAAATAGGGAGCAAACCAGATTCTTCAATTCAGTTGACTTATATTCCAAGTCTTTCAATATTTCTTCAGGAAATTCAAAATTGTATCAAGTAGTTTTGAGTCAATCTGTTATGTCTTCACACATTATTACTACAGAGAATGAAGGAAGGCCTTCTACATGGATTATTAATATCTCCAAAGCTGATCTCATCTTGTTTCTTACAAACACCATATTAACACTCTTGAAAATTGACTAACTAGCCTCAAGAGTACTAAATTTCATACAAAAGTGAATAGTTTAACAATTTGAAAGACCACTATATTTGCAAGAATAATTTGACGTTTCTAAGATACAGGATAATATCTCTGTTGGGAATAACACACCCCTGAACACTTTATTTTCCTGAATCATCGTAAAATATTAAGATTTACAGAATGGAAGAATGTTGAAGTGCACCTATCTTTAATGTATAAATTTGTAGCATATAAACAAGATGAAAATGTTGGTAAAATTGTAAATATTTTTACCTTATTTAGCTGTGCATCAAAGGTGATAGTTGGATGTATCAGTGTGTCCACAACACAGTGGATATCAGAAGAAAAGTTTTCAAAAATCTTATCCAGGTTGGTGGACTCTTCGCCTTTGTATTTTTTTTCTATTAGTTTCAGAATTCCTTTGCCATTGTCTCGAGCTAAGAATGCAATGCCCAACTGAAAAGAAAATGGTTTTAGGTACAATATTATGTAGCAGCTATTAGCACACTTAGCAGGAGATTTTTTACCTTACCAAGTATCTTATGAGCAAGAGATATAAGTTTTGTATAGAAATGGACAAAAAATAGTGAAAAGTATTTTAAATATTCCATTCATTATACAAATGTGGCGTAATGTTCACAAAAACTATTGATTGAGTCGGTGCAAATGTAGTAGAATTCAATAATTAGGTGAATTGAAAAAAAAGTTTCTTTCTACTATAAATAATCGATCATGAGAGAGACGTCTTTCGATTTTTCAGATAATTATCAATCTTTCAACTTGTCAGGTCATTATCAATTAGATTAAACACTAATAACACAAAAAATAATAAAACCGAACAAGACCAACCGGTCCATTGGGTTTTTAGTTTACTCGCAAAAAATAATGAACGGTAGCTGTTTTAAAATTCTACTTACACTGTAAGCCTATGGGGCTAAATCCCATTTTTAATGTAATAGAAACATTCATTGTTAAAGAAAGTTTACTAAACACGAAACAATTAAATTATTCAACACATCATTACAAACACAGCTGATAAATCGTTCTGTCAAAAGTGGCAGTTATCGATCATAGACGATAATCAATGTCATAATAATTACGTCATGGCAACAATGACTGAGTGAATAAATTGGTTCGGGATTCCCCTTTACGGAAGGTCAATTTATCATAAATAGAGTTGTCAAAATATCTACCAAAATATGCAGTGCAAGTATCGGGTACTCGAATACTGGTATTGATGTATATCGATTTGAAGAAGTTTATGCTTATGGGAGCCAAAGTTTCTACGGTTTGCATTGATGTAGGTAAATATTCTTTTAATTATTAAAATTAGGACTTGCTCTCCGCAAAGGTATTATGATAGGTAAAAATATTTCAGTATTTTATGAACAAAAAAAATACCTTCATTTTAGACAGGCGAATTGATACTTCAGAGTCCAGATCATTTCCATCATAAAGATTCTTTAACACAAGTCCATTCTCTTCGAAACCTTTGATAGGAGTGAAGGCTTTGTAAAGGTACTGGAAGTCTACTAAAGAATTATAGTGCCAAATGCCAACAAAACCGGCAATGTGTTTCTGGAAACCGATGCGGAAGTCGATCTGAAACATGATAAATAATTAATTAATGGCAACTAATTTCGAATGAAATAGGTCGTCTTCAGCCTGTTAAATATAAAAACAATATTTTTTTGCGTGACATTCGATCATTTGCAAAAAGAGCATGGTAGCTATTTTTTAGATTTAGTCAAACAAGGACTGTAAAACAAGATAAATCCCTTAAGTTAAACAATTTATTTAGACATTTTATGAGTAAACTGCATTTTATAAATAGAAGCGAATTACATTTTTGTGAAATCTAAAATGTTTCACGTGAAAAAAAAACATCGAATGCTCCATGTAGTGTCTAAAGGAAAATATCTGAATTAAAAAAAAATTACCTCTTCTTTAGTAATCTTTGCCATCACCATAGTGTCCCTAATAAAGTCAATTGGCAAAGCAACGTGTCCAAAAACATGGAAGTCTTTAAACGATTGCAGTCTGATAAGCACTTCAGCTCCCACAGTTATATTGGGTGTCTCTATCATGGCGACTGCATGACGGTCTACGTCCACGAAACCCAGACGTCCTGATAGTAAAATCATGGCTGGAGATGGTGAAGTAACATTGAAGACAAACATACTGTTAGTTATGCGACGGATGTGGCCTGTAAAACGTAATTAATCTTGTTTAAATCTTTGAACTTACATATACCTACATCCATTGACATAGGCTTTGAGTTCTGTTTTGACAAGATGTGTTCATTTCTTAATTACTAAATTTTATTTAATTACATTCTATGGATCTATAATTTCATTTATAAGTTTACCATCTATATTGATTGTGTAGATCTTATCCTCAATATCCAAATGTGTCAATCCTTGGACATCCTTTTTCTGGTTAAACATGAATTTTGTCACAAGGAGTCCTGTTTTGTATCCCTAAAACAAAAAAAAAGTAGTTTTTATTTTTGGCTTTAACATTATTCTTCTTCCTCATTATTAAGTTTTTGATAATATAAACGATACATACTTCAAATGGAGATTTAAGTCCAACTCTACCAGAAATGTTGTAGGTTGTGGGATCTCTGTCTACCTTCCAGGAAGAGTTCAACATCATTATGCCGCTTTCACTGTACTGAAAAGAAAAACATAATATTCTATCAGAACACATACTTCCAACTATTTTCAAAAGTATTTATTATTAAGCTTTTGAACTTCAGTTTAGTTAGGAGAAAACACGGATAAAATATAATTCTTGTGAAAATTAAAAGTGTCTTACGAAAGCGTACTCAGAATGTTATTTTTCTAGGGGGAGGAGCAGCTCATATTCTGTAAAGGTTAAAAAGGCAAGCTACTGTCCTTCAAAGCAATTTCAATATGTTTTCCTAATTTTAATGGAGTGCAACTGTCTCCCACCAAGTACAACAAGTAAGAATTTTAATAACATTGAGTGTCCAGACTCAAAGTTTTGTACAGAAGTACAGGTACATTGTTTGACGATCACCAAGACCGTAATTAAAGTTTGAGATATCGCCAAATTCAAACCACAATTTGATGTTTCTAATAAGTATAATATTGTTGAATAATGAGGGAACATCGCATCGGAGGGAATTTCAATAAACTTGAAATATAATTAATTCAATGTGTTTTTAATCTGCTTGTGAATGAAACTAACGTGCCAAAACCGGATAATTTAATACAAAGAGAAATACTCCATATAATTATGTCTCGTAATTGTCACGCTTTAAATTCCAATAACTTCGAAATACTTGAAATAAAACTCAAATACCTCAAAGCTAAGTAGCGTATCAGAACTCTTCCTCCATAAATGGTGATGTCTTGCAATAGCTGATATTTTCGGTAAAGACGCAATTGTTGAATTCATAAGTGCCACCAGTTCTCCAAAGACCTAAAATACATTATCGGTTATCATCAGTGATCGAAATGTTCAAGTGTTGCGGAGGACGAATACAAAAATAATATGTTTGATTTGCATTTTTTTCATACTTCATTAGTTTTCAGCATGTAGTCTCCTTGAAGACCAAACACAAGCCTTTCATTTTCCCGTGTCATATTACCGCTGAGAGACTGCAGATTATCTACGAAGCGCCACCTAAAAAATCAGAGAACGTTAGCAATGTTTGATTAGTTCTCTGCGGCATTTTTATCGCGTTTAATTAATTGATTTATACTCGTACTTACACAAGGTTCAAACTTGTATCTTTCCATCCTTGGAACGGTGTATCCATTTCGGACAGGAGAGCATACATTGTTTCCTTTTCAGAATGTGACCAGAGTTTTACTCTCCAGTAAATAACATCGTCTGGAGACCATCCCGTCTTCATGTGCCATTGGCAAAGCCAGTCTAAAAAGGTGAAATTAATCAGCTAATAAATGCTGTATTTTTCTTAATTACCAAATACATTTTTTTCTAAATACAAATAAGAGTTTCATTAAAAATATTACCTACTCAAAACTTTGAAGTTCAATTAGAGTTGTCAGAAATGAGCTGTTTTTACAGTCGAGATTGAATAAATGTGCCACAATTCAAAACTTTAGCTTGCAGTTATTAACATGTTCATGTATTAGTTTATAAACCAATTCAGTAATTTAATAGGCTAGATAGTTAAGTGTGTACATTTCCCAAATATTGAGGGTTTAAAAACAGGACGATATGAAACTTTTGTACCTTTCAATAGAAAATCGAAATCTCCATTGATGACTCTTCCAGGATAGAACAGCATAAATGATCCTCCATAGTTCAAAGTTTCCTTGCTGAGAAAATCCACTGCAAAGCTAACCTTTTGGTTTGGATCTCTATTGTAATCCCAGTTGACATCAGCGTTGATTCGCTTCATTTTGGGTCTATTGATTTTGCTGAAGACTACATGGACATCTCGAATTCTAGAAAACAAACAGAAATGGAATAATTAACATTTTCTGCTTGAAGACTTAAATTTTGTTATTTGGAGAAATTTCCAACAAGATCAAAACATAAATCTACGAGAAGAGCATTGAGGTATCAGTCCTTAGAAATTATAACAAAAGCATTAAGTAACCAATTTGTTTTGAATCTTTTTTTTTTACAAGATTTGACATTCAAAGAATTCTTAAAAATATGATGAAACTTACTGGTCAAGATGTATATCTGCAATTAAGCTTGTATCATTGAAGAGGTCGGCCAATAAACTGACACTGTAAGTCTTAGATTTGATATCTAACTGTCCATAGCACGTGAAGTTTTTCTCAGAGTATGTGACATAGCGCCCTGTGACACTGTATCTGTCTTCTTCTTGTTCGCCCTGTAAAATTAAAAGAATTTTTTGAAAAACCATCATTGTGTAGGTACTCAAAGTTTTTTCTTGGAAATGCCGCAAGAAATGATACTTCTAATTGAAGAAAATGTATGCAACCAGAATAACCTTTTCTAAAACCTTTAATTTATGATAAGGATAATGTGCATCCATTCTGATAACAGATAATCTTTTGGATAAAATGAGATTCTTTTGTCTAATCGCAAAACCTTATCTGATCAGACCCGAGTCAGTACTGTTGTTTCTTTATAGATATAGATCAACGCAAACTTGGGATATCGTCAGTATCAAACCAGAATTGGGATATCGGCAGTATTTTTTTTTTGATACACAGTCTTTACATTCAAACTACATACATTTATGGAACCTTATTGTTTCTTACCCTGACATTGAAATTAATTTGCCTGTTATCCTGTGTGTACTTGGTATCTACTGCTATTTCTTTGAAAGATGTTCCAGATATGATAGCTTTGATTCTTCGAGATGCCAGCTGTGCAGTACTTTGGTCTTGATACAAAGCAACTACGCTCATATCCGCCCCAGTAAACCAAACGCCCTGGGCTGAAATCTAAAATTTTTAAAGATTTATTTATCCTACCTACTTCTTGTTTTACTTAGACGCACCACAAAATGTATTAAATTAGATGTAGGTTTAATAATGAACTAAAGTAACTTTGATTCCAAAAACCAGAAATGTCTTTAATCTTTAGAAAAAAGTTTAATAGATTAAAATTCCATAATAAAAATTATGGAAAAAAAAAACAAAACTTGAAACTGATAGAAAATGAAATATTGCTTTGTAATTCAATTTAATTGATTTAGGTTCAGAGAATTGTAACGTAATCTTGCCAACTACTCGTAATTTTAACCTTTTCCGTATTTTTTCATACTTGTAGTTACTAACATAATATATAATACATAACAGTAAAAAAGTCTTACATGAATGTCATTTGATGATTTCTCATGTAGTCTCAAATCACAGACCATTGGAACCATTGAGGGCAGAGTAACATTCAATGCGGCATCCAAATAGAGTCTTACCCCCGATGGGAAGTAAAGCCTTCCTGTGACAGCCACAACACTTCCTGGGTTAGAAGGTTTATCATACACTATAGTGGTGTTGATGGTTTGGATTGCACCAACCTAAAAATAGAAATAAACATTATACAAAGCCATCCATTACACGAGACTTCACCTTTTGAAGAGGATGATAGTGGATCATTATCACACGGAGAAGATCTCGAACCCTATTTTACACGATACAAAGCATGCAATTCAAAAGTACGTTGGATCTACACCTCCTATCTGGATTTATGTAGATATCTTTAAGCACAAAGTATTCAACTACTTTCTGAGGTTCTTAGTTATATTGTCGGATACTTACTTCTTCATACTTGTAGTATATGTCCAAATACGGTTTCATAATTTTCAAATGATGAGAAAGTTTAAATCCATCTATCGTTCTGTGCCTTCCCAATGAATAATGTATTTTTGGAAGATCCATGGTATCACGAGATGAACTTAAATTCATATTGCATTCCAAATGATTAACCGTTGCCTGCAATTCAAAATAAAAAAGAGAGAAACTTATTTAGATATGAAATAAGTAACAAAAATAACAGCTTTTTATAAAGTTCTGGAAAGTTCACAATATTGCAGAAAAACTTACCATATATTTGACAGCAGAGAAGAAGTTTAGATGAGCGTACGATGAGAATTCAAGACCAAGTTCTCCGTAAAAGTCTTTCCTCAGCCCCAATTCTCTATTGCTCATCAAACTTTCTATCTTGATTGTTTGTTTGTTTTCTCCAAGAAACTGATAGTCAAGTCTTAGCTTTGCTCCCTGGAAATATAAATAAATCATTAGCGCAAGGATGGAAGTAACGATTTATGGAAAAGAAGAATAAAAACCTTTCGTACCTTGCTAGGGCCATTCCATGTAATGTATCCAATGAGTCTACTTGCCAACTTTTTCGTTTGAAACTCCAATGAAACGTCACATTGGGATACTCCTTTCTTCTGAGCCATTTTCAAAGATCCTAAAAGCATTATGAAAATTGAGGAATGATCCAAATCAACATTATATTTTTTATTGATAATTTGTGTGTGACTTACCAACTAACTCCGTTATTTTCTCATTATTTACTGCCAAATGTAATCGAGGAATCATTATGTATCCATTTTTGACATCAGTTTTGGTCAATGACATTACTGCATCAAAATGTTTTTGTCCATCAATATCCAAAACACATTCGATGAATTTGTTATTAGGCTGGTTTTTGTACTTGGCATGCGCCTTCAGATGGTTATGGGATGATTGATACGCCAGAGCTGCTGTGCCAGAATCGGAATAGATACTCACGCTAGTGTTGAACATACGTTTTGTCTAAAATAAACATTTGAATATTTATTGAATGATGACAATAAAATATAAGTACGAAGTCAAAAGCAAAATATGGAGTGAAAAAAAATCTTCACTTGTAATGTAAAAAGAGTAAAAAGAAAAGGACCAATAAAATGAAAAATCAAAACAAATTGTTACTGGCTCAATAGAAGACAAAAGAACTATGATCAACTGTGTAGCAAAAAGAATGGCGTGTCACAACCCTCAAAATGACCCAGAAAAAAATTAAATATTTAGTAATTTCACCTTAGACCCTGGTGTATCGAACGAAAAACCAATTATTTTGGATGTATCATTTGCATGCCACGTGAACAGGAAAGAATAAACTTTTGCAGTTGGATCCACTTTCTCCAGTGACAATAAGTACTTCGCTGGTCCAGCCATAAGGAAATATGGCGCATCTGCAATTTGTGTCATATTTGGAAACTCATAAGTCGCGCACAATTTTATCCCAATGGCGTAGTCTAGCGTCTCCCAACTGCATGTGGATGCTTCAATTTTGTTTTTATTTATACTTTCTTGTTTCACTTCTCGCAAACCATGGAGAAGCAATAACTCTGATCTAGAAAAATAAAAAAAAAATCCGATAAATAAATAAAATAAAATAATGATTTCCATTATGATAAAAATCAACTGTAAATCAAATACTTACGTAGCTTGGAAGATTTCTTGCTTTGCGTATGGTAACGAAACTTTAAATGCCACAACCTTTCCACCCTGAATATTCAAATCTGTGGATAAGGCAGTAGACGTATGAAGTCTGGTATTGAGACGAATTCCAGTACTACCCAATCCGCCACCAATAACGTTCATAGTTGCAGCAACGTTGATTGCCATACTGAAAAATATATTAAGTAAGTTATGTATGTAAATATGATGAATCATAAGGTGGTAGATATATTTAATAAATTGAAATCTAAGTTTTTTTTACCTGGGATGCATTTTTCCTTCAAAATGAAGAGTTTTTGTCTCGTAAAATTTATCCGTTCCTGATATGGAACCTGACATTTTCAGATTGATAACACTTGTTCCCATAAGGTTCATTGTTAGTGGAAGACCGCATCCAGTTGGTACTGAGTAAGTTGTATCCAGAAACAGCGAAGATTTTTTGTAGGAAATTTCCTAGAAACGAAAATTTTGGTTCAAGTATTCAATAATTTTCAAATGATAAAATAAGATATACATTGAAGGACCCACCGACCATAATATATTGAAATAAGATAAAAAAGAAATGAAATTAATGGACATTTTGACTACCTTTCCTGATAGAATATTTTTGATATGATACAAGGGATTCATCTTAGTGACGCCATCCACAATCTCATCGTTGCCTTCAACGTTCCAATAAGAAATTTCATTACCAAAAACTTTTAGCCCAAAGTCAAGCATGGGTTTTCGATGTTCAATGGCTTCATTTTCAAATTCGATTTTATTGACATTTTCATTTATTGTATCTGCTTCGTTTGCCGATCTTCGAAAGCGAAGCATTTTAATTTTTTCGTTTATTTTTGAACGGCTAAGTGGTCCGGTTTTTGTAAATATATCTTCGATGTATTTTTCAAATCCTTCATTGCGTAAATTCAACTAACAAAGAGAACATAATCAAAAGTAATGAATAAATAGGAAATGATAAGTATTATAAAATGTGGTCAATACTTGAAATCGATGGTACCTCTAGTATGTTGATAGATTCTCCAAACATATCAACAGTTAAATTCAAGGAAGCCGAACGAGGAATATAAGAGTCTGGAGACATAACAATGTTGGCCTCATAGTTTGCTCCTAAAAATAGATAAAAAAAATCGTACAAACTACAACCCAAAATACAAGTGTTTGTAAAAAATTATTCAACTTTTCATAAAAAAAAAATTACCTGCATTGTATTGATCAAAGAATACTCCATGTTCAAAATTTCTGGAAAATTTTCTAAAATCTGGTTGTTCTTTTGGTTTTGGGATAGTATTTCCAGATAAAAGACCTTGTTTTTCAACTCTTGATGGAATCGTTGATTTTTCAAGATTTCGCAAATGACTCCAAACAAATGATTCGACTGAAACATAAAAATAATTCCTTATAAATACTATGGAATCTTTGTAATGGAAAGTCCATGTTAACTTTGTTTTTTCTGTTACCTTGATTGATTTTTTCGTTTTCAAGTATTCGTACAATGGCTTTTATTGACACATATTTTGGACATCGCATAACTTGCAGGTAAGATGCAATCCTTATCTCAACATCAAGAGATTGTTTGCGGAAGAGTTCTAAGAAATATTCTCTGTAAAAAATATGTAGAGTTATTAAAAAACAAACTGAAAACTTCCTTGGCGATAGGTCGTAACGATCAAATTTTACCTAGTTTCATGGCACGGAGTCTTTCTGAATGCATCAATGATATTCAATCGTACTTGGAGTGGGACAGCAGGATTTTCAATCAGTTCCATTAACCTGTCGGCGAACTTGATGGTTGAAGAATTGCTAAAGCATCCAATATTACCCAAAGATTTGATACTGATAGATGCCTGGAAAAAAGATTGCCAAAATGTTCAACAAAGATAAAATATTTTCATATATTAACAATCTGTAAAATTTGATTTATACCTTCTGCTTCATATTTCTGGGAATGTTTCCTTGCAGAAGGTGATCAATGTCTACGTTATCCTGAAGGATATTAATAATGCCCATATTTTGTTCTTCGGCACAACAATCCGATACTGAAACGTACAATTAAGATTTTTTTAATATATAACCAAGTAGGTTATGGCTACACATACATTTGAAATAGTGTCCGTTAAGAAGTATCAGTAGTTAAATTATATTTCGTGAGAATAATATATCATATTATAAAAATCTTACGGGGTTTTCTGCTATTTCTACAGTATGAATGTACCATTGAAGAAACTGCTAAAGAAACAAATTTATCACCAGGAAAATGTTCCAGAAGTTCTTTCATGCTTCCAATCATCTCACGTTGAGGTCTGAAAAAAGAGGCTTCAGTAAGCTGAATTTTATGTTATAAGGTACTTTTTAAAATGTTAAATCCGCCACGATCTCGGACAGTTTAGAGTGAAAAGATTTTTTATTTATAGTCAATTCTGCTTGACAGGCTTCATGCATCACTTTGGAGATTCATTTCTTAAAATTAACATGGTTATAAAATGAAGAATTTGAATTGTTTAATAGTTGCTTATTACCTTGGTACACATTAAGGGTTGCACCCTCCCTCACCCATGGATGTTGCAGGAATGTCAATTCCCATGTCATCCATACTCTTCATGCAAATTCTTCTCAAGGAAGGGCTCAAGGTTCGCCTGAAGGGCTATCCCCGACAAAATCCTCCCCAAAATTAAATACAACCGTTAATGTCCACCGACTCCATTGTTTACAAAAGAACTTAAAATTAACTTACAGTTACGTATTTACTACGTACTAGTTGTTAGCCTAAATTATACAAAATATCTTAAGACTAGATTGAAATTCTTAAAACTATTACCTTGGTATCATGGCCATTGACATCAGCCATTCTTTAGTAGTTTCGTCATTGACAGATTTTTGTATAATCATATCTTTTATAAGTTGCACTGAGCCAACACTGGCAATATAAGGAAGTGCATCGATGACATGTTTTCTAAAAAGAAGAGGAATATCATTTAGCATTTTAACATTTAAAATTATATTTTTAAAGGAATTCAGTATCTAACATTTTTGTAACATTTGAGAATTTCAAATGTGTTTTCAAATTCATTTGTTTTTAAAACCCAAACAATATTTTTCGGATAATGTTTTCCTGATTTAATATAGTGACTAAAATACAATTTATACTTAAATATATAAACGGTTAATTTTGCTTACTTAGCCTGAGGACAGATGGCTCCAGCTCTATTCAAGAGCTGCGCTAAAGCTGGATGATGAAGAGCTCTGCAGGATCTAACAAATCCACCCCACAATGATACAATTTCACCCCCATGAGTCTCTTTGCCAACAGTGTACTCATCTCCACTTGATTCTGGAATTTCTTGGGTATCCATATCCGAAATAGCTTCTTCAACTCTGTGCAGAAGGTTAAATAAATTTTATTATCAATGTGGATAAGAAAATAAATATTTTGCGTATTTAAGTAATACTCACTTGCATAGTTGTTTCAGAAAGTCTCTGGAAGATCTCAATTCTCCAGTTCCTGGCCTGACTATTGGTGAGTGAGTATGTAAAAGGTTGTGTCTGTGTTTGACTGATTCCCACTCTGAAAACAAAATTTACAATTATTTTCTTCGCTATATTTAAAATAAATAAGGACGATAGATATGAAAATTTTTCAGTTATCACATGTTCACAATAATTTCACTTAAAGGGCTTATTTTACATAGTCAGTTTTTCACCTTCTTTCTTTTCGGCCATCATATCACTGTTTGTTTTGTTGAATTCGTCAATAATTTTCATACTCTGCAACACAGTGGTCACAGCACCAGATTTCTTTCCAGAGAATGGTTCGAATATGTGTCTTTCCTTGCAATCGACAGCTGTGTAAATATTATGATCCACTTCGATTCTACATCTACTTTCTGATTGAAGTACTGGCCATGTTTGATATTTCTAAAAGAAAGAAAACTTGTTTACTTTTTTATTCATTTTAATAGAGATATTATTTTTTCTAATTGTCAGTTGTGAAACAAGTAAAAATACTCGAGATTTTTATACTAACACTTTGAAAATTGTAGCGAACAGTTTGAAGAATTGAAAGGTATTTGTATCTGTCTTGACAATTTGTTAGATCTTTCTTTTTTACAATGATCAGACTTGTGTCTTGTTGACCCTTCATTCTGTATTCTGTATCACATACACCGTGGATGTCGCGCTGAAAGAAGCATTTGCAAAATCTTAAATTATCAACAATTATTCCAAAAAAGGTATTTTTACAAGATATTAATATGGATACATATGTGTATAAAAATATGTTGTGATAAGTAATGAGCCTCACTTCAATGCCTCGATGATCAATATCGAATCTACCCATAGTATTTTGAAATAAAGACATAATTCCTCGTTTAAAATTGAGAGTCCATTCTTGTTCTCCTTCCTGTGTACACAATTCTGTAATAACGCCATCATGGAATGCGAATCTAAAAACAATGTCAAAAACTCAAATTGTAGACATGCATGCATTTAAATATTACATCTTTTGAAATAATTTCTAAAACTCAAATTGGTAATTACCTTAATGGATAGGCTATTAGTTCCTCTTCAAATGTTTTGACTCTCTCTTCCCAAAATTCTTCGTCTTGATCTTTGAATTCTGCACTGATGATCTTAAGTAATCCTTCACAAGGCGAGAAGAATTCGAGGGAGAGCTGAAAGCAAATGCACGAACTTATTAGAGTGTTACTCATATTTAATCGCTCGACAGCGCTATGCAGACCTTGACTCCAATCAATAAAAATTCTTTCTATCTTGGATAACAAGTCCCCAATTCCCCAATAGTCAAAAGTCTTAGACTAGTATCCCTTGTCATTCTATCCAGATTCTTGAATTTCTTATCCAATAAAAACAATTTTAAGCTATAGGTAAGTAATTACTTTTGTTCCAATGACCAGTGTCGTCTGATTTTCGCTGGCACCAGCAAACCAGGTAGTAACTGTAGTGTTGTACTCATATTGGTATGTGATTGAGGTCTGGTAGTTGAATTTGCTGGAAGCTAGAATCAAATATAGGTTTTGTGTCCATAGTGGTTCATTACGAATGATTTTAATCACATCACAATAATCTGTTGATGGTTTTGAACTTACGAGTACATGATGGCTGACCACATATGTAGGGATCTATCAGGGAATCTGGAATAAAAATGTATTTGGTATTTTTAGTGTGATTAATTTAATGTAAATTATAAATTTGTAAATTAATTATTTGAAGAAAAGAATCATCAATTAGCATAAAAAGAACCAATTAGAATAAAAAGCTGAGCAATTTATATAATTGATAGCTTCCGACAATTGACATGACATGACACAATATGGTGAATGAACCTAATAAACACAGAAATGTGTTAAATTTGCCAGAAACAGGTAGGGCTTGCAAAGATTTTTCAATTCAAATCCAAGTTGGGATTTATGAATTTCGATAACTATAATATTTACATAACTATTCAATAAAAAAAGAAATTTTTAAATATAAAAGTTAGCTTATGTACCTACCACATAGAAGGGCTAATAAAATGGTAAAAAATGCGTCATACCAATAAGAATCAAATTAGTGTATCGATTTGCGCCAATTTTTTAAATGTATTTAATTTTTTTTGTATATAATATGAATAATAAATATTTGATATTTGGATTGTTGAGTGTCTTTTTTTATTTAGTTGATAGTTTTATTAAAAAAAATCATAATAATATGATTATTGAAAGTACATGCTTTTCACTTTGTTGATCCCCTTTAGATATTGTTTATTTGTTTTTGTTTTTCATTTGTTGTTTAATAATACAATTTTATTTTTTATAGTATGATAGAGTTTTGTTTTCTGAATGACTGTGACTAATTTAAATATGAGAAATTCGGACTTAGTTCCCTGTGGAACTGGGTCATCGAAATGTTGATTGTTTTTCTATCAAGTATGTTTTGCATTTTTATTGTACCTAGAAGAAAGATTTCTTTGGGCGTATAATCTATTAACAAAAAAATTATTTTGTAATGTGTTAGCAAACTTTGCTGGTTTATGTGCCGAATTTTTTTTTATCTATTTGTATTACCTATGTATTGTAATAACTGTATGTTTGCGTAAACTATAAAATAAAAATAAAAATAAAAAAATAAAAAAAATACATTTCTGAACTAGTCCAAACTATTAAAATAATACTACTATTACTATACCATCACCGCATCTCCCTCAAGCGGGGTAGCTAGTGCAATAACTTAATGTAATAAACACACAAATATTCTTCCTCGTGCTAATGAAAGGAATAAGACTTCAGAATGGGTGGCGTACATTATTACCGAATTGAAAATGAAAAGAAAAATATCTATGGTAATAAAAAATAAAATGAAGGCACAAGGAAAATTAAAAGAAAAGAGTAAAAGACTCAACTCCACGATTAGGAGATTCTATTGGCTCTACAAGATAGTAATGTTTAGTTCCTACTAAGAATTGTCTTTTTTTTAACGCTATGGTTTAAAAATGACTAAATAGTTTGATTCACGTTTTGTTAGATTATGAAGAGATAGTATGTACATATATACAAAGGTCAAATTATTTTCATATAAAATTATGTAGGTTATTAAATATGATATTCTGTGACATAAATTCCTCGTCACATACCTACAGATATAAAATATACGTATAATAAGCTTCCTCAAAGAATTTCATAAAAGTATTAGTAATTTAAAGTGTCATACACAAACAAGGTCACTATTTGACTTCAGTTATTATATTTTTTTTATGACATAGTAAATTGGAATATTTGCATTCACAGTGGGTACACGTGGGGTAAGCACTGATGCCCAGAAAAAGAGAAACGCTCGTATTCAGGAGTTGGTTGAGTAGAAGGTACATAAATCCAGAATCCACATGATTCAGTCCTACCAAATGCACTACTGACCAGCTACAAATAACTATTTTATATGTCTCTTACAAACTGCATCCCCTCACAGATTACGCCAACCCTATACAAACCAATTCTAACTTAGATATCAGCATTTCTCCTTTTCTGGTCTTCAATGGTCGATGGTTAACTCACTATGCATTTAACAACATTGACTATTATTTGCAGATTAAAAACTAAAAACATTTAGAGTTGCAGAAATAATTTTTATATTTGTATATCGTTTTATTATCAACATATATGTTTGCTCATTAAAAAATAGAGCAAATTGTTTCTGCTAATTCATGTATGAGTTTTTTCATGAAATACAAGGGTCTCATATGCTAAAAATGAAACGATTCATAACAAGCTCTCGATATCAAATAAGAAAAATGATAAAATAAATCACTTACTTGCATTTGTATATTTCACTAAACATAAAACTAACACAACACAAAAATATAAAATTGTCTTTAATTTACACATAATTGTATTTTTTAAATTACTTCACTATTTTCATAAGGAAAAAACTATATTTATTTTAAAATTTATAGTTAAAACACTACATTTATAATTATTAATAATCGATCATTGAACGCCACTAAAAACTAAGACACAGATGAACTAAAACAGATGAAACTTGACACTATATCCTTCATTTAGTTCTTACTGATATACACTACGAGCCACATTAATTTGAACAAATGAGTTGATAAAATTTGCTTAAGTTATGAAATAATAAAAAGGAGTATTTCTTGTTCATTCTTTCAAGGGTGTATCAAAATTTGATAACATTATTTTGATAATACTTAGTCATTATCTCAGTATGAATGAATTTTTGAGATTATGGTGTGTGTGTGTTTGTTTAAATTAAGAATATTTTGTTTGTTTGCTTACGAAATTTATCTTTTCTTACAATATTTACAAATAACAATTCTATAACGGTAGTTCTTCATTATATATTATTGTTAAAGATAGTAATGTAATAAATTTGCATATAATGTTTTATTTGCATAGAAATGATAGTTTGCTGTGGGCGATTCCTAATTTCTACCTGAGTATTGACAAAAAATTAAATACGTAGATTAATTTATCAACAGCTGCTGATTGATAGCTATATTTTGGGTAAAAGTTATCGGCATGTTTGTATGAGGAACTTCATTAATGTGGAGGATGCGAAAGTCCAAATACAGAGATCGAAGTGGTGTTTTGTCCTCTTTGTCCACCCCTCGTAAAAATCCGCGGATAAATAGGAGCCTTTGACTCCTGAGATATCCGGGTGTGTGGAGGGTCCTTTCAATATGTCCACCCTACAAGGGATGTAGCGTGAGGGGATAGATAGATACTTTTATAGATGTGATTATAACGGTCTTGCCTGTGAATCATGAGGTCTTAGGTTCGTTTCTCGGTCAAGGCAAAATGAAAAATGACTTTTGGTTCAAATGGTTCTGGGTCTGGGTGTTATATGTAGGTACATAATGTACCTATGTGTGTTTAGTGCATTGTACATATGTACCTATGTGTGTTTAGTGCATTGTACATATGTACCTATGTGTGTTTAGTGCATTGTACATATGTACCTATGTGTGTTTAGTGAATTGAATAATTATATACGTGCATCGTCGCGTTAGTAGGTATCACAAAACAATAATAATATACATATTAATTGGGGACTACTGAGATGAATGGTTGGAAAAACGTTGCGGGATAAAGTGAAGAATGAGGATATCAGGAGAATGAGTGGATGCAAGAAGAGTCTTGTGGATAGAATGCGTGTAAATAAGTTACGATGGTTTGGACATGTTGAGCGAATGCAAGATGAAAGAATGACGAAGAGAATGTATGTATCTGAAAGAGGAGGTGTAAGAAAGCGCAGACGGCCAAGAACCACGTGGCTTGATCACGTGAATCAAATCCTAAAGGACGGCCGTGTGTTGAGTAAGGGAAATCGGCGAACATGTATAAGAAACTGGATGAATGTGGAAGAAGCGAAAAAAGTTTGAAAGGATAGATCTATATGGTGTTCCGTTCTCTCTACCTGGCGTGAGGGTATAGATAGATAGGTAGATAGCTAGATACTTGGGGACAAGCGCGGTATGTGTTAAATTTTTTTTTTTTTAAATCATAAAGTTATAAAAACGCGCTTGAAAAATATTAATTTTTTCACAACCACAAAGTTACAAAATAATAAGTGCACGATTATTACGTTAATTTTTTTACATAATCCGTGTTCCAATTAATTTGTCATGTGTTGCATGGTGTAACGTATTCACAAGAAACACTCGATCATAAGGTCATAGGTTAGGTAACATTATCACACTGTTCTCTTATCAAGCGAATGACAAAACATAACACAGAAATGCTTACTATACAACGTACATACATACAAACAAATTTACATTCAACATCACACATTATACAGTATATCCTATTCCACATAACATAATATCTCTCTTACGTAATTAGCATATTTATTCTTTTTCCTATTTTTGTTTTTATTTATTTATTTATTCACCTTTGTCATACTTCTTCCACCTTCATTCAGAGAGAGTCAACTCTTTCCACTACGTTTTGAAGCTCTCGTGTCGTTGTTATAATGAAGGAAATAAAACAAATGTTTTATTCTACTATCCGATTTATTCACAGGAGAGACTTCTTTTGTTTTGTTAGGACATTGCAATACATAGTTTATTTTTTTATTTTTCTCAATAGGATTCCGACACACTTTTTTAAACGCACCGGTAGAATTGCTATCCACACTTCTCAGCATTATAAAATCAGTTAAGTCAAGTCTTCATATTATCAGTCATGATCACACAAAAACTTAACAGTTTAATTCCGGGAAAAATTAACCTCTTCAGATATACAGGATATCAAAGGATTAGGCTCAAAATGTTCAAAATACCAGCATTGTGCCTGAAATATTTTATATGATGGATTTTTGCATTTTTGTGTAAAAATTATTTAGTAAATCTAATTTTTGGAAATTCTTTAACAAAGATTTCGGATGTTTAGAATATTTACTAATTTTTTTATTGTTTAACCGGATTTGGGTGCTGATGACAAAATCAATCAGAAATATTTAGATGGGAGATCGCGATCCATTTGAGATCTGAAAAATGAGATCCCAAAAAGATGATTGCTTCTAAGGTTTGAATAAATCGTCTCTCGATTGGTGGACCTTTCATCGTGACAGTGAGAATGGTGGAATTCGAAAGTGATCACTTAAGCCAGCCTAGAGCCAATTCGTAAGCGTTAGGACACCTTTCTCACTTCTTCCGATTAGATTTTACACAATGTTGCATTGTGTAGACATGGTTCTCCAATCGAGGTTTCTGAAAGATTTCGAGAGTTACCCCTGTAGCTGACATGACTAAAGGTATTATATAAACGGACCTAAATTTTAATGAATTTTACTAAAAGCACAATAATATTATACATGCATGTAGATGTTTATATTGATATTACGAGTGTGTATGTGTGTTAGTGATAAAACTATCGATACTAGGAAATTAGTTTATGATAATTATCAATTATTTCATGCGTAAGTTGGATATGAAATATTTTGTGAACTCGTTATAATCAAAATGTAGTCTCATGAAATTATCATTAGTAGGTATTTCATTTTTCTTTTGATCCTGTAATTAAAATGTTATAATCCAATTTGCTTATGCCAAAGTAACCAACATTATTTATAATAAAACAATAACGTACCTAATCACCTCAATGAAATTTGTTACACAAATATATTTTATTTCTTTTCTTTATAATTGTGTACTCATGTTTATACATATATTGTATGAATGTATGTATGCAAGTTTATGTATGCAAGCGAAACGTGGACATGGTTGAAGAAGGACGAAAGTGGAATAAATGCTGTAGAGATGAGATCCCTGAGGAGGATGGTTGGGACGTTGCGTGATAGAGTGAGGAATGAGGATATTAGAAGAATGAGTGGATGCAAGAGGAGTGTTGTGGATAGAATGCGTGTAAATAAATTGAGATGGTTTGGTCATGTGGAACGAATGGAAGAGGAAAGAATGACAAAGAGGATATACTTGGCTGAAAAGAGGGGTGTGAGGAAGCGCGGGCGTCCGAGAACTTCATGGCTTGAACATGTAGATCAAATTCTCAAGGACGGCCGTGTTTTGAGTAAAAGTAACCGACGCGACGTGCGTGCATGAGAAATTGTATGACTGTGAAGGAAGCGAAAGAAGTATGTAAGGACAGATCTAATTGGCGTTCCGTTCTCTCTGCCTACCCCACTTGGGATACGGCGTGAGGGAATAGATAGATAGATCTACTACTATTATCTACTACTATTATCTACTACTAAACCATCACGGCATATCCCACAAGTGGGGTAACCAGCAGACCAGCTGCATGTAAGAAACATGCAAGCTGTCTTCTTCGTGCCAATATAAAATCAAGACATTCAGGATGGGTGGCAAACCTCATCGCTGAATTTAAGATGTAAAATGTCTTAATTTTTACGAACACCTGCCTCTTACAGGACACTCGAAAACTTAAGGAGAAGAGTGGGAGACCAATTCTTTACCGGGTGCTCCATAGATAGATAGATGTTTATATAATTATATATTATGAATAAATTTATAGTTTCTAATCATATTGACAATGTCCTTATAAGACGTCTCCCTAAATAATAAACAATAATAGTAGAAAAACATTTGTTTTTTATTGCATTCTCAATAGAGAGTTTCTATATTTAGCCATATTATGTCTGGGACACGTTCTACCGTGTAAAAACCGCCAATTCCATTTCATAAAAGAAAAAAAAATAAGGGTTGACGAAGATTGGACAGGAAAATGTTATATTGTGGAGGAGTTGATAGGGGTTTCGCAAGACATGGAGGTCTTGATACCCGTAATTATCGCCAAAATCGGGTATCACCAAAAATGGCGATCATGAGGTTTAGTCATAAATATTCCGGAATTCTGTGGGTTTAGTTAAACTTTTTTCAGGTGAGCTGTGACGTCATAACTTCGAATAATTTTTACCAATGTTACCTGCCCATTTGAATATTGAAATCTGTGATGTCACAGCTTACATGCTTAAAAAGGTGAAACAATAATAGGTATATTCAGATTTCATTCTTCTATAGAAGAAATATTATTAAATATTATTCTTTTTGGGTAGAAGAATGAGATCTAGAAAATGTTTTTCTACAATATAACAATACTATATTAAGATCTCTCCTTTTAAGGACGGCTGGTGTGGCGCAGAGGTAACGACTTTGCCTTTATGTCATGAGGTCTGAGTTTCGATTCCCGGCCAGGACAAAATGAAGAATGACCTTGCTGTATTTGTGTTAAGTGCATGTGTGTATGTGTGTATCGTTGCGTTAGTACCCATAATACAAGATACATATCTGAGTTTTGGACTAGCTCGATCTGTATGCATATTATAGTGTTAAAGAAAAAAATACAAAAGTGATGTTAGTTACAGTGTTTTTACGCCATACAGTTTTGATATCCGGGTTAATTTTATATATTACAAATTATTTATCATCTTCATATTAAAATATACTTATAATTTACTTAGATTGACAGAATTATTTTGATTTTCTACATACTCATTATTCGTAACAGGATATACATAAATAGTATTATATAAGTAAAATAAAACAGATAAGTAGGTATCAACATAACAAACACATGGAACAAGTGTGTATATATAAATTAATAACATAGATATATCGAATATTGTTTATAGACGAGTGCTATTGAGTTGAAACGCATTTTATTTCTTAGAAGATTGAATAGCTTACGAAGATAAACTTACAGTAGGTACTACATAATTCAATTTTTATTATAAATATATATCTTAAAATCTCTCTGTTTTATCAAATAATTATTGTTTAGTATGAAAGCGTTTGGAGGTGGTTCGGCCGAGTCATGAGAAGAGAGCTAGATAACCTAGAAAGGCTCATGATCTTGTGAGCGAGTTATATGATTCTGAAGATAACAGGATCTTCTGTACCGGATGCTATTCGCATGACCAGACACAAATGGAAGGAAACAACTCTATGATAGTCTTTGCCTAACGCATAACTGTAGGTCTCTGGAAACCTCACTTCGCCTTTCTATAATACACCAACTGGTATATAGTTTAATTTTATTTTTTTAAGAAATCGTGAATAATTACCCCCTTTTTTTGTTTTACTATGTTATTTTTGTCATATTTTTTTATTATTAATAAATTTTCTGTAGGCACTGCCCTCTTAAAGGCATACTAAAGATAGAGTTGTAGTAGGTAAGTATAAAAAATCTCCACGACGGCACGCAGTTTTACCCGGACGACTCTTCAGGCATGCCCAATGTTCCCTTCATTAGATCAATTTTGGTTGGAACACGCAGATAAATAGGAGTCTACATTTTGAAACATCCGGGTTTGAGGTGTACTATACTAATACTCAGATACATTACTATAGCCATTATTATCAGATACGAGTAAATATGCAAGAAAGAGAGAGAAATATATGTATGTAGAGAGAGCGTTCTGTTTATATTTAAAATACAGGGTTTCCAGCCGGAGAAAAACAAAATAGCGAGAAAATTAAAGATTTAGAGATTTTAATCTGTGATGTGTGTGGTTGAGGGATATGTTGTTTTTTTCTGGTTTTATATGGAGAAATGGTTTGTTTGTGTGTTGTTTCATGTATGGACAGTTTACAGCAGTGTTTTTCTTGTTATGAATGTGATTGTGTAATATAGGAGATGAATGCTTTTTGTGATTGTGTATATGTTTCAATATGATTGATATGTTTGTGAGATGTTTGCCCTAGAACAGGTTATACCTAGTTGGGCAGCATCAATGAAAATATGTATTAGATTTGTAAATTATTAGTGTAATAAAATAAATAAAAAATAAAAATAAAAATCAATTATTTGACGTGTAAGTATCACAACATATTAAATATGAAACCTCATTTAGAATACCTACCTAATATAAGTACAACGTTAAGTGCATTAAAACTTTTAAAGAAGTTGGAAAATAAAATAAAAGTTTACTGATTTGTTAAATATTTACTGTACACTGATTACCAACAAAAATATTCATTAATTAATTATTTAATGTAAATTGAACATCTGCAATTGCAAGCACACAAGAATTACAAGCACAACATACAGAGGGCGAGTTACACAGTATTAAATTTACACTAAGCAAAATCAAGACATAGAGGACGGGTCGATAGCAAAAACGTAGGTTATTTATTTAACTGACAACCTAAAGAGATTTTTGTAAAATTTTAAATACAATAAATAAAGTGAAAAACAAAACAAAAATGACATCCCGAAACTGTCATTGATCACAATTTCATTATTATTATTATAACTATTTAAACTCTTTTAAAGGATCACGGAAACTGCAGAGGGTAGAACATCCTTTTCATTCTTACTAGATTAGGTGAAATAATTAACGTTAAACACACAGATAATATTTATTGTATTCAACTAATTTTAGTTACACTAGAGATGTTTCGTTACACGAACAGTATAAATATTTCAGTACATATTAGTCAACATCAATATGTGTTTAGACTGTACGCCATTGTTGCGAGTATCTTATTATAACGTCACCGAATGTATGTAATGTCAATAAACAACTGAACCGCAATAATGATCTTCATTTGTTTTATACAGATCTATCCATCACATACAGCAATACCCCAATTTATGTTACTCTGATTTGCGTGAATTTGAAGTTACAAGGACTAAACAGCCCTTGATCATCTAATTCGTTTGTACTCGTTGTCAAAATAACGGTAGTCAATATGTAGATTTCAAATAAAACCGCGTTCTTATCGGCTACTAAAGGTGAAATAAAAAGTGTCTTATGAGGAAATTTAGCACAGCAAGAAAAAAATGGTCGGTTAGACGACTATTTGTCTATTTATCTTTTCTTTCATGGTATATCCCACAAACGAAGCAGCCAGTGGAATCATCTAACATTGTACATGTCATCTTACTAATTCTAAACAAAAATAAAATATTCCGGATCGGTGGCATAGCTCATCATTCTCTGAATCGAAAATGATGAATTTTTTATGTGTTGTTTAACGAATCACTGCCTTTTATAAGAACATCGAACATCTACAGAATAGAGTAAGAGATCCATTGAATTTTAGTGATTTTATGATTAATTTCTCATAATCGTATGAATTACTGTTTTCCTATCCTATGCAATAAAATAAATACATGAATTTTTCGCCAGGATAGAGACTTTCCTTTGATTCTGTTGTTTCTTTTTGATGATTTCTCTTTTGTGATTTTGTTATTTTGAATTTATTATAAATAAAACACTTATTTACAGTATGTATATTAGGGTGTCCCAAAAAAATTAAAGTGATATTTTTTTAATGCATACCCTCGTATTTTGTTTGAATGGTCTCAAAACATTTAAAAATAAAGTTTTGCGTACTTAGGATCACGATAACCCGTGCCGACTTGCAGCGAAACGTGTCTGTGCTTGCACAGTACGGCGCGACGGAAATCTCGTTCATTGCTTGCTTGTTACTTGTTTGTTTTATTAGTCAACGCATTACTTTTGAGTAGTCAACATGTCAGTGGAGTTAAGAAGTTCTAAAAAGGAGATTTTTTTAATAGGAGACGTAAAACATCAAATCACCGGTTCGAAACTTCCCTCTAATGGACAAGTACTGGGAGTTTTGTTCTATAATATTCGTGAAGTGAATTTAAGTGTCAATGAAAGTGCAAATCTAACTATTCGTGAGTGTATTATTTACTGGGAAAAGGCACGTATACCGACTAAATCATTACCTAACTGTGTTAAGAAACTAATTTCGTTATACCAATTTTTGGAGAGATTTGCAAAAAAATGCGAAAAAAACACAAGAAGTGTTTGAACAACGTCGACAAGAGTTTCTTTCCAACTTAGACAATTTGTTTGACATTGCTCATGCCGATGCGCTTCAGCTAATAAAAATAAATGAAGATAGGATCTTTTTGGAGCACCAAAGAAAACCAGGTCGGCCTGGTCACTTAGCCGGAGTGGACAAAAAACTTACAGAAAAAGAAGAAAAGGCGCGCCTTAGAAACATTGAGGAGGAAAAGCGACGTGCTAAATATTTTTCATCGTTAGCTCCATCGACATCATCTTATGAACCACCACAAGAAAACTCATCTTCTGATTCTGAAATAATAGACTTAAAAGAAAATAGACCCAGCCTAAGTGGTGCTTCCTCTCAGCCCGATAAAACTTGTATGCCGAAAAATTTTATAACTCCGAAGTGTGAGAGATTCTGTTTTTATAATAGAAGCTACTATTGAGGCATTAGGGCATAACACGGATGATTTTTCTATAAGCAAGTCCTCGATCCATAGAATTCGTACAGAAATGCGCAGAGAGCGGGCTGAAGCTATAAAAGTTAATTTTCAAAACAATATCCCGGATACGGTAACTGTCCACTGGGATGGAAAACTATTGTCGGCTCTAGATTCACGTAAATCTAAAGAAGAACGCCTCCCGATAGTTATTTCTTATGATAATAATGAACAACTTATCGCTGTGCCAAAATTGGACAGCTCATCAGGAAGCAAACAGGCACAGGCAGTTTGGAATGCCATTATCAACTGGAATCTTGAGGACAGAGTGCAGATTCTCTGTTGTGATACTACTGCTTCAAATACAGGTCGTATTAATGGTGCATGTGTGCTTCTCGAACAAAAACTGGATAGAGAAATGCTTATTTTTGCTTGCCGTCATCACATCTACGAACTAGTATTAAAAAGTGTGTTTGAAGCGAAAATCAGCCAAGTAACTACAAGCCCAGACATTCCATTGTTTAAAAATTTTCGAGAAAACTGGAAAATTGTCGATGCCGATAAAATACAAATTTGTACAGAAAAGCTGTACAAAAAAAAAAGTACACTGTTTAAATGTTTCAGAAATTGATAAACTGCTAGAATTCTACCGATTTGAATTAACTAAAGAAATAGCTAGAGATGACTATCGTGAATTAATTGAGCTTTCAATAATATTTCTTGGTGGAGATACAGAGAAGAAATTTAAGATTCGGCCTCCAGGTGCTATGCACCAAGCTCGGTGGATGGCGAGAGCCATTTATTCGTTAAAAATATCATTACTAAGCTCCCAATTCAGAATTTCAAACAAGGATAAGGCAGCTCTATTGGATGTCTGTCTGTTTATCGTGACATCCTACGTCAAATTCTGGCTCCAATGCATTTTAGCAGTAAAAGCACCTTATCAGGACTTATGCTTTTTAAAGTCCATGAAAGCTTACGAAACAGTAGATAAAAGCATTTCCAAAGCAGCTTTACAGAAGTTTTGCCAGCATTTATGGTATTTGACAGATGAAGTGTCTATTTTGTCTTTATTTGACGATGATGTCGATCAAGAAACTAAAGAAAAAATGGTTGCCAACTTAGCTACAGAAAACCCATCAGCCCATGATAAACGTTACATTGCATCCAAAGAAGAACTTTATGGCCCACTTTTTGGTATGTCTTTTATGTTAATTATGCTTCGATTTTCTTCTATAGTTTACCATACGATTGATAACCGTTCCTTTTGTTTTAATTTCAGAGAAAAACATCGATGACTTCGTCTCTGTCAAAAGCAAGTTCCTATTTAATCGACTCAAAATTGATGACAGTTTTCTGAAGAAGAGCCCTTCTTTATGGTCAAATGATGATTCGTTCCAACAAGCTAAAAGGAAGCTATTGACACTGAGAGCAGTTAATGATACGGCAGAAAGAGCGGTTAAATTAATGCAAGACTTTCATGGTATAATCACTGTTGAAGAGGAGCAAAAGCAATTTTTATTACGTTGCGTACAAGAACATAGAAACGTATATCCTGATTGTAAAAAGCAAACGTTAAAAAAGAAATTTAATGATTAATTTGTCTTTTACTATAAATACATAATAAATATCATAAATGTGTTTTATTTACTGAATATAAATAATGAACTCTACAATGTCCCTATAGCTCCATACTAACTTTTCAACTAAAACTTTGACGTCAAGTCGGCACGGGTTATCGTTATCCGATCTCAATAATATTTAATATTTAAGTTTTCGGAGTCAAATGAAAAAAAATTAGAGGGTATGCGTTTTGAAATTCGAAAAAAAATAATTTACCCTTATAGCCTGGGACACCCTAATGTATATCCACAGTGACTTTTTATTGGACTTGAGCCGGCTTTCAGGAGCTTCCGCTCTCATCATCAGTTTTCGCCAGCCTGATGATGAGAGCGGAAGCTCTTGAAAGCCGGCTCGCGTCCAGTAAAAAGTCACTGTGGATATACTATAAATAAGTGTTTTATTTATAATTAATTCAACACGAATTTCCACCACGTACCGTCGGTTTAAAATATCAACTTTTTTGTTTTGTTTTTTTTTTTTTGGATTTTGTTTTGTTTTCTATCCTGTTAAGATCGCCTAGTCCAAAAGCTATTATGGTTTCAGTGCAGGGTGACATTTTTCAGATAATATAAATAATAATAATATTTCTTTCTTAAATAGTATCCCGACATACGCTGTTATCTTTACTTTCTACAATCGCGTATAATAAGGGTATTATTGTACTTTGTATGATGTTTAATAATACTTAGTATGTTAGTACTGTATCATGTTGCAAATTAATGATATAGATAGGTACACGAAAGGGAGACTTCAATCTGATTTTGCTATGAAATGCAATTTATTATCTCGATGACTTTTTTTAGTGCTATTACATAGATAAAAACATCCCTCAAATGGCGGCCTTACTCCATTCTGAGAAATTATGTAAATAGGTATGTATTTAACTTCACGATATAACGAATTCATCAATTTAACATTTATCAACATTTTTTGAACAGAATGAGAATGTTAAAATTTAGACTTCGTCGGTAATTCTGACCAAAACCCAATTTTTTTCTGTTTTCCTGTCATTTAGTAACGTACTTACCGAAATTTAAAAAAAGTCAAATTAGTACCTATTCTTAATTCGAATTTGAAAATAAAACAATCAAAATGGAAAACTAATTATTTATACAGTATATATCTCAAAGCATTAGACTATTTACAATTATTGGTGCCCAAAATTAAGTTTCATTAACTACCGTTAATATGATCCGAAAAAATCCTTTAAATCATGTCTCCAAGTTCAAATGGTCACCCTATTATTTTAATATTTTAATATATTGTACCTACCTATATCCTTTTAATCAATTTAGTTGCATACATATCAATATAATATAACTGGGGTGACCACGATATCATAAACTGATGTTTTTCGGTATGATTATTAGTTAATAAGAATAGCATTGAGAAGGGAGCTTCATATTTTTTTGTCGATGTTTTTAGGAATGAATTTGTCTACGATTTAAATCATGTAACTTATCTGTCTTGACCCGTAAAATTCTTGATAAGTGAATGAAAAGGTTTTACACTTTTTCTGTAAGTTTTCGAGTGTCTTGTAAGATTCAAGATAATTACTAGTAAAGTAGTAATTTCTTCTTAATTTAATCTAACCACGATGAGGAATACCTACCTATCACCCATCCTGAATCTTGTTGTTTTATTGGTATGAAGAGGATGATTTGCATGTTTATTACGTGTAGTGCCCGCTCTATCTTATCTGTGAAAAATGTCATGATATTATGAATGAATGATTGAAAAAATAATGATTTTTATGCATATAGCTCAAGTTTTAAATTATTTTTAGTATAAATATAATTGAAACTATGGTCACCTTAAAATATTATTTTATGATTTAATATGACCATCATACATCCTTATACAGTGATGACCTGTGCTCCACACAGAGTGATTCATTAAAGGACAAAATTTGATTCGATTCTAATATACAGGACGATTTTCAATTTATTTATTTATGTTCATTAGTTTCTTTTTTTATTTATTTATTAACATAATATACGGCTAAATAGCCTTTAAAGTACAATAACTTACAAAAACAAACTTGAAACAAACACAACTAACACACAAGTGACAATGAATACAAAAACATGACAGTAGTAACTACAGGGGATTCTCAACGGAAAGCATGTACCCTCGCATAAACCTGCTCACAGCACATCTCCTCACAGTGTACTCCGAATCGTTGAAAATATCGATCTCACTGTAATTATTCCCTATTACATGGAGTCGATTCATCGATGAGTAATAGATATAATTGGATGATGATCCCGCAGCATAGAACAATGCCTGACTTCTGGTGTTACGACTCGGGACACGCAAGTTTACTAAGCTAAGCAACTCTGGGCAATTCAGAGAGCCAGTCACTATTCTCTTCAGTGTAAGGAGATCGAACAACAATCTGCGATCATGTAGGCTAACGAGCCTCATCTCCATCAACAAAAAATCATAGTTCAGCCCATCAATGGGAATACCCAGGCGGTAGTTCACGTGTCGTAAGAATCTATGTTGAATTGCTTCAATAGTATTGATGTGCACAGCGTAATTTGGGGACCAGACAGTGGTCGCATACTCTAGTTGGCTCCTAACATAAGCACAATATACTATTTTTAATGTTTCAATTCTTTTGAAATTTTTTGACATTCTAAATATGAAACCTAGTAGTCTATTTGCATTATCCCTTATGCTCTGTATGTGCTTTATGAAATTCAGCCTATCATCGAAAATGATACCGAGGTCCCTTACTTCTGAGAGAGCATTTAGAACAACCGTTCCAAGTTTGTAATCAAAAACCAGTCTCTCCCTTGATCTAGTAAAGCGCATAACATTACATTTTTTTTCATTTAGTAATAGACCGTTTTCATCACACCAGCCTGATAGAACATCAATATTGTGTTGCAATATAGCACAATCTTCTATATTATGAACTACTCTAAATATTTTAAGGTCGTCAGCATACAGTAAAGCCTCCACTCCATGCAACCTATCAACTATGTCATTCACGAAAAGAACAAAAAGGATCGGTCCCAGATGGGAGCCCTGCGGGACTCCACTAGTCGCCAAAAACTCCTGTGATACTGTTCCTGCAACCTTAACTGCAAGTTTTCTTTCCGATAAGTAACTCTCTATCCATCTCACAAATATCTCTCCAAAGCCCATACATTCAAGTTTACCTATCAGAACTGCATGATTAACTGTATCGAAAGCCTTGGAGAAATCCGTGTAAATGGAATCAACCTGACTTCCCTTCGCCATTGCGCATGATATGTAATTGTTGTATAAAAGAAGATTTGTTAGAGTCGATCTTCCCTGGACAAACCCATGCTGTTTGGCTGTGATATAAGAGCTTATGCATGGTGAGACCGTCTCCAGGACAAGGACTTCAAAAACTTTGGCAACTATAGACTGGATGCATATTGGTCTGTAATTTTCCACCGAACCTTTCTCACCTGACTTAAATATGGGAGTTAGAAAACCTCGTTTCCAGGAAGATGGGAAAACTCCAGTGGTTAATGACTTATTATAAATCATCTGCAAAGGGACAGACAATGCAGAGTAGCAATTTTTCAAAAAAACAGGAGGTACAGAATCCGGGCCAGGGCCCTTGTTTACATCAAGAGATACCAACACTCGGGAAACATCAGAAATGTCAATCAACATATTAGGCATGTCGACACCCTGCTTACAGGATTGTATGGCTCTACTAGGATTAGCCGGTGCCACTGCTTGTGCATAAACCGTTTTAAAAAAACTAGCCAAGAGATTTACTTTATTTATGTCACTGTTTGCGAAATTATTCCCATATGTCATCTCCGCAGGCAGTTTAACCCCCATTGAATCCCCAGTATCAGAACTCAACGATGAGACATGCTTCCAAAATACCTTTGGATTACGCCCACTTCCCAATGAATCCTCAATATTATCAATGTAGTTATTATAACATCGAGATGAAAGTCTCTTACATTCTCGCCTTAAATTACTAAAAACTAAATAGTCATCAGAATCAAATGAGGATTTATAAATTGCATGAGCTATCTTTTTACGTTCTATCAACAGTCTTAAATCCCGTGTGACCCACCTAGGATATGTCGATGTGAATATTTTCTGATTAGGAATATAAGTTTCTATTATATCAGTAAGTATACCATAAAAAGCATCAGTCACAGTGTTTACATCTGTCATATTACTAAATAATTGTCCCCAATCTATCCCGTTAAGAGCATCATTTATTACATTATAATTTCCCTTGTTAAAATTTTTGTACACCATGGGTTCAGTATTGCGAGCAGATTCATAGTTTAATTGTACACGTATATCAAGAGGTGGATGGTGGCCGTCCACGGGAAGCAGAGCATCACTAGATGCACTGACATATACACCATTCATTCGTGTCAATACAAGATCTAAGATTGTGTTATTCATATTGGTAATTGTATTAACTTGGCGCATGTTGGCAACATGGCACATATCCATTAAAATACTAGATCTTCGTGATAATTGATTAGGTCGTGGATTATTTTGATCATCGCTCAACCAAGACATCTCCGGAAGATTGTAATCTCCCAAGGTTAAGAGTCCAGCATTTGGGAAGTCAGTTGTCAGCCTTTCAATCTCCTCAGAGTGATGCTGGTAAATATCTAGTGATGATGACGGTGGTATATAGGTACAACCAATGATAATATTAGATTTATGCTTGATCTTTATAATAACAAACACCTGCTCAACATCATCATATATTGTTTTAATTAAACGTGATGTATACTTCTTGTTGACCGCTAATAGGACTCCCCCACCTCTTCTTTTACCACTATTGCTCGAGTTTCTGTCTACTCTAAAAATATTAAAATTGTTAAAACCAAGTTCGGCATCAGATACCCCAGCATCCAACCATGTTTCCGTCAGTGCTATAACATCACAATCAATACCACACACATTTACATTTAATAAATCCAGCTTTGTTTTGATTCCGCGCGTATTTTGATAATAGCTGATTAGTTTTTTGAGGTCTTGTGGGTCTCAATAATAGGCCTTCCCTGTATGTACTTTATATATATATCTGATTCCCCTTTCTTCCTTCTCTCATTAAGCTCAATTTTTAGTTTCTTAAGTTCAGACATTTGTGAAGGTGTTAGGTCATCATAAATTCTAATTTCCCTATTAATACTATGCAGTTCTTTTTTTCGTTTAAGTATATTTAAGGCTTGTTGTTGGTTGTTCAGAAAAACTTTCAAAGGCCTCGGTTTATCTTGCACTTTCCTTCCCAAACGTACACATTTAATATTACTTTCATTCAGTGTGTCATCAAACTTGCATAATACACCCTGAAGCATTTTTTTATCATGAGAAATGGATTCATACTTGTCATTATTCTTATTTTCCTCAAGGTTGCACACAATTATATTATTTCTTCGTTTCAGTCTATCCTCCATCTCATATATCATATATCAAGCCACCCCTGCTTCTTGATAAAAAGCAGGGGTGGCTTGTTTATTCTGACTAATAAAGCTACAATGTAGGGTTCTGAACAAAGCTTCAAAATATTGAATATTCTTACCACATTAAATATGTAGTTTTTATGAAATTGAAAATGATCACTTAAGCCAGCCTAGAGCTAATGCGTAAGCGTTTGGACACCTTTCTAATTTCTTCCGATTAGATTTTGCACAATGTTTCATTGCGTAAACATGGTTCTCCAATCGAGAAGTCTGATTTGTTTTGTCAATAAAAATGTTTGTAAGAAGTAGTGTACGTAACTTCGTTTGAAACATCTACATAAGACAGTTTTCTTATCTTTGTGTCGATGACATTTATTGTCTCACATGATTTGTTTTGACATTTAAACCTCTTCCTGTGAATAAAGAGAATTCAGATAACAATTATAACTAATAACTATGGCTTGGGATGGAAACCGGACCCGTCCAATTATACTCAAATGTCAGGAGAGTCGAATAAACTAACTGAATTTGACTGTTTTCGATACAAACTACGAATTTTTCTGCTACATACAATATCTTAGGATTTTACTGTTTTTGAAAAATGCAGATTTTTAGAACTCGACACAAAGAATATTTTTTACACACTTTCTAAAAAAATGGATTTGCTTACTATTGATAATTATGTTTTTGTATTTAAAATTTAACTGTATTTATTCCTTATTCAGATGAAAAAAATGCTTTTAATGCCTTACTAAAGACACCCAATTAGTCGTTGGAAGTCTATTAAGAAAAAAATTCCAAGGTTTAGCTCATTCTGGAATAATGTCTTAATTTGTTCTGTGAAATTCTAGATAATCAAGTCTAGTCTTGATTATTTGGGAAATATGGCGTCTATTTATTCCTAAATTCTCGGCATTATAGAATTTCTGCCAGAATAAAATATTACAAAGAAGGTAGAACGGGTTATCCCAAGAAAAAAGATTCGATGACATATATCTTGCAAAAGAAACGAGTTTTGTTTATAAAGCCTTAATTATACTTACTTGACAGCCAGTGTGTCGCAGAAGTAACGCTCTTACCTTTGACTTACGAGGTTCTAGGGTTCGATTCGTGACCAAGGGAAAAAAAGTAATTATTTAAACTATTCTGGGGTCGAGTGTTACATGCATGTTTTTAGTTCATTCAGTCGCGTTTGTAACCATAATACAACAACCATACATTAGTTTGGGACTAGCTCGATTTGTGTGAATCGTCTATACATGTTATGTTATGTCTATACATACTCAGTACCGTCCTTCAAAAACCGCAAGTGTCATGTGACGTTCTATAATATAACATTATGCATACAATAAATGTGGCGCCGAGTTTCGAAATCTGCTATAACACATTTTTGTGATTTGGAGAAATTCGATAAAAACTTTTATGCAAGCATTAAATGTACTTTCCTGAAGTCAAACAAGTTTGTTTATTATAAGATTGTAACAACAATTCAATTGAAAAATATGATAAGTTGCCATTGAATAAAAATAAACTGTTCAAATTATCAAATCAAATAAAATAAATAATTATTATTTTGTTTTGTGTTATTGTTGAGTATACTATAGATCAGCACCTGATGATGCGAACTCGGAGTCCGCGAAACCGGTCGTGCGTTAGTCTTACTCAACAGTAACACAAAACAAAATAATAAATATTTATTTTATTTTATTTGATAATTTAAAATGAAGTGTTACAAAGTTAATGCCGATACAATTAATAAACTGTTCATTTTGTGTACACAAAAATAACTCCTATTGGTCGGTTGAGTTATAAAGGATATTAAAAGACACATTAAGGGATACAACGGGATTCTTTTCTCATCATCATTTTATTTTAATTTTTTTAATTAATTAATGGCGAGTGTTTTGAAAGAAATAATTTTCTATGGTTGAAGAATATTTAACTACGAATCCAACGACATAATATATAACTCAATCTTCGTTAAATAGCAGCTAATTATAGCAGATTTCGAAACTTGGCGACACAAATATAAATTGGAATTAATAACACATAATAATATCACAGGAATTAGTACGAATACTTCAAGTAAATCATATTGAATAACAAATATTAATTTAATATCATAGAGCACCATATTCAAAACTCACTCAATTCACAGAATACGTACAAACAGTTAAGCAGCCTTTATTTTAACTCTTTCAGGGCCGTGAAGCTTTCAGAGTAATTTTAAAAATCTATCTCTATTTTATAATCGAAATGTAAAAAGATCGGGTTGAAGTTGTAGATTGAATAAAACACTATTATATAATTTAATACATTTTATTTTGAAATATCACAGACAATAAAGGAAGAAATGTGTTGTATCTTCCTAAATATAATAATTATACGTATTTAATTATTTAATTGAATAATTATCTATAATACAAATTATGAATATGATTACTTATAAATGTGATTATTTAAAGTGATTCAAAACACCTGCTTAAGTATTTAAAATCGATGGGACAATAAATAAATATGGAATGTATAAATTAACTGTAAATGTCGAGGGTCAATGATTACGAAGGGTCGATTAAAAAAATGTATCAGTAAGTTAAATTTGTGATGTTGAAAGTATTTATTATATAAATGTTGAGAGGCAGATAAAAAAAAATTAGATTAAATAAATGTTATTAGTCAAAGATCTAAAGATGATTAATATGCCCAGAGATAAAGATGTCTAGGAAAAAATGCGTTAAATATGTTGAATGGCAACTGTGTGAAACGATCAATCAAAAATGTTGACTGTCAATAATGTATAGATTAGGATTATATAAATGCAGTGAGTACACGACATGAATATAATTATCAAATAAATATTGGTTGAGAATAATCAAAAAGAGATCGACTAATTAAATGTTGAGGATCACAAAATCGATAAACTTCATGGTTCAATGCTTTGAATCACTAATAAATAGTTATAATAAACACTTATTTTTAAAAATGTTGTCCATCAAATATCCATAATACATTTATTACTTTATAATATATTTATACACATATATTTATTTATATAATTTCTAGAAATTTAATTATAACGCCAAAATTAAACCAAGCAATTATAAATCTATATTTTGTTTTATTATATTTATTCTAAACTAAACATATATTTTTAATTTTAATTAAAATTATCGAAACATTGATTAAAAAGTTAGTATATATATACAGAGATTAACAAAATAATACACTCGTATTAGTAAGATATATACACTAAAATTTTAATTGCACATTTTTGAAACCTTTTTCGACTACCAAGTTTTTTTAAACACATGTTGAGAGACCATTGATGTATTCATATTAATTTTTATTTATTTGTAGTCTTGTCAACAGGTAAAATATGTAAAAATAGACAATAATCAACAAAAAAGACAATGCTGCTTCCCATTGTAGGTATTTATTTAAGAGGATCTCTGAGTGGTCTCTGTGGATGGTTGGGGAGATTCCTGCATGGGTGGGGTTTTGGGAGTGGTAGCTCGGACACAACACATTTATGCTTGTAAAGGGGCACAACATTGTTCATATTTCCTGTTTTGTTGTATTTTTAAATATGTATATGTTGGGCCTGTTGGCGTATGTTTGGATGAAATAAATAAATAAAAAAGACGACTCAAACCCACCTTCTCGAGAAATGGAGCTAGTATGTTCTTTGTTTTCAAAATTCCCGCACAGAAATGAAGAGGTCGTGATTTTTTTCAAATTGCTTCATCACATTGTGAATTTGGCGACGAAGGAATAGAAATATGAAAAGCTGAGTATTTTTTTGAAATGCTCAAATTTTTCAAAATATGAATATCTGAATCTCAGGAGTAACGCAAAATTGTCTTGCCCAAGGCTACGATAAATTTATTCACCTGGAACCTAGAAAAAGTTCAGGGCACTATTGTTATCCTTGGATAACTTTTATCGCCTTTGTTAATCGTCTGGCGATTCGATTTTTTTTTCAATATCTATCTAGGTTTTTGTTATACATCCAAATACACCTTTTTCAGTAAGCTAAAAGTTTGTGTCGTGAAGTGGGAGTTTGCCGGCACCTGGGATCGAACCGCGCACATTAACAGCACAATAAATTTTGTTGAAGAATATCACCTAGTGGTAATGCCGTATTACATAATATCAAATGTATTGTCTTTATTCTAGTAGAATAATAGCAGGAATTTATCTATCTCTTTATCTGTTCTTTCAGCTTCATTGCATCTACTGAATGAAAGGGATAGAGAAGCTTGACTGAATTTCTATTACAAAAATAAATACCCGTAATAATGAATCAATACAGATTTACTGCAAACTTAATATGTATAGTTAGTTCATTAGAGTAATCAGAAGATCTCTATTAATGATACTGATTTATAAAAAGCTTTTTCAAACCATAGCGGAATAAGAAGAAAATAAATTAAACTTCCAGCAAAAGTTCTTAGCTTTGGGATAAAATAAGACACCCATGTTTAATGCTTTCTATAAAATAAAGTTTTAGGAGTGGCATTGTGTAAGCTGCAGGCTTGTCAGAAACCCAGATTTTCCTTGAGAATATTACATTGTAAAAAATATAGATAAAAGATAAAAGGTTTATGTAGATACGAATACCCGAAGTCCTAAGAAAGAAGAATCTTCTATTATTTTATGAAAGTTTTTCAGTGTCCTTTTAAAAACAAGTATTTGTTTAAGACACCTAAAATCTGAAGTTTATTGAAGAGAGACCCACCTCACACCCGGATATCTCAGGAGCCGTTAACTCCTACTTATCTGCACATTCAAACCAAAATTGTCCTCAAGGGTGAGCCATTAGGGAGGCCTGATGGGTCATCCGGCCAAAACCGCCATCTGAAGCGACAAATTGTGTCACCTATCATGAGTGTAACATTTTGAACGTTCACGTAATGCAGTAAGTCCGCTGGCTACTAGTCTTTTTTATTTCTTTGAGTCTGGATGATATAGGAGCTCAGCTCTTCAAACATCCAGGGTAAAGAAGTGGGAAACCCTTAATGGCTACTAGAATGGTGTATATATATTTTATTTAAAAAAAGAAGATATATCTGGGTTTTGTTTTAAACCCAAATACAACCTTATACATCTTTCACCGTAAGCTAAAAACTTGTGTCGTGAAAGGGGAGTTTGCCGGCATCTGGGATCGAACCGCGGACCTCTTGTTCATGAGGCCGAGACCTCCAGGCTACTTACGAATTCAGAATATAGATTGCAAATTAGTGGACGACATGTTTACATATTCTATGCATTGAATAATATGCTGAATTTGCCACTTGTTGAAAGTTAGATAAATAGAAGTTTACAGACTTCTGATGTATCAAGACATGCGAGAAAAAATTCAATGTTACTCAGCAAGGGATAAACATAAGGAAAATAGATTGATAGAAACATTTGCAATATCATAAGCATAAAGATTTAAGTAGAGACTTATAATAATTCAAATTTACATTACAATAACTTATCCTTAATTATAAATTATTAATATGAAACATTTTAATAAAGTAAACACATTTATGTATACATTGTACATTAATTATAATAATTTAAACATTATTAGTGAACCATTATTGGGTAATAATACATAATAATAATTATAGAACAATGAACAGTTATGATTATAAATTTATTATTAATTAAGATCGGACTATATGAAGATACATATTGCCATATTTTGATTACTATCAATAAAGATTGTTGCATAATTTTACTTTTATCATAAATTTATGCATATTATGATGATATAATGTTATGAGATTGCATGTTTGTGCTGATTGTATAGCTTCTTGAAAAAAAAAACAGAATCAAATTGTGTGTAGTGCAAAAATATCGAATTTCATTATTGACTCGTAAAACGTAGGTACTCTTTAATTTCTACCCCTTCCATTGTGGGAATAAAATCTCGATTTTGAAATGATGTGTTTTTATAAATGCAACATTATTGCAGCCTATTCCCATCCACTCCGGACGAATGGCTCCCTCCATTTCTTTATTTATTTGCCAAACGCATACAGTTGATTTTATCAAATTACCTCTACATCTCAACGATGGCCTTTCTATGATTCAGGTGTGATTCATTGGTTTCCAATTTAAGAGGTCTTCGTCTGTTTTTCACCCTGAGCTTCTGGCCATATAACTTGGATAAAATCTACTATATTTTGAATATAAATTATGTATATTTTTTAACATTTTGCGTAGCGTAAACAGTTGTATTATAACATATTTTAGAATATTAACATAAAACACTGTTTAAATTTTCACTATTAATTTTATTAAACTCGAGTAGATACTTTCGTCAAGTAAGTTTGCAATTTTCACAGTACTCTTGAAATGTCAAGTTAAATTGACGAAATGACTTGAGTTCAATAAAATTAATAGTGAAAAGTAAAACAGTGTTTTATGTGAAAATTAAATATGTTATAAAAATGTCATTTTACAATGTGAACACACAAACCCTAGAACATTTGAAAAGAAATCTTTGTTTTTTTTCTATTTTTATGTGTTCATATACGCTTGCTTGAAGATTACTTACTGAAAACCAATGTATGTATTAAGTCGCTACTAATTAAAATTAAATTTGTAAGCTATTATCATAATATTCAAGTAGATATTACATGCATAATGTGTTTCATTGGTAGTTATACTTGTATTACATAATTTTTTGTTAATACATTCATAATAATCACAAAATGTATACATGTATAAGGCTTTGGCCGTAAATATTTGTAAATAAATAAAATAAAAATAAATAAAATATTTAACCGCAAATAATCCGATCTCTATTAATAAATAAAACTGCTCGCATTAAAAATGATATTCATATGGAAAATGTTTATGTTTTATTGTGGTTTTCACAATACTGTGGTTACATTTATTTATTTGTAGTTTCATAACGATTTTATACTCTTTATAATGTTATAATGTGATAAATTAATATTTTCATTTAATAGACATTTTGCATGATCATTTTATTACAAATTTTGGTATAAAGATAAGGAAAATGGAATAATATTTTGGTACACGTACTCCGAAATGAGAAATATGGTTTGCTCCAACTTATCTTGAGGGTAGTCGCGGTGCGGGAAGGCGGCAGACGTCCTGGCTGAGAAACATCAGAGAGTGTACCGGGATCAGAGGGTGGAAGAGTTGTTCCGGCTACCATAGGACAGAGAAGCATACACCAGGGTGATAGTCAACGTCTGGGGACCTGACATGCCACTTTAAGAAGAAGAAGATGTATCTTCAGCACTGAGTTAATTGCACGGCAGCTGGAGGGACGTTATAAATATGCCAGTACGATGAAATATGATTTATTAATTATTTAAGTAATTTCAACAATATACATAACTACTTCTATTACACCATCACGGGTATTTCACAAATGGGGTAGCCAGCAGACCAGCCGCATGTAATAAACATGCAAGCTCTCCTACATGTGCAAAAAATTAGGGAATTCAAGGATGGGTAAAATGGCCTTATTTTGAACACCTGTCTTTTGTAGGAACCTCGAAAATAAAGGTCCTACATTACTCAACACAAAATGTCTGTTTTTATAAAAATATTCACACATTTATATGATTTGTAACACAATATGAATGAATATTTCTTTGACTATTATTGTTGTTATTATTTATATATGTATGCTGAAGAGGTTGCAGCTCCCAGGGAGAATATTGAGAAGAGATTGAGTGAGACTTGTGATATATAGAAGAAGAAGATAGACGATAAACTTGGGTCCTGAATGAGCGCTCGATGTAGCACTTTGATTTCCGTGTTGCATCGCTGCTGGGGTCTCACCTGTAATAAAAATAATGAATATTGATTAAGCTACTATACACCGATAAATTTTTCAAAAATCAAGTGAGGCTTAAAACTTTCGGTGTGGCATTAATTTGAATAGAATTGTAAAACTAGTGAGTGGATATTTCTATAGACTGCCTCTGAATGTACTACATATATTTCATACTCTATGTAGATCAGGGGTCGGCAACCTTTTAGCTGTGGTGTGCCAAGCCACTCTACCAATATGATTCAGGGTGCCGCCTTAATTCTAAATTATATAATGGGGTTCTAGAGGAGAAGAATTTTATACCAAATTTATCTTTTAAACATATTTATTAAAAAAATAACATAAAATTCTATTTTCGCGATTTCCCTGATTACTTTGTAGAGTGCCATTCAGAACCCCATCGCGTGCCAAGACTGGCACGCGTGCCATAGGTTGCCGACGCCTGCTCTAGATCATGGGTGGCCAACCTTTTCAACAGCCGGGCAAAATTTCAGAATGAGATTTTCTACCGGGCCGCACAAGTATATTGATATGTACTCCATATATGGAACATTTGATAATTTTAAAATTTCTACCTCCCTGTCAAAATGGTATAGGAATTTGAAATGTTTCAAAACTCCTCGATTTTCTTTAAGCATAATTTCTTTTAATACCTCTTTCAAAAAAGTAACGGGTTGGTTCCTTTACCGACTGTTATTAAAAAAAGTGTGCATATGCTTCGCGGGCTGCACGTAGACACCCACCGCGGGCCGCGGGTTGGCCACCCTTGCTCTAGATACAAGAGTGTTTTATTTAAGCGTTTTTAATACTGCTAGTTATAAGACTGTTAATCTTGGCAGCCAATTTTGAGCATTCTAATTTGACGCTTGTATTGCTTCACTCTATGATTTTAGACTTGAAATTTATTTCATAGTACATATTTTTCAGCAATACGTGTTGCCTGAAAAAGAAGGAAAATGAAAACTTTTGAAGAGTCCTAAATTTAGCAGTAGAGAAACAAGGATAAACAATAAGTAAATACGAAAATTTCGATTTCAGTGTTTCCGTGATTCCATAAAAAGCTGGTATTAAATGTTTCCTATTGTTCAATTCAATTCAAGTACCAGGGAGCAATCATAATGCCAGAGGGTGATCTCCGGTCGGAATTACCAATCCGCATAGGAGCAGCTAGCGGGGCTTTCAATAACATGAACAAAGTTTGGAAGGCGTCTGGACTCAGCATCAGGACAAAATGCCGCTTGTTCAATGCGTGCATCATCCCAATCCTTCTATATGGCTGTGAGTCTTGGCATTTAACCAAGGCTCAAGAGCGGAAGATAAAAAGCTTTGAAAACAAGTATCTTAGAAGGATTTTGGATGTCAAATGGTATGAACATGTTACAAATGATGCTGTGCGCCGGCGCACCCAGCAGAGACCTGTAATCTCCGTAATACAGGAGAGACGATGGTCCTGGCTGGGACATGTTTTGAGAATGCCTAATGATAGTTGGCCAAAAAGAGCACTGTTATTCCGTCCGCAGGGGTTCCGTCGGCCCGGGCGTCCCTCTTTCACAATACACCGTTCCTATGACAACGATATCAGAGCGCAAGGAATGTCGTGGAAAGAGGTGACGCAATTGGCACAGAGACGCTCTGAATGGAGGAGGCTGGTTTCTGCCCTGTGCTCCCGAGAGGAGCGTTGAGGGCGATGAAGATGATTGTTTTTCACTTACTATGAAGGATATGTACGGTGACACTATCTGGTTTGGCATTAGCAGGAGCACAAGTATAGTTCCCTGCATGTCTCGGTTCCGCATGTTGGATGACCAGTTCACTGGATTTACTGGCGTGAGTCACCACGACTCCATCTGGAAAGAAAATTTGTCTTATTCAATTAAAAGGCACAAAACATTCTAAAAATATTGAAATAAAAGTGTTTGCGCGTAATACAATACACTTTACATAATAATAGCGTGTTTGTAAACACAAGCTACTTTTTTTATTTTTAAAGACTATTAAGGTATAGAGCGATTTATTTATAAATCTCCGATTATGTAGATGATGTAAAAAGGTTAATCTCCCCAATTCGTCTCTGTTACTACAGCTATTCCCTATCACAAATTCCAAGAACATCATCTACCTCTATACTGTAAATATAAACGAAATTTTATATTTGTTTTATTTAGTAGGTATAGATGAACACCAGATGAAGGGGACACGAAGACCACATAGCCAATGGTGCGGTAGCATTATATTCAATAGTAACACTAAACAATAATAAATATTATGCATGTTATTGCATAATACTTTATTTACTCCCTTTCTATTAAGGGTTTTCCTTTTTGAATGCAGGATTTTTACAACTTATACAAGATTCGCTCATGCATTTAAACATGCTTGCAGGATTAGTAAATGCTTAAAATGCGCATACATTTTGCATCACAATGCTAGCAGAATACTAGTGGGTTGCAACCGGATATTATAAATACTAACAGACGTATATAAATTAAACTGAATTATATTTATTTGTTCATTCTCTGCCATTTTCACTCTTTCTTCATCTGTGAACTTATTTTAATTAAAATGAGATATCAATCATATTTGAACCACTCTAGATTAATCAATCCAATTGATCATACTCACCGATAGTCAACCTATTTGAATAGGTATTAACTAGGTAGGTATGTTGTATTGTTGTATATGATACACATACATATGTGAATTTCCTTAAAGAGTACACAACATAGAGTCTCGACGCTTATGAATCGACTCAAGGCTTGGTTAAGTTAAGACCTAGATACCTATTCAAATAGGTTGACTATCAGTGAGTGTGATCAATTGGAATGATTAATCTAGAGTGGTTCAAAATATGATTGACATCTACACTTCTTGTAAGTAAAATTCAGTTCCCGACATACAATTGTGTCAAAAAAATCATAAAATAAAATGAGATATATGTTTTATTTTTGTAATATTTTTTCTTCTGGTTGAACTTACCGATATCATAGTTGATCATTCTGTTCTCATGATACCAGAAAAGATATGTTGGGGGCTCAGTAGACTTTCTCACTTGGCAGATAAGTCTTAGCATAGAGCCTTGCTGAACTATCTTGTCAGGGCCTCCGATAATCTCAGCATTCGCTTCTGAAAAATGATAAAAAGTTTACCTTAAAAAAATTATAATATTTATCAAACATATTTTGAACCACTCCTCAAAGAGGTCTGGTTAAGAGTGCTCTTAACCAGGTCTGAGTCGATTCGTAAGCGTCGAAGCTCTGTGTTGTGCACTCCTTGAGGAGGTTCACATATGAGTGTGTGTCATGTACAGCATGCCTGCCTGGTTAGTGCCTGTTCGAATGTATTGACCATGGATGAGTGTGGTCAATTAGAATGATTGATCTGGAGTGGTTCAAAATATGTTTGACATCTACACTTCAAGTAAGTAAAAAATCTAGTTCCCGACATCCAGTTGTGTCAATAAATTTATAACACATAACATTTATATTTCAGCATAATAATTACGTAGTGCAATAGGTATGGGTTTTTGTCAATTTTTTTCTTGATTGACATTGAACTCTTCACCAGCATCTTTGAAAAGCTAAGATTGCTTAATTTTATCTCTGAAAAATATTTCCAATATTGTATAGTTCGTGAAAGCGACTTTCCAAAAGTAGTGAAAACCTCTTTCTGAGGGCTTTTTGAACACATCGTATTAAGTACGACTAAAAATATACTTACCAACTATTACAAGTTTGACATATAAGCTAGTTGGAGGATGAGTTGGTACTTGGCACTCGTACATTCCGGCATCACCTGGTGCTGCAAATCTTATGTGGAGAGCCCAGTCCTGTAACACAAAGTAACAAAATTACATTCACATCGAAACATGATGAGATGGGGTTTCCTGTAGGACGAACTCAGTTCTCACTGTGGTACTGAGAAATATATATTGTCATTATATCTAGTAGAGTATACACAATATCCAGTCACAATATGGGTGTATAATGGGGGTTATTTTTGATAATTTTTCAGTTGTTGTCTAATTAGTTTTACACGAGACAAGAATTACAATATCAGATTTCAGTTCATGTTCCAAACAAAATGAGTTCAGTATTGCATTGTCAATGATAATGAACAGGTAGTGTTCGAAAACGTTCTGACATTTGAATAGTCAAGTGGAAGTAATATAGTGTTTTGTGATATTTTATTTTATCATTGTACAAAATAAAAATTTCTGCGTAGTAAGCTCAGTAGACTTTTAGACCAATCAGATGTCGTTTGAAAATTAAATTTGATGAAAAATTTATATTTACCCGCGGATGCCTTCCATGTGCTGTGAAGAACCTAGGATCAGCACTGTATGTGACCAGACCCACGGTCAGTAACGAATGGTTCTTTTTTCTTATCCATGTCACCTGGAAAACAAAAACAATATTTATTTAATTTACAACACCTTAATTCCTACGTACATACAAATGTAATTGCTTACATTGCTTACGATTTTTTTGTATTTCTCATCGAGAGGGAAATTACAAAACAATGTTTGTTACTTGACCGACTTCTTCAATTGATTGATTTGGGACAAAAATTATATGAGCGAAGTATTCGGTATCCACACAACAAAATATTTCTGTGTCGAATCCTTACTAAACTGTCTTACATTCAACAACGTATTATTAATTGTATCAGTATAGGGTACCAAAATAAGGTAAATTCAAATTAAACTTGTTATAATATATATTTGTCGAGTTCTGTTCAATTTTTTCTTAATAATATTTCAATGGAAGTGTTATTTTTCTTTTCCTCTAAAAATTAAGAACCTATTTCCTTTACAAAAACCTCAATAAAAGTTGGTTATTTGCTCTTAGGGCTGAGTACCTAAGCCAATGTATAAATTGCTACTTGAAACTATTTGTATAGGTAGATGGATATATTTTTTGGGAAGAAAAGAGAGTTTTTATTGCTCAAGTAACAACAGTCAAGCTTTTTAAATCCCAGTGCTTCAGGTTTATGAAACATTATTTTCTCTTGTGAAATTTTGTAATTCTAAAAAGTACAAATATTTTATGAGCACTAGACACTTAAAATTATTACTGGAGGGACGCGGTGTATTCAGAGAGGGGCAGATTCTCTCCCCTTACAAATATAAAACAAATTAATATTTAAAAAAAATAGATAGAAAAAGCATAACAAATATGGAAAGAGGTTATCTGTAACCTGATGAAGCGGTTGGTAGTCTTTCAATCGATGTTTTCAGAGTAAGATTTACAACAAACACATATTGCTCAATGGGAGGACGTTTGAGTTTATTTCGAACTCAGATTCACCCTTTTTTTCTAAATATCGCTTTTTCTTCTTGGAACTTTCGGAATAGAAAGTATATTGCCAGTTTTTCCTATCATTTTACTAATTTCCTGTAAAAGTAAATATTCGCAAAATATCATCTACAAGACAGTAAAACTATTTACAGGGTCGGTGAATCTGCTCCCTCAACTATTATGAAAAATCTTTGGTACAGCCTTGCTAGGAAGATACCTACTTGATGATATCAGTCGTCAGTTGAAGGCGGTAAAAAAAACTTAAAATTATCGGTTAAGGTTGAAGAAATACGGTCAATGGAAAATAATATTATAATAAGAAACTGAATTTACCTTAAAAAACCTTTATTGTATAAAAAAAACTCTGATATAAAATGAAAGCACAAGGTTAATACTCTTTTTATTACATTGCTTTACATTCTTTACAGACGAAATATATGTTTTGATTGTATGATCAAATGGAGGTGATAGTTCCACGTCAACAATGGCTCAATTGCGAGCTCGCCCACTGACTCACTCTTTCGCTGACTTAATTGCAAGCTCGCTCACTGACTCACTCACTCATGACATTCATAGCTCATTTAAACTATCTGCACAGACTGACATACTGATTCACTTGTTGTTTATTTTTGTTATTGTCTAACATGATAAATTTATTGTTTCTCTGCCACAACACAGCCTTATGGCTAGTGTGGCTTTGATATTATTATGCATATTTTAATGTCTTGTTTGTAAATTTATGTAATTGTGAAAAATGTTATTTTAATAAAGAATAAATAGAATTTGTTTAAATATTAATATTTTCATGAATACCTAATGTTTGAACATTTGTTTTATATTATTATAAACAAATGTTTTCACAAGGTAAAAGGCTAATGTCACTCAGTATTTTAATTTTATTTATGTTGTACATATATAAGAAAATATGAGCAGCAAGAATTTAAAATTCAAAGTATATAAAACAACTAGAGCCACATCATTGTGAAGCCATTTATTCGAACTTTTCAGATTTGTCTCGATTAAGTTACACATTATATTACAAAGTATAAATATATGTATCCACGTAGGTGTACTAAGTTGAGACATCTACTGAAGGTGAAATATTCTTCTCCAAGATATTTGCGAGATGTTGAAATTCATCGCTGAATATAAGTTGTTGAAGTATTCTATTACTAGTATTTAAACCCGACCTTATAAATTTTTTTTTATTCTTAATAATTAATTAACCCAAGCATACATTTTTTGTAACAGGAATCGGCGTGCATGTATGAGAAACTGGATGAATGTAGAAGAAGCGAAAGAAGTATGTAAGGATAGATCAACATGGCGTTCCGTTCTCTCTGCCTACCCCACCTGAGACACGGTGTGAGGGTATAGTATAGTAGTACATTTTATGTCAGTCTTAATTTAGAGTAGGTACTGAATTATCCACTTTAACAAAGCGAATAATGCAACAACTTCAAATCATACAAAAAGTCATTAAGAGGAGAATTTTAAGTGTTTAACTGAGAAATACAAAAAAAAAACAGTGGCTAACGGAGGAAACCATATTCACTGAAATAAAAAGTTGAAAGGTTGCATAAAATATTACCAGGATTTATGATAGACAAAAAGGTTCTATAGAGACAGTCGAGAAAGCCTAGATGTTCTCTTGATGTTAGAAAGCTCACAAGAAAGCAAGCTCGCATTCATACAAAAATTTCAACTGTCAAGTCTGTGATATTTTTTTCTCTGCTATCATTTAATTTAATTCATGAAACTTAGTGATTTAAACATAGTGAAATTATATTTAAATTATACCTTGAAATCTCAAGTAATACAGTTATTGAACGGAAATAATATAACACGGTGAGTGTTTCAATACTTCACTTAGAAGAGAATTCATCATAAATACAATAAGATTCATTTTCGCATACTCCGAACAGTCTGGCATTGACATAAAGTCAAAGCATCCAATCACAAACTGATTCGCACAATCTTATATCAACCAATAGCAAAGTATAGAATTTTGATACTGTTTAAACAGTGTTGCCACTTCTTAATATTTTATAGTAAAATATTGAAAGATAATAAAGTTGTATATTTCTTAAGATTGAAGATTGCTCACCATGATTGAAGCTCAGGAAATTATTGACATGGCTAAAAAAGCGGCATGTGCGCTGTCACAACTTATGAATGATAATAGCAAATTTACTAGGGACTTAATCGCTAAAATAACACCAATCTCCTTAGATTTTATGGCGACTGTGAGTGTGGCAACAGCAAAAATTGCGAGCCAAGATTCAGAAATAAAGCATCTCAAAGAAAAGATTGCTTTTTTGGAAAAGGGCTCGACAAATAAGTCGACTATTGACGTGTGTGACACTTTGACCGAGCTTGCAGAGAGAAATGAAAGGTCAAAGAATGTTATCATTTTTAATTTGCCTGAGGCGGATCCTCAATTGTCGCATCCGAAGCAAGTGTCAGATGACCTGGAGCGTACAACCAAACTTGTACAGGATGTTGATAATTTGAGCAATATACAAATTGTAAAGATACAAAGACTGGGAGTGAAGAAGAGTGATACAATGAGACCTATCAAACTTACTTTGAATAATTGCGATGAGGCAAGATCCATATTTTTTAACAAGCATAAGTTGCCCCGTCATGTAAGAGTGAAACAAGACCTGACTGTGATGCAAAGATCTCAACTTAAGACACTATGGGATGAACTTGAAGTCAGAAAGAATAAAGGCGAAGATAATATTGGCATCAGATTCATAAGTGGCGCTCCTAAGATCGTTAACATCGGTAAAAAAAACTAATAAACCAAATTGACTGCTATTACCAAAATATGAGAGGAATTAGAACTAAATTGTCATTGTTGCGCAGGGGTGTACCTGTACTGGATCATGATATCTACATTTTAACTGAAACATGGTTAGACGACTCTATTAAAAATTCTGAGCTAGGTTTCGAGTCCTATAATATATATAGAATGGATCGTAGCGCTAATACTAGTGCTAAAACCAGAGGGGGCGGTGTACTCATTGCTGTTAAGAGGAAATTCCCATCAAAATGTATAAGGATCAAGAACAAAAATATTGAACAGCTCTATGTGATGGTCCAAATGAATTCTGAAAAGGTCGTATTTGGATGTGTCTATATTCCTCCATCTTCACCAGCTGACATCTATAAAGTTTATTGTGACGACTTGGAGAGTTTATGTTCCAGATACCCAGGAGCAAAGTTCTGTTTGTTCGGAGATTATAATTTGCCGGGAGTCACGTGGTCTGAGGATGCTGACAGTACACATATTAATGCTGATGGCCACGAAGGAGCTCAGGAGATTTTGGAGACCACATACTTCTTGGGTATGAATCAATGCAATTATATTCGTAACTCTCATGACCGCATTTTGGATTTAATTTTCACAAGTCACGACCGTTTAGCTGTTGAGAGGTCGGAGGATGATTTGGTACCTGCTGATGCCTACCACCCAGCGTTATATACAAGAATCTGTGTGAGATCCAAAGTTTCGCATAAGGGTTCAACATTTTCTTTTAACTATAAAAAAGGAGATTACGAGGCAGCAGTAAATTTCCTTCTGTGTTGTGACTGGTCCTTTCTATGCGGTGAGAGTGTTGAATTCATGGTTGCGGCGTTCTATGGGATCCTTTATGAGGCAATCAATAAATTTGTCCCATACGAGGAATACAGGATCGGTACCTTCCCGGGGTGGTTTTCGAATGAACTTAAGTCTCTCATCATAGATAAAAAGATAGCTCATAGAATCTACAAAGAAACGCGTGGTAGTAAACATTATGAACAATTCATTAAACTCCGTACTCAATGTAACCATCTTAAATCTAAGTGCTACTCCGATTTCATAAATGAAGCTGAAAAAATTACAGTTGATATGAAAAGTCTCTGGAAATTCAAAAGTTCACTTGACCGAGACCGTGGGGATTATCCTTCAAATATGTACTTAGGTGACAGGAGAGTGAACAATCTAGAAGATACTGTGAACCTCTTTGCTGACTTCTTTGGCAGTGTATTTGAGAGTCATACCAGTGTTGTGAATGATGATTGTGTGCCTTACAGTAAGTGTGTCGATTTATCGGGTTGTAGCATAAGCATAGATAAAATTAGGTTAGAAATTTCGAAATTGAATGATAACAAAGGTGCTGGCCCTGATAATATCCCACCGATATTTTTAAAGAGGTGTGTTGATGCCCTGATTGTACCGATTACTCACATATATAACAAGTCTCTAGCAGATGGTCATTTTCCATCAGCATGGAAAACTGGAAACATCATTCCTGTCTTTAAAAAGGGTGACAAATCTGACGTGTCAAATTATCGCCCGATATGTATTCAGTCTACTTTAGCAAAACTTTTTGAGTCGGTTGTTTTGGAATCCATATTGCCATCTATTTTACAAATAATCGAACCACAACAGCACGGGTTTGTATCGGGTAGGTCTACATTGACAAATCTTGCGATTTATGAGAGTTACATCGCTGATGGTTTGGCGATGGGTTGCCAGGTCGATAGCATTTATACAGACTATAGTAAGGCCTTCGACAAAGTATCTCACGTTGTTCTGTTAAAGAAGCTCTCAATGTTGGGTTTTACAGATAGTTTGCTGAGCTGGTTTACTAGCTATCTATCGGATCGCATACTACGCGTGAGGGTGTCGGGTTTGTATTCATCAAGTTTTCCTGCGACAAGTGGCTTACCCCAGGGGAGCCATTTTGGCCCAATTTTGTTTTTAATTTTTATAAACGATCTTATCCCTGAATTGTGCGATATCGAATTCCTTCTTTTTGCCGATGATCTAAAGTTGTACAAAAGAATTAATGATGTTAAAGACTGTCAACTACTCCAGGATAATCTCGATAGATTGATTGCTTGGTGCCACCGAAATCACCTTTATTTGAATATAGCAAAGTGTCAGTACATTCGTTTTGGAAGATTAAAGAGGATGTTAGAGTTTGATTACAGAATTGAGGGGAGAAGCTTGGACCGGGTAAATTCTATTTGTGACTTGGGGGTGATTTTCGATGAAAGATTGACATTTGTAAATCATATCTCGGAAATTACAGCAAAGGCCATGAAGAGATTGGGATTTGTATTGCGTACCGTATCTGATTTTCGAGATGTGCATGCAATCACTCTACTATTTACTTCTTTAGTGAGAAGTCAGTTAGAGTTTAACACTCCTATTTGGTCACCAACTTATAATACTCATGTAGATGCTGTAGACAGAGTGCAACGAAAGTTCTTGCGATTCATAAATTACAAGTTGGGTATTCCTAGAGACAGATTAAATTACGCTGAGCTCCAATCAATTGTAAATTTGGAAAGTTTATCAGACAGAAGAGTGGTCAATGACTTAATTTTTTTGTATAAGATTGTGAGGGGTTGTTTTGATAGCCCTGATTTGATCGAATTAATTACGTTTCGAGTGCCTGGACGAGGAACAAGAAGCAAAGAATTGTTTCACTGTAGCAGTAACTACACCACAAACTATATTAGACACACCGTGATACCTCGACTACACAGTTTGGGAAATAAATTTCTGACTGATGTGGATATTTTTAATATGAATACTGATGCCTTTAGAAAGATCGTAAGAAATATGTTTAATCCTATAATAGCTTAGTTTCAATGTGGTTTGGTGAGATACCTACCTATATAATATAGTTGAGTCATCTTTTAGACAGTTAGTTGGGGTTGAAATTTGTTGATTTTTAATATTTTATTTATTTTTGGTTACATTTGTTTTATATATATAATTTTTTATTTTTCTATAATTTTTATAGTATCTATAATTATTTTTATTATTATTGTATAATTTTTTTATTATATTTTTTTTTTTTTTTTTTTTTTTTTTTTTTTTTTTTTTTTTTTTTTTTTTTTTTTTTTTTTTTTTTTTTTTACACATGCATGTATATATGTGTCTGTTGTCCAGCTGTTTCTGTGTTGTTGTTACTCTTGTCATTGTCTCGAATAAGTTGTTAAGGTTAAATGAAATGTGTGGAGATGTTGGAAGTATTTAAAATGTGATATAGTTTAAAGAGATTTTGAATGTTTATTTGGTTCGGAAAGGTGATTTGTCATCATATTATGGATTCTATTGTTTATATCCAAATATTTAATGTGCATATTCTTGTTTTTACCTAATGTAAATCCATTTTTTTTTGTTACTATGAATTGTGTTGTACAACAATTTTTTTTTTTACGATAGTTAGAGTATGTATTGTATATAATATTACATGTTTTTTTATTATTGTTAAATATGTTATTAATGGCTTTGATGCCGTATGCTGTTTTAAATAAATAAATAAATAAATAAAGAAAGAAGAAAGCGGATGCAGCATATTATTTATTTATTTCCTGAATACATGGCGTAAGACTTTTGATTTGCATAAAAAAAAACTTATGTAATAATCATTTGTGGGATATGTTATCAAGGTATTTCTCTGTACCATAAAAAATAGACATTAAGGATGTAGGAGACATTCAAAACAATCACATATTTGTACATTTACATACAAACGAAATAAAATATATTTTTAAGTAGGTACCTATAATAGAATTCATTTTCAAGGAATGTCGTAAGGCATTATTATTAATATTTGATTCTTAGAAATCATTTTCGAGTTTGACGTATTTCTCAAGTACCCTTCAATATAGCTTTAATTTGTAAGCTCATTATTTTTACAAACATAATGTAGGGAGACTGGCTCGTAGGAAGGTAGTTAATATTATATGAGAATACTCCATACAGGTAATAATACTGTATAAAAATATCAACGATGTTTTCAAGTATTCGTTAAGTAAGATGAAATTTTTGTAATTTTTGAAAGAAAAAAATGAAAAGTATTTCGTTATCCGTTTAATTGATTTGTAAAAATAAAGATAAATTTATTAAGATTTCAATGGGAGTATATAAGCTCTAATTTGTATTTTTTACCTTTCAAAAGAAAGTATCTTTACAGTTATCAACACAATTTTCTAAAATATTTTTTTATTGCAACTAGAATTTTTCATATTTGTGAAGTTAATAGGGTATGTCTTATGAAAGTTTTATACGATTAATGTTGGCGACTATATTTTCCTAGATACTCAAGGCCTTCCAATTGATTATTTTCTGATATTTCGGCAGGTTGTTCTTAGGTTTAGTGGAAGGCATTGTCTCATTGAAGGAGACCCACCGTCCACCCGGATAGCTCAGAAGTCTGGGGACTTCCATTTATCCGATAAAATTTCTACACTAACAAATTTGTCCACACAAGAGGTGCCATGATGGGCAGTCTGAAGGACTGGCCGGCCAAAACCCCCACGTGTGGAATCTTTTGACTACACTCCTTCGATGTCCCTCTAGCCGAGAGAAGCATATACATACGTAAAATATATCAACAATAAAAGAATTTCCAGCTAAATACATAAGCATAAAAAAAAATAATATAAAATATACACATTCATATAAACACATTGGTACAGAGCGCCGAGCTGAGGTGTCCAGAAACATTAATTGGGTATTTAAGACGGCAAACCGAGGGCCGCCGATGCCGGGGCCATCGATGAAAACGCTTCCCTCCCCAAAGGGACATCCCACCCAGACCAAAGACTCTCCACCAAGGGAGACAGGACAGCACAAAAGACGAAGAAATGAGTTCGCCCGCGACAGCTACAACCACACAAGGTAAAATCAACCATCAAGCTCCTCTAGGAAAGCCGGGGGTGAGCCCGGCTCACGTAGAAGATCCCACCGAGACACCCATACATCTACAAATCTCAAAAAGCCCCTGAAATTCCCAGGACAAGTCATCAACTCCCCAGACCAGATGGGTCTGGGGGTGTCGTCACTCATACTGTCAATCATTACATCTCTCGCATCCGTCAGGAATGGACACTCCCACAGGATGTGTTCCGCAAACTGTGCTCCCGTCCCACAAGCACACCATGGATCATCCGCAAGCCCAAGTTCGAAGAGCTTGGCCTTAAGCTCCCCATGGCCCGTCACCAACTGAACAGCAAAGTGGTTGAAGGTCAGGAAGCCCCTTTTAATCCTCTCTCTCACATCCGGGAGAAAACCGTAGACAAGTCTAGCGGTTCTCCCCCGATCCCATCTTTCTTGCCACACCTCCAACGTTCTCTCTCTGATTCGGCTGAAGGCCCTACTAATTCCCCTATTTCCAGGCTCTACCTGAATGAACACACCAAGATGTTCGGCCCTACCGTCCGCCTTGATCCTACGCCTGGCCACACTGTCTAGGACTTCCAAATCGGCAGGTAACACACCAGCGATGACAGGAAGGCCATCGCTAGCGGCAGTAGTTGTCTCAAGGCAATATGTACGGTTTTAGTACACATTTATTTTGAAAATAAAGTCTTTATTATTATCATTAATCGGAATGTTTTTTAAACAGGCTCAAGGTTTGATTCAAAGGTTCTACTGATAAACTATACTGTAAAATTATCCTAAATATAATACAAATAAAAACGAAAAACACTGAGCATAAAAGTTATCAAAACACCTTAGTGGATAATTGCTAAGTTCCACACCGATTAAGATTTGGTACCAACGGCTTATTCACGCGGTAAAGAACCTTCCTGAAACTCAAAAGAACTGACATATATATAAAAAAAATCTTACCGTATTTTCAGCTATATCATTGACTTCACAATGAAGTATCGCCGTTGTCCCGGTCTGAACTAAAACTGTCGTACAATTGGGGCTTGAAAATATCCCCGTAGGAGTTTTTGGAGTTGTCTTAGGCTTTTTATTTCCTTTACTATGCCCAATTGGCAATTGATTTTTGTTTCCTTCCTGACTCTCCAGCTTTCCAGGAATCTTCTTTCCTATGTCTCCATTATATAATATAATATCTACGTTGGAAGGTTCTATTGTGAAAGGTTCTAATGATGGATCAGGTAGTGCAAGAGATGGTAAAGGTGGTATCTTGGATTCTGGGTTGTGTCTGTGAGATCTGGCCCATCGGTATACTGAAAAGAAAGAAAAAATATAGTAAACAAAATGTTTAAATCTCTAGGATTTGAAACATAAAAAAAATAATATTCTTAGGTAAAAAAGATAGACATTTAAATTTCAAGTCAAATTAAGAATTTTTTATTATTAAAAGTAAATGTTATTATTAAGTCACTAACAAATATGGTTGAATGTTTCTTTAAAACCTGCTTTAAAACTTTATTGAAATTACCTTTGATATTCAAAACGCTTTTTTAAACATTTTCAAGGTTTACTCTGTTTACTGTTTGAGTAAATAAAACATAACATAACAAATAATGTATTTTACAGGAAGTAGAATAGACATTGAACTTAATAAAAAATGAATCGAGTAAAGAAAGTTCTCGTAGCACTTGTGTATAAATAAATAATAAAACAATGTCCATTAGAACCGGAAACTCAAAAGAGATAGAATACGAGCTTATCCTACAACATAAAGCTTTACAACTTAATAGTGAGGCATAGACAAACGGTACTTTTGTCTATTTTATTTTAGAGAAGATTTCTAAAAATTAAAATAAGTTAAATTTCATAAGTTGTGATCCAAAGTTTGAAATAAAAACAGATGGATCACGTGGACGCTTTAAAGCACCATATAATATGCTCACATTTTCATAAAAGAGCTAAAGCCTTAGGACTAAACTGTTGATTCAAAATAAAAATGGCAGCTTCATATGTTTCTTCAGTAAAAAAAAAAAACTACGACAGATGATGCATTCTACTTCAGTGATGAAAAAATCGTGTATTTCATATGAAAATAAAATAAAATCAGCTTGAAAAGTTATGTTACCTTAAGATAATGTATCGAAATAGTAACGCATGTCTATGCCTCAAGATACAACGTATGCTTTTTCAAAAACTTTTTATCACATTTTAAAGTCTAATGATATCCTTCGTAACGATTCAACGCCCAAAATGGATGAGGTATAAATGTGAACTGTGGACTTATTCAATGATCCATGGAAGCTCGGTAATGTATCATGAAAAATTTAAAGCTCTATAAGACAAATGAGCTTAATGGATCCAGAGCTTTTTGCTGAAAGGGTCTCGATTACCGATAATTTATTTCAATATAATGTGTTTTTTTTTTCAAGCACACGAAAATAGGTGTTTCATATCTTTATGTTTACGGTGTAAAAAGTAAAAATTTATAATACCGTTTTGGTCATTTTCTTTTCTTGAAGGGATAAATATTTTCCAGTAGGTTTTTGGTGAAGAATTTATCGATATCTTAAAATAAATTATTTAAAATTAACTTGTTAAAATAACTGCTAAAATAATGTGGTATATAATGTATTAAATAATCGACATTTGTCTTAAAAAAAATATTTATGTTTTTACATTACCCGTGTATGATGTTTTTGTAAATGAATAAAAAAAAATTAGACAATTTTACTATTTCGAAATAAAGTCAATATTTTTATACAGAGGACGTGGATTTCCATGTTACTTGTCTAGTAAAAATGTTTACAAAAAATTGCGCAATCTACCTTTAGATGAAACTCGATAGGATTGGTGAATTACCATAAACCAGTCTAAGCCAATTCGTCAGAAAACTTTTCCTGTTTCGTACTGAAGGGAGTTTGTACAATCTGTTGGTTGTGAAGATGAGGAATCAGTTGAGTAATATTCTTACACATAGGTATGTACATGTAGGTACATATTATGTATATATGAAAAAGTTAAAACTATTATACGAGAATTAACCGAAATATCGATAGGTACATTTAAGTAATCATTTATTCTGGAACAGTTTTGGAATATGCAGAGAGGATAAAGCTTTAGATATCTCACATTACACGAATTAAACATTGTCCATTTTGTTAACATGGCTAAGCTATATCAGATCAATTAATATTAGAATTAATTTTTGTATTTTTTTTTTATTTTTAAAAAGATATATCTGGGTTTTGATATAAAATAAACCCAAATACAACCTTATACACCTTTCACACTAAGCTAAAAGCTTGTGTCGTGAAAGGGGAGTTTGCCGGCACCTGGAATCGAACCATGGACCCCTTGTTCCGGAGGCCGAGACTCTACCTCTAGGCTACCGACGAACTCTAAACATCCACTAAAGTTTAAGCAAATAAATACTGTGAAGTTAATATTGATGACTGTGGTATATCTACAATTTTTATAACTATATCTAGTTCATAAAGAAGATGGCCACCTTTTTATAAAATATTGATCATCTCTGATAAGGTTTTTTTTGTGGTTTTCGCGATATCGCACAAAGGCGAACGCTGGAGATTATATTTTCTTAAAATGTGCTCACGACAATATTCAATATAAATGTATCTATTATTCATTATAACTATTATATATAATATAATGAGTTACAATCCATTGGATTGGTCTGCAACGAGTTTGGTTTTTCTTCTCCATTCGTCTCTATTCTCAGCCAGTCTTTTCAGCTCTACGTATGAGCCACAGTTCATGTCCCTCTTCAGTTGGTCCATATACGCGTCTCTTGGTCGGCCTCTGCCATTTGTCCCCTCGGTCTTACCCTCCGCGATGGCGATGAGTAGTCCTGGGTGCCTGATGTTGTGGCCAATCCAGTTAGCTCGTTGTTGGCCGATTCTCTTAAGAAGTCGCCTTTTTTCGCCTACCGTGGTTAATACTTCTTCGTTTTCGACGTGTTCCGACCAATGGATCTTAAGCATGCGTCTGTAGCACCACATCTAAAAGGCCGCCAACCGTCCGCTTTCACTCTTGCTGATGGTCCACGTCTCACAACCATAAAGCAGAATGCTCCATACAAAGGCTTTAGTAAGGTTCTTCTTTACGCTTAAATCAATATTTGGAGATTCCAATATCTTCGATTTTTTGTTAAAGGCAATCCTTGCCTGATTTATTCTGCTCACGATTTCCGATTTGGAGCGTCCATCCTGGTTTATTCTGCTGCCCAAGTACACGAATTCTCTTACTTGTTTGATGCTCACTCCATTTATGGCAATGTTCGCAGTCGCTTCCTCTCTTCATTTTCTCATTAATAACGTTTATTCTAATATTACTTCTTCACTTTACGTTAGCCTGATGATGAGAGTAGAAGCTTTTGAAAGCCGGCTCGTGATTAATAAAGTTACTGTGGAAGTTCTTAATATATATATATTTTATTAAATAAGTATTATACAACAATAAACCACAAAATATTTGGTCAATGAACAATCGCTATTCAGGGGTAAATTTTGCAAAATTATGGGTATTTTTTCTGAATAATTTTAATTAAAAATAAAAGTAGGTATGTATTTGAATTCAAATTAAAATTCCAAAGTTCCAAACATTCGAAAGTTCAAAGATTTAATGTCCCCATAAAATTATTAAGAATACCGCTAATTACTGCCATCAAGGGTCAGAAGGGTTCGAAATAAAATGAGCTTCGGTTAAAATTAAAAATTAAGTGTAGATTAAACCGTCATTTGTCTTATAAATGTGCTTGAATTAACCGAAGATAACAAAGAGGACGATTCACCACAAAAAAAAAATACCGAAATACATTTCACATCTTTGTATTCCCTAATGACAATCATATTATAGAATAGCTTTGAAATGCCTTGGAAAGTTAATTAATTAACGCTAAATCGTTCTGTATGTTAACTTCCCGTTAATAAAATAAAAGGTAAAGGGGAAATAAGATCTACCAAATTATTTATGTTTTTCACGTACCTATATTTTTTTGATCATATAGATTATATTATTTGCCTTCGTAATAAATAACATAATGATTTTATTATATTTTTGCAAATATTGTAGTTGTGAAATAGAAAAGGAACAAGAAAATATATAATTTATTTACACTATCACGGAATTTCCTACTAGTTTTTCTTATTGTTGTTTTTAAGTACACATATAAATAAGATAAGAAAATGTTAAGTTTTATCGATTTTTGTGGTAGTTTAATTTGGTATTGTTGAAAAAAAGGCCAGTAGATTAACTGCATGTAAAAAACAAGTTATGTAGTTGTCGTTTCCTAAAAAAAACTATTTAAATAAACTTCGATCGGTGTGGCGAGGAGGTAACGTTGCAATGCTTGTAAGTTTTGAGATTCCGAGCTTTTATCTCGGCCAGGGCAAAATATAAAATGATCTTTTTCGAACTGTCCCAAGTCTGTGAACTACAAGTACATATTATTATGTATTTGGTGCGTTAGTGCCTACCCATAATGGAAGATTCACATATTTATTGTTGAAGGGTGTTTGTGTTAACACTGTGAAAATTCATATTTAATAACTTATAAATAATTAAAACACTGTTATATTTTCATTATATTTATTTCACTATATTAAACGTTAGAGTTTAAATAAATGTAGTGAAAATATAAGTGTTTTAATTATTTATAAGTTATTCACATATTTGTTTGAAAAAAAATGGGCGGTCAATCGCGATATAATTACAATGTTATTTAGTCAACTGTCTTAATATTATGGTTCCGATAAGATCTTTAGTAGGGAATGAAGCAAGACGGTAGATCGCCGGAGGATTTGATTAGTGGCGATATAAAGAGAGAGATGGATGTAAAGTTACAAAAGAAGACTGAATAGATAAGAAGATACTGAATAGATGAAGTATTATGTATAAGTGTTGTTTAACCCGGGATGGCTAAGGCAATAAACATCATATTGATAAGTTAACACAATCATACAGATTCATCGCCCTCAACGCTCCTCTCGGGAGCACAGGACAGAAACCAGCCTCCATTCAGAGCGTCTCTGCGCCAATATCGATATCTTAACGCGTCGTCTCATCATCACCCCGCACAACTCTCAGGCGTAGTTAACACACTAACGCATAGATCAAAGACTATTGCCGACGATCAACATCGGTCGGTCGAACTATCGCGCTTGAGGAGAGCCCTGCAAAGCAACGGATACTCTGATTCGATTATCAAGAAGGCATTTGCCCGAGAAGAGACTCAGAGAACCGAAATCGATGATAATACTCGGTTACGGGGCTTTGCAAAGCTACCTTACGTGCGTGGAACTACCGATCGTGTCGGCCGCATACTACGCCGTCACGATATAAAAGTCGTCTTCGCTCCCCATCAAAAGATTGAATCTATGCTGCGGTGTGTTAAAGATCACATCCCAAACGAATCACACGGTGTATACGAGGTCCCGTGTAAAGACTGTCCTAAAGTCTATATAGGCAAAACTAACCGCCGCACATCTGCTCGAGTGGCTGAACACAGAGTAGATGTGAAGGGTAAAAAAACATCTTCTACCCTAGCGATGCATAGTATGACTGAAGGACACTGTATCGACTTCGATTCAGCTCGAACAATCGCCAAACTCAACAACGAGTCTTCGCGCGTATACCGCGAGGCGATTGAGATACACAAACGGGACCACAGTATGAATTCACGTGATGACAGTAAGCGATTACCGTTCGCCTGGCAAACGGTAATCAAAAAAACGCATCACTCATCTTCACGCTCGATCGCTCCCTCTCGCACAGCCGTCAATCATACACCACCGATCGACGTCACTCAAACACCCCCGAACGCAACGACCCACACCCGTACTCGACATGCTAACATAGCCACTCCCCAGCCTGCGCGACGTAGTACCCGCCTCGCTGCACGCTCTCTCCCCACACCGACCGTTTCACGCTGCGGCCGTGAATCGTAGTAGGTGTACGTCGACAAAATCTCCGTTCTCCCTTGCTCATCGACGCCTGCTGCCTTCACGACACCCGCGCCGCCGAAGCCTGCCACCCCCCCTCTACGCCCCAGCTGATGTCAGGTTGAATCCTGCACGAAACGTCGGGTAGAAGCCAACGGTCTTTCTCAAGACCAACTATAAAAGCCTTTCTCAAGGCTACTGTACGTAGAGTACCCAAAAGCGATACTTATATATGAATAATATGCTCTGCGAAAACACCTTTTCAAACATATATATATATACTTAAACCTTTTGTGAAATTTACATACACTGTAAGAAATGTAATGAAAGAAAATAATATAGTAGTAAGATTTATATTATTTTAACTCGAGTATGAAACCCTTTATAAAATATATCACTTTGTTTATTTGTCTGTCTGTACTTTTACGTATCCTATATAGATATTATGTTATTAAATATAAATTGTCCATTAGGTAAAATACATAATATCCCTTAGGTATAAACGAGCTATTTAGTAAGGGATTTACAGTAAAAATCGGTTGTCACGAATATGCTTAGCACTTAAAAATGGTTAATATCATATAATAACCTTTTAGTTTTGAAAAGATATTTCCAATTATTACACGTACTTTGCACACAATGCTGTTAAACGCAATTACACGAAATTCTATAAAGACGAATGATATTTCGACTTCTGTGACTTCAGGTTTCGTATTACCCTGTATCTATTTATTTTTACAGAGAACACCACGTTTGCTCTTCCTTGAAAATTTGTTCAATATACCTACACTAGCTGGCCCGGCGAACTTCGTACCGCCTAAGAATCAATGAACGATTTCATACATACATCTTCTTCCCCTTGTCCTAGTTCGGTCGGGGGCCCATTGCCCCTAAGTATCTAACTATATTAAAGAGATAACTGTCCACCGCTGCTTCCAGGACCTCTGGCCACTCCAAACCAAGCCTTTCAACACATGTTCGACACCTGCCCTATCTTCTGCCCTCTCCCACTGACTTTATGAATGATTAATATTATTAATCTCTTTACAAACTCCCGTAATTGTCAAAGTGTGTCATCGAAGGTATAGTGTAAAAAAATATACCTAATTCATTTGGAACTTTCGCAGTTTAGCGGCCCCACCCGTTGTCGAGTACTTTTTTCCATAGAAAAAGTAATATTTTCGAAACTTGAGGAAATTGTTGCCATATGGTGAATTATTTTTTGGTCACCAAATTTTTGGAAAATTCTTTTATAGGAAAAAAAATTCGCAACTATGAAACTTGAGCGGCCCCACCCGTTGTCGAGTAATATGTTCGGAATTTTAGGAAATTAATTTTCGAAGTGGATTTTTTGCCGGCAAATTAAAATAATTCTACATATGGCAACAATTTCCTCAAGTTTCAAAAATATTACCTTTTCTATGGAAAAAAAGTACTCGACAACGGGTGGGGCCGCTAAACTGCGAATGTTACATTAATTTTTTTTTACATAGACAATTCACACACATCGAGCTAGTCCCAAACTTAGATGAATCTTGATTATGGGTACTAACGCGACGATACCCACATATACAATGCACTATATACATATATATGTAACACCCAGACCCAGGACAATTTGAAAAAGGTCATTCTTCACTTTGCCCTGTCCGGGAATCGAACCCGGGACCTCGTGACTCAAAGGAAAGAGCTCCGCGCCACACCGGCCGACATGAACAATTTATGTTGAACAATTATACTTAACTGAGATTTGTTTATAAATTATCTGCAGTACGTAATATAATTATGTAGGTACTATTTTTTTTTCAGGTAGATTTTACCTATTCATTTAATATTTATAAAAATTCTTTCCATGATTTTTTAAAAATTGAAATATCAGAACTACAGATGTTAATTTGTATGGATAACGTTTTTAATTTGAGAATGTATAGAAAAATTATCATATAAATAGTCCAATCTATAAAAAAAACTTCATTGTTGATTTTGTATAATTCTCCATATTGCATTTTTAGTTGAAATTAAAAATGTATGGCGTAAATAATTTTCTTCGTAATTTTTCTTCTCTGTCTGCAAATTTCACTACACAATCTTGCATCAGAACTACCTACATGAACACATTCTTATTTTCATCTTTAATAGCACAATTTTTGGTTCAATAATAATTTTCCATCTGCAAAAATAAAATACAATTTCAAATATAATCTGTGCACGTCCACATTTATATGACAGAAGATCCATCGATACATAAATATTAGTCGAATAAGTCGGTAGTTACATGGCAATAGGTTGTATCTCGCATTTTTTGCGTTTTCAAGTTTGTTCCATAAAATGCTCAAAATAGTGTAATATTTGATGTGGCAAAAGGATATGTCTCTTTATAGTCAGAATAAAGAGAGAAAAGACGTAACTTATTGACATGTAGAAAGATTGTTTTCATCAACGTGGCAAAAAAACTCAAATATTTTTAAACTGCAAGAAATTATTTAGTGAATGTTACATACATCTTGTAGAAGAAATTATTAAGAGAATGTTACATCTATCTTGTAGAAATAATAATTACCTTCATTTTGATATATAATGCTCGAAATTTGGCTGAAATATCTCTTTTGCAAACTTTGTTTTTGCTCTCCTATAAAATTATGTTTTAGTGAGATACAACCTATTGCCATGTAACTACCGAATTATAGTAAACAAATATTAGTACACATTTCGTTCATATTAGTTATAGTAATTTGGTTCTTAATATAGCAGAACCTACGGATTATTTTAGCACAATGCAACAGTCGACGTGGGGGCGCTAATAGCGTATGGACTCTCCATATTGTTTTTATTTTTGAAATTAAAAATGTATGGCGTAAATAATTTTCTTCATATTTTTTCTTCCCGTGAATTTGTAAGATGTTTTAATAGCCTATAGTTTATTCCGGGCGGAGAAGAATCCAACAAATCAAAGATCATTCAAATCGGTACAGCCATTCTTGAGTTATAAGTGTTGTAACACACACGTCTTCCTTTTATATATTAGATATGTAACACCCAGACCCAGGACAATTTGAAAAAGGTCATTCTTCACTTTGCCCTGTCCGGGAATCGAACCCGGGACCTCGTGACTCAAAGGAAAGAGCTCCGCGCCACACCGGCCGACATGAACAATCTATGTTGAACAATTATACTTAACTGAGATTTGTTTATAAATTATCTGCAGTACGTAATATAATTATGTAGGTACTATTTTTTTTTCAGGTAGATTTTACCTATTCATTTAAAATTTATAAAAATTCTTTCCATGATTTTTTAAAAATTGAAATATCAGAACTACAGATGTTAATTTGTATGGATAACGTTTTTAATTTGAGAATGTATAGAAAAATTATCATATAAATAGTCCAATCTATAAAAAAAACTTCATTGTTGATTTTGTATAATTCTCCATATTGCATTTTTAGTTGAAATTAAAAATGTATGGCGTAAATAATTTTCTTCGTAATTTTTCTTCTCTGTCTGCAAATTTCACTACACAATCTTGCATCAGAACTACCTACATGAACACATTCTTATTTTCATCTTTAATAGCACAATTTTTGGTTCAATAATAATTTTCCATCTGCAAAAATAAAATACAATTTCAAATATAATCTGTGCACGTCCACATTTATATGACAGAAGATCCATCGATACATAAATATTAGTCGAATAAGTCGGTAGTTACATGGCAATAGGTTGTATCTCGCATTTTTTGCGTTTTCAAGTTTGTTCCATAAAATGCTCAAAATAGTGTAATATTTGATGTGGCAAAAGGATATGTCTCTTTATAGTCAGAATAAAGAGAGAAAAGACGTAACTTATTGACATGTAGAAAGATTGTTTTCATCAACGTGGCAAAAAAACTCAAATATTTTTAAACTGCAAGAAATTATTTAGTGAATGTTACATACATCTTGTAGAAGAAATTATTAAGAGAATGTTACATCTATCTTGTAGAAATAATAATTACCTTCATTTTGATATAATATAATGCTCGAAATTTGGCTGAAATATCTCTTTTGCAAACTTTGTTTTTGCTCTCCTATAAAATTATGTTTTAGTGAGATACAACCTATTGCCATGTAACTACCGAATTATAGTAAACAAATATTAGTACACATTTCGTTCATATTAGTTATAGTAATTTGGTTCTTAATATAGCAGAACCTACGGATTATTTTAGCACAATGCAACAGTCGACGTGGGGGCGCTAATAGCGTATGGACTCTCCATATTGTTTTTATTTTTGAAATTAAAAATGTATGGCGTAAATAATTTTCTTCATATTTTTTCTTCCCGTGAATTTGTAAGATGTTTTAATAGCCTATAGTTTATTCCGGGCGGAGAAGAATCCAACAAATCAAAGATCATTCAAATCGGTACAGCCATTCTTGAGTTATAAGTGTTGTAACACACACGTCTTCCTTTTATATATTAGATATGTAACACCCAGACCCAGGACAATTTGAAAAAGGTCATTCTTCACTTTGCCCTGTCCGGGAATCGAACCCGGGACCTCGTGACTCAAAGGAAAGAGCTCCGCGCCACACCGGCCGACATGAACAATCTATGTTGAACAATTATACTTAACTGAGATTTGTTTATAAATTATCTGCAGTACGTAATATAATTATGTAGGTACTATTTTTTTTTCAGGTAGATTTTACCTATTCATTTAAAATTTATAAAAATTCTTTCCATGATTTTTTAAAAATTGAAATATCAGAACTACAGATGTTAATTTGTATGGATAACGTTTTTAATTTGAGAATGTATAGAAAAATTATCATATAAATAGTCCAATCTATAAAAAAAACTTCATTGTTGATTTTGTATAATTCTCCATATTGCATTTTTAGTTGAAATTAAAAATGTATGGCGTAAATAATTTTCTTCGTAATTTTTCTTCTCTGTCTGCAAATTTCACTACACAATCTTGCATCAGAACTACCTACATGAACACATTCTTATTTTCATCTTTAATAGCACAATTTTTGGTTCAATAATAATTTTCCATCTGCAAAAATAAAATACAATTTCAAATATAATCTGTGCACGTCCACATTTATATGACAGAAGATCCATCGATACATAAATATTAGTCGAATAAGTCGGTAGTTACATGGCAATAGGTTGTATCTCGCATTTTTTGCGTTTTCAAGTTTGTTCCATAAAATGCTCAAAATAGTGTAATATTTGATGTGGCAAAAGGATATGTCTCTTTATAGTCAGAATAAAGAGAGAAAAGACGTAACTTATTGACATGTAGAAAGATTGTTTTCATCAACGTGGCAAAAAAACTCAAATATTTTTAAACTGCAAGAAATTATTTAGTGAATGTTACATACATCTTGTAGAAGAAATTATTAAGAGAATGTTACATCTATCTTGTAGAAATAATAATTACCTTCATTTTGATATATAATGCTCGAAATTTGGCTGAAATATCTCTTTTGCAAACTTTGTTTTTGCTCTCCTATAAAATTATGTTTTAGTGAGATACAACCTATTGCCATGTAACTACCGAATTATAGTAAACAAATATTAGTACACATTTCGTTCATATTAGTTATAGTAATTTGGTTCTTAATATAGCAGAACCTACGGATTATTTTAGCACAATGCAACAGTCGACGTGGGGGCGCTAATAGCGTATGGACTCTCCATATTGTTTTTATTTTTGAAATTAAAAATGTATGGCGTAAATAATTTTCTTCATATTTTTTCTTCCCGTGAATTTGTAAGATGTTTTAATAGCCTATAGTTTATTCCGGGCGGAGAAGAATCCAACAAATCAAAGATCATTCAAATCGGTACAGCCATTCTTGAGTTATAAGTGTTGTAACACACACGTCTTCCTTTTATATATTAGACTAGCTGGCCCGGCGAACTTCGTACCGCCTAAGAATCAATGAACGATTTCATACATACATCTTCTTCCCCTTGTCCTAGTTCGGTCGGGGGCCCATTGCCCCTAAGTATCTAACTATATTAAAGAGATAACTGTCCACCGCTGCTTCCAGGACCTCTGGCCACTCCAAACCAAGCCTTTCAACACATGTTCGACACCTGCCCTATCTTCTGCCCTCTCCCACTGACTTTATGAATGATTAATATTATTAATCTCTTTACAAACTCCCGTAATTGTCAAAGTGTGTCATCGAAGGTATAGTGTAAAAAAATATACCTAATTCATTTGGAACTTTCGCAGTTTAGCGGCCCCACCCGTTGTCGAGTACTTTTTTCCATAGAAAAAGTAATATTTTCGAAACTTGAGGAAATTGTTGCCATATGGTGAATTATTTTTTGGTCACCAAATTTTTGGAAAATTCTTTTATAGGAAAAAAAATTCGCAACTATGAAACTTGAGCGGCCCCACCCGTTGTCGAGTAATATGTTCGGAATTTTAGGAAATTAATTTTCGAAGTGGATTTTTTGCCGGCAAATTAAAATAATTCTACATATGGCAACAATTTCCTCAAGTTTCAAAAATATTACCTTTTCTATGGAAAAAAAGTACTCGACAACGGGTGGGGCCGCTAAACTGCGAATGTTACATTAATTTTTTTTTACATAGACAATTCACACACATCGAGCTAGTCCCAAACTTAGATGAATCTTGATTATGGGTACTAACGCGACGATACCCACATATACAATGCACTATATACATATATATGTAACACCCAGACCCAGGACAATTTGAAAAAGGTCATTCTTCACTTTGCCCTGTCCGGGAATCGAACCCGGGACCTCGTGACTCAAAGGAAAGAGCTCCGCGCCACACCGGCCGACATGAACAATTTATGTTGAACAATTATACTTAACTGAGATTTGTTTATAAATTATCTGCAGTACGTAATATAATTATGTAGGTACTATTTTTTTTTCAGGTAGATTTTACCTATTCATTTAATATTTATAAAAATTCTTTCCATGATTTTTTAAAAATTGAAATATCAGAACTACAGATGTTAATTTGTATGGATAACGTTTTTAATTTGAGAATGTATAGAAAAATTATCATATAAATAGTCCAATCTATAAAAAAAACTTCATTGTTGATTTTGTATAATTCTCCATATTGCATTTTTAGTTGAAATTAAAAATGTATGGCGTAAATAATTTTCTTCGTAATTTTTCTTCTCTGTCTGCAAATTTCACTACACAATCTTGCATCAGAACTACCTACATGAACACATTCTTATTTTCATCTTTAATAGCACAATTTTTGGTTCAATAATAATTTTCCATCTGCAAAAATAAAATACAATTTCAAATATAATCTGTGCACGTCCACATTTATATGACAGAAGATCCATCGATACATAAATATTAGTCGAATAAGTCGGTAGTTACATGGCAATAGGTTGTATCTCGCATTTTTTGCGTTTTCAAGTTTGTTCCATAAAATGCTCAAAATAGTGTAATATTTGATGTGGCAAAAGGATATGTCTCTTTATAGTCAGAATAAAGAGAGAAAAGACGTAACTTATTGACATGTAGAAAGATTGTTTTCATCAACGTGGCAAAAAAACTCAAATATTTTTAAACTGCAAGAAATTATTTAGTGAATGTTACATACATCTTGTAGAAGAAATTATTAAGAGAATGTTACATCTATCTTGTAGAAATAATAATTACCTTCATTTTGATATATAATGCTCGAAATTTGGCTGAAATATCTCTTTTGCAAACTTTGTTTTTGCTCTCCTATAAAATTATGTTTTAGTGAGATACAACCTATTGCCATGTAACTACCGAATTATAGTAAACAAATATTAGTACACATTTCGTTCATATTAGTTATAGTAATTTGGTTCTTAATATAGCAGAACCTACGGATTATTTTAGCACAATGCAACAGTCGACGTGGGGGCGCTAATAGCGTATGGACTCTCCATATTGTTTTTATTTTTGAAATTAACTTTCGCTGTCCTGTGATGTACACTACGTTGACATTGCCCCTTATTGTGTGAATATCTTCGTAAATACGCTAATCCCATTTATGATATTTTAGCCAATCCTCCGTCATATATTTGTTAATTGAATAAAAGAATCGCGAAATAAAAATATTTATTGGTTGCGACACAATAAAATATTTTGTAGTTGAATCCGGCGAAAATTTGTCGTATGCATATTTGTATTTATGGCGCGAAAATGTGTATAACATACTTTAATGAACATGATGAATAATCCTGGCGCTATGATCGACTCAAACTGTATTTTAGGTATGTAATTTTTAGTACAACATTTTGACACCGCGGCTCATCTTCGTTGTACTCCTGGCGACACATTAGCTGTGTGCGTGAGTCATTTCGTATCCTTGGTATGTTAGTGTTGTCTACAGAGTGATAATAAAGTATTTGTGATCCCTAATTCCGATAAATATTTATTTACTTTTAATGTTATTTAAATTTTAAACATGTAATCATAAATCAACATTTCACATATAAACACATTTTAGACAATATACTCCACTCCTTTTAAGCATCCTAATGCTTGTGTAAGGAATATTTTTTTATTTATTTATTTGTTATTTTATCAAAAATATTTCCATTATTGTTTTATTTTATTTTTTTGCTACATTGCGCTCATTGATAATATATTTTATGTTATTTTAAATTAAAATATTTTATTTCCATTTAGGTAGGCACTTACACAATAATTTTGATGTGCGAAACTTATGAATTATTTATGTACTTACTTGTTTATAATTTTGTTTTCTTACTTGTGTATGATAATGTTTAGTTAGGTACGTCCATATTATTCTGTTGACTTTTAGAGATTGACATATTTATCATTAAGTGTAGGTATGCATAAGATCAATAATATTTATTAGGTTTTATTTACCTCTTGATTAATAACTTCGTATCTAAGCATTATGTATGTTCAAAAATGTTCACGGTTATATCGTATTATGTTTATTTTTAATTCTGTTATAAAAAATAATAATTATAAGTACATGTACATTAAATACCGTATTTATTACATGTGATCATATTTCTAACTGATTGTGTAATTTAATAATAAATTTAATATTAATTTCATGTCGTATATATAAAATATTATATTTTATTTGAAACACCTTGTCGTTGTCGCAAATATTATCCGTTGAAGAACGCTGCGCAGTAGATCATTACGCACTGCACTCGTGTCGTCTCATTCTTTCATTAGTTTGCTGCTGTTCTAGACGCCGGATGGACGTGTGGATTGTTACTCAAATTTATGACGATCATTATTTTGCATGTTCCGATGTTTTTTTCCATTTTTCAGTCCTTATAATATAATATTTGATACATATATTCACATTTATATGTAGATACAATCTTTATAATTGCTGGTAAAAGCAAAAAAATGTAAAATATTCCATTTTTATGACTAAAAAAACAAGTAATTCAATAATGTACACTGAGTGTACATCACCGGAGCGCGTGGATTTTTTTGCGGCCGTAAGGGAAAGGTTAAAAATGTATGGCGTAAATAATTTTCTTCATATTTTTTCTTCCCGTGAATTTGTAAGATGTTTTAATAGCCTATAGTTTATTCCGGGCGGAGAAGAATCCAACAAATCAAAGATCATTCAAATCGGTACAGCCATTCTTGAGTTATAAGTGTTGTAACACACACGTCTTCCTTTTATATATTAGATATGTAACACCCAGACCCAGGACAATTTGAAAAAGGTCATTCTTCACTTTGCCCTGTCCGGGAATCGAACCCGGGACCTCGTGACTCAAAGGAAAGAGCTCCGCGCCACACCGGCCGACATGAACAATCTATGTTGAACAATTATACTTAACTGAGATTTGTTTATAAATTATCTGCAGTACGTAATATAATTATGTAGGTACTATTTTTTTTCAGGTAGTATTTACCTATTCATTTAAAATTTATAAAAATTCTTTCCATGATTTTTTAAAAATTGAAATATCAGAACTACAGATGTTAATTTGTATGGATAACGTTTTTAATTTGAGAATGTATAGAAAAATTATCATATAAATAGTCCAATCTATAAAAAAAACTTCATTGTTGATTTTGTATAATTCTCCATATTGCATTTTTAGTTGAAATTAAAAATGTATGGCGTAAATAATTTTCTTCGTAATTTTTCTTCTCTGTCTGCAAATTTCACTACACAATCTTGCATCAGAACTACCTACATGAACACATTCTTATTTTCATCTTTAATAGCACAATTTTTGGTTCAATAATAATTTTCCATCTGCAAAAATAAAATACAATTTCAAATATAATCTGTGCACGTCCACATTTATATGACAGAAGATCCATCGATACATAAATATTAGTCGAATAAGTCGGTAGTTACATGGCAATAGGTTGTATCTCGCATTTTTTGCGTTTTCAAGTTTGTTCCATAAAATGCTCAAAATAGTGTAATATTTGATGTGGCAAAAGGATATGTCTCTTTATAGTCAGAATAAAGAGAGAAAAGACGTAACTTATTGACATGTAGAAAGATTGTTTTCATCAACGTGGCAAAAAAACTCAAATATTTTTAAACTGCAAGAAATTATTTAGTGAATGTTACATACATCTTGTAGAAGAAATTATTAAGAGAATGTTACATCTATCTTGTAGAATTAATAATTACCTTCATTTTGATATATAATGCTCGAAATTTGGCTGAAATATCTCTTTTGCAAACTTTGTTTTTGCTCTCCTATAAAATTATGTTTTAGTGAGATACAACCTATTGCCATGTAACTACCGAATTATAGTAAACAAATATTAGTACACATTTCGTTCATATTAGTTATAGTAATTTGGTTCTTAATATAGCAGAACCTACGGATTATTTTAGCACAATGCAACAGTCGACGTGGGGGCGCTAATAGCGTATGGACTCTCCATATTGTTTTTATTTTTGAAATTAAAAATGTATGGCGTAAATAATTTTCTTCATATTTTTTCTTCCCGTGAATTTGTAAGATGTTTTAATAGCCTATAGTTTATTCCGGGCGGAGAAGAATCCAACAAATCAAAGATCATTCAAATCGGTACAGCCATTCTTGAGTTATAAGTGTTGTAACACACACGTCTTCCTTTTATATATTAGATTACATGAATAAGGAAGAAGATGTAAATATCAAGTTATGTAAATGCATTTTTCTAACATTTTTGGTTTTAAAATGAGGCATCCATTTTTTTATGGTCGGAGAAAACGATCCTCTTTTTAAATTTTGTACTTTGGTTAATGTTTCATTATTTTTTATACTATAATAGATATGTGTGCTCTTTTATTTTAAAACCTTAGTTAAATACATTATTTGTAAATATATGTTCATTCTATAAGTGGGTTAGTGTTATACCTAATTTTGTGATACTATAGTTCTGTAAAAACCTGTTGAAATGCCAATAAAGAAGAATAAAATAAAAAAATAAAGGGACGGGTGGGTAAACATGTTTTTTTTTTGTGATGATTATATGTACTTAATAATTTTTATATTAAAAATCACTCAACACGTCTGGGTTGCCGTAACAAGAAGTTTCATTTTAGTAACACCGGGTATAAAAACTGGTTGTAATAATAATATATGATTGTACTTATATTGTTTTTAGGAACATTATTTAGCTTGAAAAAACATTTGAATGCGTAATTTAGTGAAAAGGAACAATTGAATACTACTAGGTACTGTTGTTATCTTTAAGAATTAATTTAGTCTATGTTTGTATGTGTATATATGCGAATACGATTTTATTATTCTTGTACCTATACACATATACATACATACATATAGAGTCATTGTTTTATTTCGTTTTTAGGGCTCTACTCAATCTTTCCAACTAAAGTTTCTCAAATATTTGTTCTGGGGTGTGTAAATATATGAAAACAATGTGAATTTACTTTATCAAATATAAGTAGTTAGAGAAAATCTCTAACCCAAAATTATTTGGCAGACATACCTTTACCAACTATGCTACCCATTCGGATTATCATATTTTTATGGTTATGGAGAGAGCGAAATGCTTTTTTATTACGGTAGTAAGTGAATTTATTGAATGTCATAAACATTCAAGTTTTCCTCTCCGTGCCATGAAAATATTAACAAAAATTAAGACATTCACAATGGGTGGCATGTCTATTGTTGAATTGAAAATGTCAAATGTTATATTTCACTTTTACAGGATAATCGAAAATATATAAAAAAAGTGGAAGATATATGTTCTTTGTCAAGGACTCCACAAAGAAGACGAATAAAAGCTTCTCTCTCGTTGATAATTATAATTTGTATAGTACATACAATCATAATTATGTATTAAGTGTTCTAAAACGAAAGTTTATAAAAAAAAAACATTGTTTTAAGCAAGCTTATCGATGTTATTTGACAATTAACCATTTTATGAAGTTACCCATACATGTAAATGTAGCACACGAATGAACCATACAAGGCTTGGAAAACACAGAAAGAATAAGGCGATGTTGTCTTATTTAAGTCTCATGTGGAATTTTCCTGTGTTATATTTACAAAATCACACTGTAGTTTGCATTTTTTTTAATATGATTTCTGATGGGTGTATATTTACTCAACTGGTTATAGTATAGACAACAATATTTGACTAAAATAATTGGCATAATACGCTTAAAGCGCCATCTATTCGCGGCATAGTGTCTTAAATGAACAAGGCTGAGTATAAAGATGGAGGCTTCAAATATTGTGTGTTTAAACAGAACTTCGATAGAGGGACATAGTATAGGAAACCATGTTACATATGAAATATTTGAAAAATATAGTATATATTATACAACTTTCAAAAAATTCTGATACATGTGACAAGCATGATATAGAGGAATTGGGAATGTTACCCGGGTGTAAAGAGTACTCTTAACCAGCCTATGTCGATTCGTAAGCATCGAGACTCTGTATCATGCTATCCTTAAGGAAGTTCACATTGATTTATCACCAACGTACACACGGTATATATAATATACCTAACTAGTATGTAACCTAATTCATTAGGTTAGACTAGTGGTTAACACACTCGCCTTGCAAGCGAGGGGTCGTGGGTTCGATCCTCAGTCTGGGCAAAAATATTAATGTCCATTTTTCTGAGCAATTCAATGTGTACGAGTCATCTAGAGTAGTTCAAAACTTAATTTGATTTATGATTTCATTAATAAATAAATAAAATGATAATAATTGGAGCATCTTCGGGGCTATATTTTATGTACCTAAAGCAACCTTAAAAGGGAGTTAATATAATTGTAGAAGGTATCTATAACAACAGTGGAACTGAAAATGAAATCAGTTAATTAATTTTAACCGCGTTTTGATATAATGTTACCACTTTCTGAAAACACGAACATACCCTAATTATTTACAGGGTGTCGAGTACCTACTTTACTATTTACGTTGTCGAGTATATTTCAGTGGGTACCCCAACGTACACATCACCAAGTAATTATAATAAAAATTATCGTTTACTCGTTTGTATGTTTGTTTGTTCAGATGCCCTTTGTCAAAACGAATAAAACATCCTCATTGTACACATTTTAATCAGAAATTTCAACAGTACATGTTTAAATAATTTGAAAAAAAATCTATGGTATTAGGTCAAAACTTGAAATCTACAGTTTTGGTAAATTTTGTATAAATGTCGGAATGATTAACCAAAGGTATATATTTTCGTTTTATCACATCTTGATTTTTAAATAACATTGTATAAAATTTGTAAAAACAGTTTAGAATAAGAGTTTCCTTCTAATTGATTATTAAATTTTGAAAACAAACTTTGATTTTATTTCCCTAGAAATGTGCTCATTTGCTGATAGCAAGTTTCGAAGCAAAACTATCAAAAAAATTATATTATATACACAAAACCTTAATAAAAAAGTGGCTTACACGAATCAGCTGAATTGGGTCCATTTGGTACATAAAATAATAAGTAGATATGTTACGTACTGGATAACAATTTATTATTTTTCGCATTAATTTTTTTTCTTTTTTAACACCGAGTTAAAATACTAGTAATTTTATATTTAATTAATTAAACAAAACCACAATGTACATTGTTTCCTGTAATAAACAACTTCCCACTAAGCATTAATATAATTTGAACAAATTTAAAATTAGCATTAAAAGTCAATATTCCTACTTCAGGCGTGAACTTTTTAATATGTGTATCTGCTGATCGGTAATGGAACAGTCAACACACTGATTGATGGTAAAAAAAATAAAGTTGAAAAAAAAACATAGAGAACTAGAGGACCATTCGACTTCCGATGGCTTAGACAGTATTAGACACCCCCTTTAGCATAATCGGAACGTCAGTTCTTTATTACTACAGTATGAGTGTGAGCTCTGATCAGTGGTCTCGAACCTACCGATTTTTCGGTATTTATACCGAAATGGGCCGTGTCCTACCGAAATTCCGAAATGCTCTAGTTAAGTATAATCGGTAGATAAGTATCGGGTATTCAGTAAAAGTACCGGTTACTTATAGATTCGAGCAAATATTCTTTAAGAAAGCCGAGGAGTTTTTGAAATATTTCAAATTCCTATACCATTTCGGAAATTCGGCGACGGGGGGTAGAAATTTTTGTAAAAAGAAAAGTATCCGATATTGACATCGTCGGAACAAATACCTGGTACAGAAAAAGGTACTGCGAGAAAATATTCTTTGAAAAGTAAGATATTTGAATTTTTGTGGACGTATACCGAATTTGGACACAAATATACCGATTTTTGTGGGTAGCTCTACCGATTTTGCACAATGACGTTCGAGACCAGTGGTTCTGACTTTAGTACCATAGAGACGTCCTGGATACTGGTTTCTAGCTTGTGCTCCCGGTACCTAAGAGCGTTGAGAAGAGTTAGGAAAATACTTCGAAATAACAGTTGCGAGACATTTTTACAACTTCAAAGTATTTTAATAATTCACTTTATGTAAGGTAGTTTTAATAATCGTGATTGATCGTATGCATACGTTTTAAGGGATGACATATGAGGGGTGGATGTAATTAGGTAATAGTGGTGGGTGCAGGGATTCTAAGCGTAGTTCGTTATGGAGATCTCGATAGAGATTTTTAGTTTTTTTAGTGATAAGTTATAGTATGTAATGTGGTTAGCAAACACTTTTTTTTAAGACAAAGTTCGTACACTGAAATTGATCTCGATTCATTAGATCAAGTAAAAATGTCTAAATTATAAAGACGAAATACTCATTTACAAGACGAGTAACAGAAAATCAGTCCCGTCTTTGTTAACTTGTATCTATTGAGCGTGTTTCTAGATAAAAATACTGTAAATATCTAATTATTTGTCAAAGATATAACGGATAATGTGAAAGGTTTAGAAACATGTAATATTATTTCTTCCACATAGTACCTACCTCTCTCAGGACGAATATGTCCAAAAAAAATACTTTTAACACCTTTGAGTATATCTCGATAGCTTTTACTTTTTAAGTAATAAATGTTAGTCGAAGACATAAATTGATTCATCCACATACTACTCTGTTCAAAAAGTATCGCGAATTTTGAATTTCCGCGGGATACGTATATTTGATTTTTGATTTTTTTGTAGCGTTATGTTGGTACTCATGTCCCTTACTTATGCTGACAAGGTCAGCCATTTTTAACGTTTAGTCAATTTTTGACAGCTGTTTGGATTGGATGTGTTTTGGCTCGTCTTCGATTTTGCCTATTCAAAAAAAGCCTCGTATACATACATTAAAGTTATTGAATTTGGTGTTAAATGAAGGTTTTATTATACCCACAAGCACAAGTCCTTTTTGGTAGTAAACCATTTAGGTTGAATAAGTACTCACGTATGTTATATTTTATTATAAATAAACTTAAATTTACTAATATATTACTTACTTGTAGATATTCCTAGTGTCTGGGAAGTTATTGCTAAATTATCATATCTTAAGACAAGTTTCTAATCTATCTTATTAATAATTGTGTCCGATCATAAATATGTTTACATTTACTTCATAGACACCGTACATACTTTCTCTAATTATTATCGGGTACAGACTTCAGGGCTTGCCACTTCAGTATACAGTAATAAGTAACATAATAATATCGATTTATCGTTAGCCAAAGACCCCGTAATAAGACAAGACAGAAAAAAAAATATTAGATGCCAACGACTCGATAAGGCCAGTATTACGAGCGCTGAAAGTCCACGGTGAATCTGGCTGTGCAGTATTGCTACGCCATCCCAGATGATTAGATAGGCCAATTTGAGACAGGCACACTCTATCACACTTGATGCATAGATAGGTACTCGTCCGCAGGTGGACCTTGGTGTCTTCTATCTTTTGGGTGGTATTTATGAGTAATTGTCTCCACTTAGTGCGATCAGCAGCGAAAAATAATACACTTTATACGATGCTTCATTCTTTAGGCTAAAACTATTAAAAAGATCTATATATTACGTTTTTTTCGTCAATTTTAAGTGTTGTTATTTTATTTTTTTAAAGGATTCGCTGAGATATTATTGTAATCAACTTTGTATAGGAATTGATTAGATACTATTGTTCTGTACATTCTTCCAAAACACAATATTTTTATTTTTCTATACAATATTATATATCAAGATGGAGACTAAAATAGCACCATGAATTACCAGGTTTATTGTTTGCATAAAAATATAACAAGATAGGTACATATTCTAAGAATAAAATCTCGAAATCACGCAATAACAAATAACGAATATTATACATCACATCGTGATAGAACATGCGTCGAAACATATTTGAATCACGGTGTTTGCCAGATTTCAAATAATTTCTTCAATTTTTTTCATTTCATAGGTGTGATATCTGCAAAATATATCAATTTGTTAGTGTGATGTTTATTTCCTTAGCAAACCCGGGTAAAACTACACTAGCTTATTATGAGGTATGAATAATTATTTATCTATTTATTATTCTATGAGAATATTGACGAAATATAATTAGGTATACATTAAAATTTATTCATAAATATAAAGTTTATAATGCGTCCTTGAGACATTTTATTATGAATTAACATTTTCTATTCAAGTTATGATGTTGGAAATGAGAAACAAATCTCACGTATAATAATTATTATGTGAAAGGAAATTGAAAACTGAAAATCAATACATGACTTGACATGATTGAGACAATTTTGAGAGCTTATTTTATTGGTTCAAGTAATTAGCAAAGCATAATACAGGTATATATGTATACTAAATAATATAATCAATTACTTAAAACCCATACAAAGAATAGACCTCTCACTCTTTTTTGTAAGTTTTCGATGTAAGTTGAATAGGTATCTCAAATTAATAATTTAAGTTCAGCGATGAGGTATGCAATGCAATACTAACTGTCTATTTATTATTGACACGGAGAATAAGATTTGCATATTTTTTACATGCAATTTGTCCGCTGGCTACCCCACTCTTAGTAAATGGTGTGAAGGAACGAGTGAAAGAAGATATTTTTCATATTCCACCTATATATCTTCTTTACACTTTCATTAAAATAAAGTAGAACTTAACACAATAAAAAACTGTACACCACATTAGCCATAGGACTGTGTTGTGGCAGAAATACCGATGTGATATACCGGGTTAGTTGGAAGACATCGCACTTCAGCGATAAACTCGCCCTCTGTACATTGAATTGTATAAATGATATTTTCTATGTTAATTTGTATAATTGTAAACAATGTACAGTGAAGAATAAAATAAATAAATAAATATATAATAATAGAGTTATTGAAATTAGCAAACTAAAATAAATAAAAAAAACGATAAAATTATATAAATAACTAGTTAAACAATATTGATTATTTACAAACATGTCTTAATATTACTCGATTGCCAATTATAAAAGTAAACACGCAAAAACAAAACAAAAATGGGTCAGAGAATGAACTAGCAAATGTTAGTGAGTGAAATCTGTCGGCGAATGAGTTATTATTGGCTGTGTTGTGGATAATGTTCTCTAAATTATCAAAACGAAACAATAAATACCTCCACATCTGTGATTAATTTTGCGACGAAATAGATAGAGAGACGGTAGGTACAATAAATTATTTTATTTACATTATTTAATGACACAAGACACGAGTAACGTATAAGTATACCAAAGTACAATATAATCTCTTCAAAGTAAGAAGTGTTTGCGCTTTGAGGGCTTAGAATTAAGTAGGTTCTATAAGTATCAACCTCAGTAGGCATAGGTAGTACTTTTTACACATCTGAAGTGGATAAACTTAATCAATCACGTGAAATTAAATTTACTCTTTCGAGTTTACCAAAAGCTCTTCGCTCACGTAGCAATATAATATATTATTATTATATTATTGTTACCTTATGTACTCACAATATATTGCATATTTAGTTCTCTCTCACTAGCCCGAAATCCGCAAAGCGGTATAATTTTTGGAATTTCAGTTTTTTTTTCATTTGTATGGGGAATTCAATAGCTTACATACCTAGTTCATCTACCTTATTATTTTCACGACACACAATTTTGATTTTATTTTTCACAATATTTACAGGATCAAACAGCCAATAACATAAAATGTTAACAACATTTTTTAATATAAACTTTAATATAAAATTTGATACATTTAATATAAAAACCAGCTAAGATTCTAAATTTATCCGCGTATGCGAATCGCCTCCTAAGTATCTATAATACAAGATTCACGTCTTAGTTTGGGACTAACTCGATCTGTGTGACTTGTCAATATGTGATGTTTTCAAATATTGTCCCATAACGTCGTCTACTTGTTTTTATGAAATAACAGCTGAGAATAACAACATCATTCTCACTAAGGCGGACATAACATAATATGGAATAGCATAGCAACTATACCATAATTGGAAATATGGATGTCACTTAGATAGACTTAAGATAATTATATGGAATAGCAGCTATACCATACTTGCAAGTATTGATGTCACTTATACACAACACATGAAATAGCAGCTACATCATAATTGCGAGGACGGATGTCACTTATGCAGACATAACATGTGGAATAGCAGCTATACCATAATTAATTGCAAGTACGGATGTCATATAGACGGACATAACATAATATGGAGTATGGAATAGCATATGGAGCTATACCATAATTGCGAGGACGGATGTCATTTAGACAGACATAACATATTATGGAATAGCAGTTATACCATAATTGCAAGGACGGATGTCACTTAGACAGACATTACATATGGAATAGAAATTATTCCGTGATTGTGAGTATGGGAGTATACATAACTTATTTCTCTGCAAGTAAATACTTACATAATTGTGCAAGTATCTCGTATATGATAAAACCTACGCAGTGTATTCTTAGTACGCACCAACCTAATAAATTGCTTTCGTTTTAAATTAATACCTTATATCTACACTGAATAATATATATAAAGTATAGATGTTAAACAAACAAAATTATATCATTTTGTGATGAAGATTTTATCGTTGTTCAAATATGTGTGTAACTTCTATCAGTTAATTTCATAAAAATGACGAATTTGAATTATTTCGTTAAAATCCAAAAATGCTGTTACTTGAAGCTTTGAACTAAATTTTCGCATTGTAAAAACCTAAGCTTTAAATGTTGTGAGAATCTTATCAATAGAAAAAAGGTTTTTGAAATCTCTATAAAGAATTTAATTCGACATAAAAATTACCATCAAAAGAAGACAATTTGCCTCCAATTTAGATATCTGGTTTCTTCGCAGAATGGTCAGTAAAGAAAGTATATCTTTTCTTTGACAAAAGCTTAATTTTTTTATGGGATTTCAAAAAATAATAAAATATAAATTTAAAGTGCGTATGTCAAGTTCACGTCAAATCTACTGATGTGCCCTGATGTTCAATTACAACATGCATAATGTAAAAATATTTAAGACGCCTTTTCAGCTTCTGTGAAATAATTGGCTCAGTACTAGAGGGATATCTACACGGAAATGAAATAAAAAAAAAATGATTTATATCTTTTTGTCACTAAGCTTATTTTGTCCCTTAAAATTCTTTTTTTTTTTGGAGTTTTCTAAAACTTAAGTCATTGTTTCTTTCTTTAATAAAAAGAGTAATTGTTACTTTGCTCAGAATAATCCACAGTTGTTAATTCTGATGTCAATATATCAATTAATTAACAAGTTCTTTTGAATTTATACAATACAAAACTTTTTAATTGATTGGAATAGATGGTACTGTAGGTATGTACGATTGATTTTAATGAGGAAAATAAAGAATAGTTCAAAATTTTACCACTAGATGGCCAGTACCTATAAAATAAGGATAAGCATTTTTTATGTACATATAAGTGGTAGATTTTATTGATTTAAAACATTTTTAAATTTTTCTTTTTACACAAAGAGGTACACGGTTGACACTCCATATATTATATACCTACATATTTTTGTTTACAATTGGAATAATTATGAGGTGTTGGGCAACCTTAAGGTGTCTGCCCACTACACCGTACCATACCATGACCGTCATAGGACCGTAATAGGAACGTATCAGGCAAAAAAGTATTCTTTGTATTGAAATGTATGTGACTATGCCCACTGGACCGTTCCGTCACCGACCAACACCGTCGCGTATCCTGCACGGCGCGGCAACAAAATGTCGGCGAGAATATTTTGCTGTTAACGATACGTACGTGCAGGATACGCGACGTTGCTACACCGCTGCATGCAGACGGCGAAACGCGTAGTATACGGGGAGTATACGCGTTGTAGCCGCGGATTATAACCGTTGCAAAGGCGTTTGAATTAATTTATACTATACGTTATCCAATAGTATCCAGTTAGAAAATATATATTGATGATCATAGTTGTTTTTATTTTTATTATCTTTCACTGTACACTGTTACAAGATATCATGGGACACCCATTATATGTGCTAGGAGATGGATATAGATTATACTTACATAATAATCAATACGGGTATCATACGGGTTGCTTACGGTCATTATACGCGTTGCTTACGGTCAACATACGCGTTGCATACGGTCAACATACGCGTTGTTAACGGTCAACATACGCGTTGCATACGGTCATCATACGTGTAGCATACTGTTAAAGACCGCTCTAGTGGGCATAGTACAGCGTATCGTGCTACGTTACGTGCCTGATACGTTCCTATTATTAATACCGGTCATGGTATGGTACGGTGTAGTGGGCAGACACCTTTATAGTTGTCTGGTGCCTTTCTCTATCTTTTTCTGCCATCACGGTATTCCATACAGTTGGGGTAGCTAGAAGACTTACTGCACGAAATTAACGTACAGGTCATCCTATTCGTGTCAATAAAATATAAGATATCCAGGATGAATGTAATGCTTCGTTGAGCACGAGATGTTTAATGTTCAATTCGTGACGTTTTACAAATATATGTTTTTTCTTGGTGAGGGACTCCACTCTGACACGGTTTCAAACTTTCGGTCGAAAAAGTTCGAATTCGGTCTTCACGATACAAAAAATTATTTTCACTGTGATATTATCTGGGAGTGTATTAAAGTTTGCGAAGTATTCAGGTTCATCTCCAATAGAATACTCAAAATCGGCACAGGATTTCGCACTTCAAATTATTGTATTGAAATTTGAAACGCTGTTTTGAGGTTTGTCGTAAGTACCTGGAATTGAACAGTTCTCCCAAACTTTTCATTAAGTTTTTGAGCGCTCTTTAGAAAGCAGGCACCTTTTGTACCTAAAAGACATTAAACATCTTGAATTCAGCAGCGATGAGTAAGTCGCCCATCCTGAACGTCTTGTCTTTTATATCACTGCCAGCTTGACAGTTGTTTAATTAAACTTAAATTCTGGACAGTGGACAAACTGTAATATATTATAAACTAAGAAAATCAAAGACCACAAAAAAATGTTACTGCGTGAAAAAAGAATTTACAATATTTGGTAAAACAGCACACAATAAACCTAAACACATTATTTAACTAAACAAATAAATGAAAAAATGAAAAACAAAAACGATCATTACATTTAAACATTTATATTTCATTACCATATTATTTTTAGACCAAGTGCACGACTACTATATAACAGAGCCATCTGCACTAAGTCACACAATTTATATATGACATGTTGTAGTAGAAGGTTATTTCCTGGATTAGGTCTTGGTCTAATGCCCATGATTTATCTTCGTTCGAAACATGAATTTTACGATTTGTCTTCGTTCGAAACATGAATCTTACGATTCGTCTTCGTTCGAAACATGAATCTTACGATTCATCTTCGTTCGAAACATGAATCTTCAGAGAAACGTATACCACGTTGATGTTCTCTTGTGTTTTTTTCGAATACCTTGCGTCTTGTGAGTGACTGTTCCCTCAATGATATTCTGAGTCTCAGAACATTTATACAATTATTTTGTCCATTATATGTAGTAAAATCACTGACTGTTCCACTTGTGTGAGAGATACTGCGGCAATATTTTAAGACTTGTTCTAGATATTATTAGAGTAACTGCTAATTTTCACCGATGTGAAATCGTTTGACAAATATTTATTATATATAATGAGTTACAATCCATTGGATTGGTCTGCAACGAGTTTTGACTTATTTCTCCACTCCTCCCTATTCTCAGCCAGTCTCTTCAACTCCATATATGAGCCACAGCTCATGTCCCTCTTCAGTTGGTCCATATAGGCGTCTCTCGGTCGACCTCTGCCATTTGTGCCTTCGGTCCTGCCCTCTGCGATTGCGATGAGCAGTCCTGGGTGCCTGATGTTGTGGCCAATCCAATTAGCTCGTTGTTGGCAGATTCTTTTGAGGAGTTGCCTTTTTTCGCCAACCCTGGTTAACACTTCTTCGTTTTCGACGTGTTCCGACCAATGAATCTTCAGCATGCGTCTATAACACCACATTTCAAATGCCGCTAACCGTCCGCTTTCCCTCTTACTGATGGTCCACGTCTCGCATCCATATAGCAGAATGCTCCACACAAAGGCTTTAGTGAGATTCTTCCTCACGCTTAGATCAATATTAGGGGATTCTAATATTTTGGATTTTTTGTTAAAGGCAATTCGTGCCTGGTTTATTCTGCTCACAATTTCTGATTTGGAGCGTCCGTCCTGGTTTATTCTGCTGCCCAAGTACACGAATTCTCTTACTTGTTTGATGCTCACTCCATTTATGGCAATGTTCGCAGTCGCTTCCTCCCTTCCAACGACCATACATTTTGTTTTATCTTTATTTATTTTCATGTTGTACTTTGACAACAGTATACTTTCCATTTTTCCTAAGGCTTCGTTCAGCTCCATCTCGGAGTCTGCGAGCAGTGCTATGTCGTCAGCATATCTAATCATGTCAACCTTTTTCCCATTTATTTTTACTCCTGTCCAATTCTTCATTTCTTCTCTGAGTTCATCAATAGCTTGCTGTATATAGCAGTTAAAGAGTGCTGGCGACATTGAGCATCCCTGTCTTACACCTTGTTCTACTCTCGCTTCTGCGCAGCTCTCTCCGCTTTTAATTACAGCCATTTCATTCTTGTATAGGCTCCAGATTGCTCTTCTGTCCTTATAGCTCATTCCTATCTGGTTTAGAGTCTTAAAAAGTTGTTCCCATTCATTTATTATTTCGGATTATACAGCTCTAAAATTTTCTAGACTGCGCCAGTTTGTCGACAGGGTTACTCAGTGTCATGGACTAGGTACACGATGTCTCTTGAATCTTTGAAGTATTTTGTACATCAAAGAGTTTATAAAATCATTCGATTAATTGCAAATAAGCAAAAAATATTCGCTCTACTGACCAATAATTATCGATATTAAAATTATAAACTCGTAGACTTGGAAAATATACTTTTTAAAGGTACGGTCATTTGAAAAGATTTAATATTGCCAAGTATTTTATTATTCAACGTGTAAAATATGATTTTTTAATGAGAATTGTGAACTGTTTGTGATTAAATGGAGGACGTATAACCATTTTCTTTAACCCTCTGCAACTGACGTGAGGTCTGTCAGACACCGCGAATTTTTTTTTTGCAACAACGTTGCCATTTTGAGTCCTATCTTTCCGTTTCGCTCAGTAGCTTCCTAATTTATGTTCTTTTAATCATCAGTACAGTAACAACGGCCGTCGTGAGTACATGTGTGGATCTATAGCTGATGGGTGTCTGACATACCTCACGTCAGTAATAAATGATGGGTCTGTTAGACCTAACGTCTGTAACATAGTAATTTTTTCATAGTGTCTCACATACATCAGCTCAGTAAATTCATAGAGTCTACCTAACATCACTTCAATAAAAAATATTTTTTTCAATAAATGAAGGGCAAATTTCATTTGAGGCCTTGCTAGGGAACTTGTTCTTCCTATTATGACACAGCGGGTGTATAATGAAAAATTGCCGAGAGAATTGCGCAATCATGACTTAGGACGAGATTTCCCAACTGCCCCTGAAAAAAACGAATCTGGGACATCGTGTGAAAGAATATTGTGCAGAATTTTTACGAGTGAATTGAAAAGAAAGATTAAAGAGTGCGATTTAATTGAAAGGAAGACAAAATTTACTCGTTATGCATGCAAAAAACATGTCTGCCTACAATGCTCGGCACAAATTTGCCAGGAATGAGATGACGTAATTTGAAGCCGATTTTTAGAGAAACCGCTCTAACGATTTTTTTTATTATTTTTTTACATTTTAACCCTTTTCCAGGCCTATACAATTTTTTCAAGACAACTATTTCAAAAGCAATTTTTTGGGCTTCAACCCTGTTAAATAAACAAAATCTGTTGGAATTTTACTCCTATGTTCTTCGGTTTCCTCTACAACGATGTGGGACATATTCTCCTTCTGCCTGATACTGTCTAGTAGAGGTACAAATATCCAGTACTATAAAAGAACTCATTTCCATTAAAAAAAAAGACAAATTCATAATGGAAATAGCAATTATCTGAAATAAATTAATTTCTTTTTTTAGCTTCATATTAATTTTAGTGGTATTATTATTATTATTATTTGGATGATTTGTAAAGCGCCGTTTTGTGAAAAAAATCCACCTCAAGGGCGCTCTTTGCTAACTAAGGTTGTGCCTGAATTATTCCGTGAGATTTCTTGAATAGATATTTCTTCAGTTGGCTCTTGAAACGAGATATGTCCTGCGTTTTTCTGATCATTTGTGGAAGCCTGTTCCAGACTACAGGTGCAGATATTGCAAAAGCACGCTCCACGTACACTGGTTTCGATACAGTACAGTATGGTAGTGGGATATTATCAAGAAAGGGGCATAAAAAACACACAAAATTTAATATAAACAAATTTTATTTTTAAAATTTCTACAAATAGACCAAAATAAAAAAATTAAAAATAAAATGAACTTATAAATGAAATTGATAGAAAAAAGGGCTTGCACATAAATTTACCAAACAAGTTTTGCACCTAATTTTAGATCTTTTTTCTTTTGCCTTTCTCATCTTCACCTTCTGAGGAATCCCAAGTAGAGATAACATCTTCTATATCTCTGATAGACTGTAATAATAAAAAATAAACATTCAATCAGGACGAATAATCAATATTACTTATCAGGCAGCAGGCGATATGTTCCCACAAATAAATGAAACATGAACCTGTGCTGGGCTGTGGTAGGATATTTACCACAAGTTTCAAAGTCTATTATTTACGTAAAAATAAGATAATCTATTATTATTTTATGTAAATCTCGTATATAAACTCAAAATGTTATGTAATAAATACAAAAATACCACTTACCAGATTTTTTCTAGACATTATGAACGTTTTTCACTACTCGATACTTCAAAACCACGCTATGACGCACCCAACGGATGTTTGACAGTTCATACAATACAATGTTTTGCCATTTGGTAAAAATTTTGGCGCCAAGTGAAAGCTTAGATAATACCATAGATAGTTTGACATATTGTGTGATGTATAATACTTCTGCCTGCACAGGAATATGAATAAAATTATGTGGGATGTATTCACCCACAGCCTGGAAAAGGGTTAACAAAAGTTAACAGAAAACAAATTTCTACTTTTTTTTTTATTTCATGTGTTTTTTTCATTTAATTAATTTTTATAAATTGTTCTCAAAAAAGTGGTGATTTTTTATTAGCATTAATAAATATCTTGTAATTTCTAATATCTGTTTTTTTAAACCATATTTTTTCAAATGTTGTCTGCATACATGTAAAATACTCACAAAAAACTAAAAAAATAATCAAAACTTTTTAAATAATGGCAATAATGGAACTTAAAATGAGTGTCTGTCAGACCACTTCTCAGCAGAATAATAACTAAAAAGCCACCTCAGTTGCAGAGGGTTAAATTAGAATACTTAATTGGTGAAATCTTCGAATATTTTTTATCATCAGTACTCACAAATACGAAATAATTGCTGTTTCAAATATTATTTGTATTTAAATGATACCTACATACAAGCAAAGGTTAGTGTTGTTTCGATTTTGTACACTTTATGTCTGGCAGAAGTTAAAGTGCTTTAGGAGAATTTCGTATATTAGGTGTTATGAGTATGCCACAAAAAAGGTCTTTTACCGCGTACACTAACACAGTCAGAAAACATCTGCAGTCTCTGTAATATAGGAGAGACGATGTTACTAGTTAAGTTATATTTATTTATTTATTTATTTACAAATATTTACGGCCAAAGCCTTTAACATGTTAAACCTCTGTATACATACAAAACATGTAAACAAAGGAAAGATCTGTTACAAAAAAAGACACAAAACAATTAGACTAAAGAAACGAAAGTTTTACAGACAATATAAAATTAATCATGTTATAATTAAAAAAAGATACAAAAATGTTAAAATGTTATTAATTTTAAATGTTATTTAAAGAAAGTTCGATGTTAGTTCAAAAAAAGCACTGTCATATACAAGGATTCAAATGACTTGGAGGTCTGTCTTCTAAAATACACTATTCTTTTGATAACAAGACCGGAGCTCTGAGAATTTTATGGAAAGAGAAAAAATCAGCTTATAATAGCCTTCAGGGCCAAACTGAAGACATCGCTCTTCTGACAGACAGTACTCTTGAAATGGATGCTCCATAAAATGATGCCGAAGAAATCATCCATCATAAATAAAAATTGGTATAGAGACGTTCTAAATTAAGAAGACTGGCTTCTGCCCAATGGTCTAAGGTGGAACGTTGCGGACAGATTGGATTATGTCTGACTGGAATTATTCTCAGTCGCTGTCAATTTTATTGCTTCAATATATGGCTTAAGTCATATAAAAGAAAACAATGTGTTTCTTAATGTATGTATTTATCTATCCATACTACTATTATGACACCTCCCACAAGTGATGGTCATTGCACTCACTACGTATAGTGAATATACCCACACATGCTGTATCCTGTATAAAAATAATAAGCTTCTTGTTACTGCTCCTCTGCAATATGCTGTGATGGTTTGAATGGCAAGACCTTTAATATTTGTCTAAATATAGATTCTATTTTGTCGGTGGAAACTTAATGATAGTTCTTTTTTATTTATATTAAATGCATTTATTAAAAATACTGTAACTTTCACTGTGTTAATTTTATATTTAGCAAAGAGTTTCTAACTTTATGGCACCGATGATGGACTAGTTCCGAAAGGCTTTTGCCAAAATACAAAATTAATACAGTGAAAGTTACAGTATTCTCAATTTGTCAAAATAGTTTCAGAAATACAATGCACTATACATATTTACCCACTTGTACGCTTTTCAATACACAATAATGACCAATACTTTCAGAACAAAATCAGTTTTCATTTTGTAACGCGACCATATTGTTTAAGGCCTCTCCTTCATATAAATAGTAGGTGTCTCTATAAAATATCAATAAGTTACTCATATAAGGGTCGGATGTTTATTTGTCCCTAACAAATTGGTCTCAGAAAAATTACTGCATAACTTATACCCCTACATAACAAATTCCTTTTGGAAGGCATACTAAAACCCCATCATAAAAAATGTAGGCTTTCTATATTACAAAGATAGCCTTTATACATTAAACCCAAGCCCTCTGAACCTTCCAACAGAGAAAGGATACATCTCTGTATATTATTTTTTTCCATCTTATGAATTATTCGGTCTAATTGTCCGAATACCAAGCGAAGTGCATTGTACAAACGTTCTACGTTTCCCCATAAATTTATTCAGTAGGTATTTTCGAATTTTGTTCACATAAAACATTGCTTACGGAATTCGGTCAACATTTTTCATACCAATGATTGTCCTCAGGATTTTATTTCAAAAACTACGATATTTTATTTGATTCCGAGTCAATGAAAATATCATAACGGTTATAAGCTTGCAGTTAGTTAATAAAAATAATGAAGTTGAAAACGTGAGAATAAAAATGATAATAAGAAAGACGAAAACTGGCTGAGTGCCAAAAGTCGATTCTAACTTTGCAGAATAAATAAATAAAGAAATAATTGTGTACGTGAGGAATCTTATCTGAGAAACCCTTGGAATCATAAATTTATCAAAAATGTTTGGTATTCTGCCTTTTCTGGCAATTAGTTTGTTATTATCCTTCCGCTCTCTACTTTCAAACCTTTAGCGAATAATAAACATTGATCTTCGTTCTCTCGCGAAAGTACTTTTATGAGAAAATTGGACAAATGATGAAATGGATATTGGTGTGGCCGGATACTGGTTATCAGTTGTTTAGTATCGAAAACCACCCAAAGAAGTGACATTCTATGTAGGTATTTTGACAACTGCTGATAATGAACGACTGATTTAATATTATGTGGTTAGATTGGAGAATTAATCACTTTGGTACTGAAAATCTCGCTACTGCATGCCGTCCTAGTATTTGAAATTTTGTTTTGTTTTATTTGGTATTTTAAATTTTGTATTGTTTTGTAAACACTTTTAAAATTATGATATGAAAAAAGAATAAATAAATAAAAACATGCAATCATCTTCACGATTTGTTTAATTTAGAAAATTGTTTTATGTGTATTTTTGTATTTATTTCAACAAAAAACATTAAACGGCGATAACTTAATTTAAAACTACAGATAAAGAGTGAAATGTTACAGAACTCAGCTATCGTAAGTATAATTATACATAATTGAACACACGTTACAACCATATTATGCTTAGAAAAGACAACGTCAGTTTATTCGGCATTGTCCCGGACGGAACTTGAACCCGCAACCCTGCCATTTCGCGTGGAATGCTTTGTCCAATAAAGCTATCAGGCGACATGCCGAAGAAAAATATAGTATCACATAATTGTATATTGTAAAAATAACATCGATCAACCATCATAAATTAAGTACTTAAAAGTAACTTTACGGTCATCTGATGAGAGGGAATATGTCTTAAACACTAAAACTAAATTCAGCTGTGTCCCTCACATTAGAATTATGTCGTTGCTAGTCACCCAGTCAGTAACTATGTATGTAAAATATTAATGTTTTTGACCAAAAGGTACTTGTTGGAAGTCCATTTCAAGATAAATTGAAAACACAATATGTAGCTAACTTCCAAATGACTTTTATTAACTTCGCGTACTAGTTTTCGGAGACTCTCGACTCCATCATCAGGCGATTAGTAAAAAGTGAAATAAGACACAGAGACAAACAGTATTTATAGAATTTGAACAAAAGAATGTTGGGTGAAGCTGTTGCATGCATGTTTATAAGAAAGTAATTATAATTCATTGATAAAAACAAACTATTGGCAAGTGATCCGCAGTGGACGGATTCACAAGAGAAGAATTTAAAGAAAAATATATTTACCTTATTGCGAAATGGGGAAACCACAGAAAACCCAAATTAGAGAAGAGCAAAAATGCTAGATTATTAACTAAATTTTAAGTTTCTTGAAGTAGGTACATATGAATAAATTATTATTAGAAAAAAGGAAATAGTAAGCAATTACAACAATTTACAAAATGATATAGCTCAATATGAGTACAGTGCCTTTAACATGGTAAAAATGATGTGAGATATTTGATTTTATAAAAAAACTAAATAACTATTCTAATGATGTTTGAAGAAACGTAGTGTATAGGTAAGGTGCTGAGTTGGAGTAGACAGATCGATAATTTTACTAATCGCCCGATGATGGAGTCGAGAGTCTCCGAATACTAGTATGCGAAGTTAATAAAAATCATTTGGAAGTTAACTACATATTGTTTTTTTTTCAATTTTATTTTTAACTTTGTATGTTCTTTTCCGTATTTTTTTCAATCAATATTGTGATACTCCTGTCACTCATTTAAATTCAATGATTTCGAAACATAATGGCTAGGTATGTTATATAATATTATACGAGGTCGGATATTGATACTATCTGGTATCCGACCAGAAAATCTAAGCCTAAATCGGATACCGGATATTCCATTGCCTCTCTGATTGGGGCTATGTATTTATATTATATAAGGCACAGCAGGACTTTCGAGAGTTTAATATAAGATATTATGAAATACTTAAAGGAAGACGTTACATTGAATGGAAGAAGTTTTAAAGGAAAATGTCTTGTGATAGGCCCCATTTATATGCTTTGTCTTTCATCAGTCTGCTATCTATGGATTTCTATCTTAATTTATAATTAATTCAGAAGAATGGCACATCTCTTTAAAAGCAGATGGACAAACAAACAACATAATTTACAAACATTAACACATACCTACCACCATGCTGCTTCTGTAATGGGGTAGGCAGATAGGATCGAGTACCATTTCCTCCTATCCTTGCATACTCCTTTCGCTTCCATCACTAGCATAAGATTCCTCTCCTATTTAATGTACTCAACAAGTGTTCGTTCTGTAGGATCTGGCATGTATGATTTTGCCATTTAATTTTCAGACAGTTATGTCTCCGACATGATTGCTCTTAGCCAAATATAATATATTCTTGGTCTTTTTGTCCTCATTCATTCATTTCACATGCTCAAATCATCGTAACTTATTAACACCCATTTGAATAATTTATTATACCTAATAGATAGGTACTATAAAGTCTCCGGTAAAGAATAGATCTCCCCTTATGTTTAGTAAGAGTGCCCTTTTAAACACGCAGGAATTCGTAAAACATTGCATTTCTAACATATTGAATTCAGAGATCGACACACATCTTGAGTATTAATTTTTATTGGCTCGGAGAAGACGATTATACACATAGATAACGTATGTGCTTCGCAGAGCTATGCATGCATTATTAACGCACGGATTGTCGAGTAAATTAACTTATAAAGTTTCCTGTTTAAGGTGTTATCAGATCCTAACTATCCGGTATATCTCAGAGACAGATTCCAATTTGCCGCAGAGCATGGACTTCCACTCAGGTCTGGGAATAATAGGTTGCTTTTAATTCCTTCACATCATTCCGATTATTATTCATCATCTTTCAGTATCCACGGCGCTAGACTCTGGAACCTGTTTCCTCCCACAATCCGTACCAGCTCATCGTTTTCTTCATTTAAAAATAGATTGGTCTCTAGATGATGTTTTTTTTATGTAACTTATTGACACTTAATAAAGAGCTCTTTTTCCTTCCCCCCCCTCCTCCCCCCCTCTCCCTTGTCCTCACCAGGAGTGCACAGATATCTATTTTATCTATTTTATTTTATTTATTAATATTAATACTTATTTCTGAAATGCAAGTTTCAATAATTGTTTTGCACATGTTTAATTTGTTTTTATTAAAGTATTTTATCTTATCTTATGTATGTATGTATTATTATTTATCGCATCTGTGTATTAATTATGTATGTATAAATTAGATTATTTATTTATAAATTTAAAATTTCTTCTCTTTGGGTTCCTATATTTTTAATTATATCTTTTCTTTTTTTTATTATTTTGGGTAGGCATAGACCTACTTTTTTTATTTTTAAGGTTGACTGGAAGACGTTGCCTAGCAACAAGTCCGCCTTTTGGCCAAATTTTGTTAATTGTCACGTTTTGTAATGTTGTATTTTATTGTTTATGTATTTGTGTAAAATTATGGTCAATAAAGTTTTATTTATTTATTATTTATTTATTATAAAGAGTCTTCGTTCGTTCGTTTTAAAACAAAGCACCCGAATTCGAGTGAATTATACATTTTATGGAGTCCTCGTCAAAAAATAGATCTCCTACTCTTTTCTATAAGTTTTCGAGTGCCATGAAAAAGGCAGCTAAGTACCTGTTCGTAAAATATCACGTTTTAAGACATTTAACATCTTCAGTTTAGCAGTGATGAGGTATGCCACCCATCTTGAATGTCTTAACCTTTATTGGGACGAACAGGATGACTTGTAGGTTAATTACATTTGTCTGGCTTGAGAAGGTGGATTAGGTAAACAACGGAAGGAATATAACCCGGTAACTCGCGATTGAAAGTCCGAGTCTAAAGCTTTTGAGGTGCATATTTCAGATCAATGTGAATCCAGATTTACAATTTGCAAAAATTTTAAGCATATTATTGAAGGTACCTACATAAGATCCTGAGAAGAGCAAGAGGCAGAAGAAGATCCAAGAAGCATTTCTCGTGTTCATGTACAGAAGAAGGAAATATATTATTTATTAATTTATTAATGCAATTTGAAACAAGTGTTCCTTTCTACTATTGTTTGTTAATTCGCAGAGAGACGTCTTTCGACTTATAAGGTCATTATCAATCTGAATTGTTTACAACTATTCATCTGTTTATATAGTGTTTACTACAAAAGAAATTCATTATAAAGTCATTATCTGACCTATTATGAACAATGTAACTTACTGGAAATTTATGGTATGATATTAAATGTTATCTATTGTGATGATCCTACCTATTTTAAACCATTCTAAACTCCGAATTTGCAACATCCTAGCTTCTAAACTATACCTACTGTAATAATTGATTCCCAAACTAGAATTTACATCCCTATCCGACTAGCTAAGAATTGTATGAATTTTCGCATTGTTGCAAATATACGTACGAAGTATCGCATTCCTAATTGAATTAATTAACGAATTTTGGCCTTTCGTGATCGTCTAGATTTATCTATTAACTATTTTCATAGATTTGGACCCAGTACGTTGTGTTTTGACGATAATTTTACCTACGTTGTGTATTTTTAGAACGCAAAATAAGTCACCTGAAATATACATTTCAATAATCAAAAAGAACAACAAAATCACAAAATCAATAAAACAATTTAAACATGGATTTTGATACATATTAACTCTGAGATCAACTTTGACGTCAGATCACTTACCTTGAGATACTGTAAAATAACATAATAAAAATAGTGCACAATAAAACATAACGAAATATAACATAACAATCATCATAACATAAAATTCAAATAATATTATTCTATATCATTACGAGAATGTTGTATGGTAACTGGTTGCCGATCTATGTCCCTACATAAGATAACCATTTCATAGTTTCTATAGCCGATGTATGTACACATGTTCTACAACATACCTACTAATTCGTTGCGTCGTAAAGGACAGTGGCGCACCCAAAAACATAACTTTATTACTTTTGAATATTAATTAAATTTCAACACAATTGCTATGACATCATTTTCAGAGACTAACTACCATGTTAGTGCATGGAAAGCATGCTGTGTCCATGCTAAAGGAGCGCCGCCTCCGCTCCCTCACGTCTCAAACTCGCCATGCCGTACTTTGAGCCCGAGTGCACAACACTACTCCCGGATATATAAAATAATATATAAGATATATTTCCACTAGGGCATGCAATATATTGCAAACATGCGGACATGCAAACATATAATGATATTAGCTCTAAAGATTCCTGATCATTGAGCCTCAACCAAAGGGCGCAGATAACCCCTTCAAGTTATACTCTAGCAGAAAATTCGAGGAATGGAGCTGTACCTGCTTCAGTCGGAGAACATTTGAAATAAATACCTTTTCATTGGTTAAGTTGATTTATACGCAGAGAAAGCACCACCAATCTCTACGCACATCCAACCATGTTAATGATTACAAGGTGTGTTCTTACAGAACTGATAAGATAGACTACTAATATAGTTAGCAATATCACGAACAGTGATTTACCAACCAGTTAATAATAATTAAAGTTAATTAAACATAATATCCATTTACAAATGCCCAAAGACCTTATAATGGATTGTGGGTCCTCCAGCATATAGGGAAAGGAGAGAATTTTGTTAGTTGAACTATGTACTTATATTTACAAAATTTGATTTAAATAATTATCATGCATAATTATATACTACAATATCATATATTTTGTTAAGAAAGGAATAACGTCGTACCCAAATCGTCTGGGGCCTAACAAACGACTGGACAAAACTACATTCCCTAGAAGGAAAAGGGTTTATGTAGGGATTTTTGGATAAATGGTATTAATATTAATATATTAATATAATAATACATAAACAATACGATATAACCATGCCTTGCAAAAATGTTAATTAATACATTCTAGAATGTCACAGCAATATAAGTAGAAAAATCCAGTAAGTTTATAGAAGACAAATGACATCGATGATAAAATATTTAATTAAATAAATAAATCAAATAATATCCTGCTCAACATAAAACTCCTCTCCAAACTGCTTAATCCTTCGTAATGGTAAAATAAATTAAATAAGAGTATAATATTAGGTAAGTCGGTACGCCACTGCCATTGGTCTAGTATTAGGTGTGTCGTACCGCGCTATATTATTTCAGTCATAGGTACATACATACATATAATAGTACTGAAAATAGGCATACATAACACATAATTCCTTTGTTTTCAAAATCTGAAAAGTTAAATAAATAAATCCTTGTGTACGACGACTACTTTGTAGACAACAATATCCTCCTAAATATCACGACCCTAGATATAAATAAATTAATAATATTGAAAAATCTTATCTTATGACAGCTGGCAGGCTCACGGATTTTAAAATGTTAATTAAAAGTAATTTAGGATGATCTATATATATTCCCAAATGTGGAAATATCACTAAAATATAATGTACTAACTACTACGAAGGTGGGTAAATAAATATTAAAATATGTCGAATTCAAACACTGAGATTAATATGATTGAGTCCCACCTCTCCTAGGTTCAAAACTAAACTGCCTCGAGTCATCTATCCTACCTCTTCAGATCCTGAAAAATGCCCTAGCAACACACAAAAAAACAACTTCCATCTCTTTATGACACACACCAAAATATACCTGTCTCTGTCTCCTACATATCTAGTTGTGTTCGACAACCACTTGAGATCAAACTAAGTCTCATCCCTTTATTAATTACCTACTACAAATATTCGATCTAGGTATATAAAAATAATATATACCGTCTTATATATATTCATTTCATGACACTATGTATTAATTTGTATTAGGTATGTTTGAAGGTAATATTGTACCTTTTAATGTAAACCAATATAAAAATTAGTTGGTTGATTATTGATATTATTATTAGTAAGATTTTTTCACAATGAAAGGATTTAAAAATATGTGAGTTGGTAAAAATTATCCCTTTGTTTGTACTATTATTATTTTTATTTTTTTTGGTAAATAAAATTATTATTATTATTATTAATGTTAAGATAAAGTATTGATCATTATTACAGAACATTTCAAATTATATTATTCTTAATACTGCAGCCAAATAAACAACAGCTTAGATATTATGGGATATTCACTAATACAAGTTTAAAAGACAGAAAAAATATATTTACATATATTCATAAAACACTTCTGCGTAAGTTTTCGAGTGTCCTGTAAAAGGCAGGTGTTCGAAAAAAATAAGACATTTTACATCTTAAATTCAGCGTTGAGGTTTGCCACCCATCCTGAATGTCTTGATTTTATACTGGCACAAAGAGGATAGTTTGTATGTTTCTTACATACAGCTGATCTGCTGGCTACCCCACTTGTGGGATATGCCGTGATGGTATAGTAGTAGTAGTAGCATAAAATGGAAGGGTATATACATTATTTAGTAGCAGTAAACAGCAGGTGCAAAAATATTATTTAGAAAAAGTATATAAAAGTAGTTGATAATTATGTGAATTAGTAAAAAATATTTTTATGTAGTCAATTACTTGTTTCAAGTTTTGAATATATCTAATAATGGAGTCCTATGAATATTTATCTGCTCATATTATTTATTGCCTAAGTGTTGGATTTGAGAAAATATAATATATTTTCTGTTTGTGACTTAAATGTGATGTAAAATCTTCAAGGGATTTATTATTGACGTTGGATATAAAGTCGATCTTTACGAAAAACATACTAATATAAAGAAAATATTTCCAGGAAATCACAGCTCCCGTCCGTTGGTAAATAATTCTGAGGCGAAACAAAATCTCATAAAAAATACATAAATAATGTTATAGTCTTTTCTGTTGTACACAGTACTACATCATCTGTAACATATTTACACGGCATATCCCATAAGTGGGATTGCCAGCAGATTAGATAAATATGCAAGCTGTCCTCTACGTGTCGACAAAAAATCGGAAATTCAGGATGGGTGGCAAACCTCATTGCAAAATTTAAGATGTAAAATGACTATATTTTTTCAAACACCTGCCTTTTGCAGGACACTTGAAAATTTATGGAAAAGTGTGGGAGACCAATTCTTTACTGGGTGCTCCACGGTAAAAAAAACAATTTAAAATTATAAGTTTCACAATAAAACCTATTTTATTCTTACGTACCAGTATTTTTTTTCATTCTTTACTGTACATTAATTAGGTACAAACAATTACATAAAATGTACACATTAAAAAAAGATACAATAAATAAACAAAGGGCGAGTTTATTGCAAAGGCGCTATCTCTTGCAACTAACCCACGTTTATCATCTATTAAAACAAACTTTTTAAACTCTCTATTTATTTTTTAATTTCTGAATTATCTATTTTACTTGTTTCATAATAAAATTGACAAATAAAAAAAACTTTCTTTGGAAAATTGTTACATACAATAATAATAATAATAAACACTTAATTGTTAAAAACAAATTTTACAAAAGGCTTACATATTACCTTGAGGCAGTGTCTTCCAGTTAACCAAATTATTATACAAATATACATACATACCATCACACCGCTTCCCTCGCGGAGTAGGCAGAAAGGATCGAGCGCCACTTCCTTCTATCCTTGTATACATCTTTCGCTTCCGTCATTGTCACACAATTCCTCATGCATGCTCTCCTGTTCTATGTGCTCAACACATGACCGTCCTGTAGGATTTGATTTAAATGATCTTCCTATTTAATCCTCGGACGTCCACGTCTCCGCGCACCATTCCTCTCAGCCAAATAAATCTTCTTAGTCATTCTGTTCTCATTCATTCTTTCCACGTGCTCAAACCATCTTAACTTATATACATTCATCCTTGTAAGTACGCCAACTTTCATTCCACATTCCTTTCATATATCACTGTTACGTCAACTTATTATTATTATTCCACTGCTTTCCTACTTGTGGGATACGCTGTGATGGGATACAGTAATAGTTGTAGCAGTAGCAGTGTAGTAATTCAAAAACTAGGCCGGGAAAACAATATTATAATTTATAATACAAAAACATTTGAAAAAGTATTGCCGTAAGCGAAATAAGTAATTGAATAAAAAACTAATTAATTTTCAACCCTTCAATAAAGTGAAAGAACAATAACTGGTTTATAGTACCAATATACCTACATTGAAGTTTCATAACAATTTTCCTTAACTATAAATTGATTTTCTTCGTATTAATGAAGTTTCGAAACTAAAAATTCATAAACTGACAAGAAATATTATTAAAATTAGCAATTAAACCCGTCTATTATGCTTGGGACAATGTATGGAAAAAAAAAAACAAAAATAATAATTCGTGAAATTGTGTGAAAAAAAAAACTTTCAGCTTAATTTTGAGAGATTAAAATCTGTTATGAATTTTTATAATGCGTTAATATGTAAATACTGTAACATTCAACAAAATAAAAATACAGAAATTGGATTGTAGAACGATGTATTAAAAAAACAGATACATATATTAACAAAGTTATACTCGTATGCATTAGAATTACAAACGAAAGTGTCTTGTTGTCGTTTTCTTTCTTAAATACTCGCACTAAGTTTTGCTATACTTATTAGCAAGTTTGTTAATTAAAACCATTCATTTAAATTATAAATTGAACCATATCTGTTTTTCAAATTTTGGTATACTTTTTTATGTACATAAATATATCATAATCTATGACTTTGTTATACCACCGGAACACATCGTTAACAAATCACGTCAATAAATCTTCCTCGACATTCATCAAGAGTTAAAAATACCTGGGTGACACAATGTTACAGAACCCTCCGGAGAAATGTCCTGGATGAAGATGACATGAGTAACAGAAAGATATATAATCTCAGAACGAGTAGAGCCGACTCCAACAGCCTTCAGCGGCAATAAGTTAAGCCAGAGCCAGGAACACGAAGAAGAAGAGGAAGAGGAGCTAAATGCTAGATGCCTGATAATCCTGCTCAAGACAGGATGGCTAGAAGATTTATTGTTTTGGAGGTCAAGGCTCCACAATAGCTGCTCGGTCATCCAAAGTAAGTGAGTACTATTTTACACACTGAAAATACATCAATTTTGGATTTCGCCGCCCAACTAAATATAGGAAATAATGTATGTAACACAACATGTTTTTCATCGCCTAAAAATAACAAAAGATATATACAAAACTTTTTAAGTTTCATATTAAATGCTTTATATTTTATAAAGTATGGTATTTGAAATAAATTTTAAAAGTCTAAAAAAGAGTATTTCGACCCCCCCCCTCCTCAAGGCAATCAATCAATCGAACGTCACCCCTCCCCAGAGCACCGCCTTTTGGATTGATCGGAAAATTAAGTTATTAATATTCATTAAGAACTTTTTGGAATATGTATATATATTATAAACCTACCTATATATATATACATGTTCAACATTTTTACCTTACAGCTTTCATCACAATAAGCTAAGAATTTGGGGATGTTAAAATCTATTCACAGTAGTAACTTGTTCCTATATCCTACACAATTCCATTCGGGAACATGGGAAGGTCAAGGTCTTTCAATTCATAGCAATTTAGAGCTATAACAATTACTCTTTGTCTTCAATTTTTTCCATCTCTTTCCTTGGTGGTGATCTTTGGGAAATCCCTTATGGACAATCCTGCGTCATCCTCTTTTTTTTCTATTAGGTGCACAGCATCGTAAGATAAAGGAGTCTTAGCCTGCTTGATTTGATCGGTCTAAGGCTTTGTTCTTCCACCTCTTGATCTTCGACTCGGTGTGGTTCTTTGGTGGAAGAAAAACAATTTTCCATCAAGGTTCCCAAGGCTTCAATAAAACTGTTTTGATTAGAGTTCAGAATCAGAGGGATATTTTGATGGGGGATGATCTTGCAAGATTTGCATATTTGTTTTATTTCTATGTAATTCTTCAGAACAAGATAGAGTCAGAAGTGGTCTATATTCAGGAACAGAAAGGAATAGGCTGTAAATAGACAAGAGAATTTGAATTACTGTTGTGACTTACGACTTGATTGTTTACTGCTGCCACATTTGAGTATAAAATAAGTGTATACCAATTTTAAAGTTAACAAGAATAAATGTTCAGATCTTTCATTTTTTAAAGTACGAGATTATATTCAAGCAAAAGTTTAGCACCAAAGTAAAACGAAGGCGCTTTCTCTTTTTCAGCGATGCTTTAAGTTCATTGCCACTTAATCTGGAGTGCTCCGTTGAGTAAGCTTATTCGTAATGGAGCGAACATTTTATATATTTTTTGGAAAAGTATGCATTTACCGTAAATCGAAAACTCACGCTTATAACCACAGGTATAACACAAGAAAACCATCTCACAGGTCCTGTTTCAAAGATCTGGATTATTTACAGAAATAAGTAAAAAAAACTACATCCTACAAAATCATGAATAATGTGTATTTTGACGCATTGGTACTTATGTAGAATTGGACATCATGAAGAATACTCTTGATGTGTAGTCTGAAATCTGCCTAGCAGTATCTTTGAAGGAATGTTTTTAAATGTTGTTTCTATGTAAACATGTCAGTTTAGCTGCTCAATTTATCATTTGACATTTGACAATTTATCATTTGATATTTACCTGTTGACAAGTCATTTCAATGACTTAACGGGCTTCGTTCATTGGTTGCAGTTTTATGAATATATCTTTATATGTGATTTGATAAATGTGAATTGTAATTGTATGTATAAAATGTGAAATAAAGATTATATATTATTCTAAAAAAAAAAAAAAAATCAAACAACACAAAGAGACAGAATGACACATCAAAGTCTGGATGTAGAAATTTCTTTGGAAAACTGCAGACAAAGCAGAGGAATCAAACCCAAAATTTTAATAATATAAGACGACTGCAATAAATTATAGTCGTTGTACCACGTGGTTAGTCAGTTTCTAGTATATAAACAAACAAATGATCTGTGCCATTTTTTGACAATTATCGTGTTGTATTTTAAGTAACGAAGTTAAGGAATATGCAGGTAAGGAATGAAATAGATTGAGTTTCAATAGCAGAATGTATGAAATAAGCAAATAAAAAATGTATATGGGGTTCTGTAGTTTTGTAAACTTGTTAGAAAATAAAATTCTGTGAAAGTAACTATATTATATAGTTCAGAAGAAACATCGGGTCCTTGGCCTAAATACTACTTCACTTCGCAATATAAGCTTTTCTGTAGTTGAATGAGAGAGAATGAATGTATAAAGTAGTAGGTAGTCTATGAATAATTTAGACAACACCTTTTGAATAAAGGCGGCGATGCGAGTAAGCAGAAAACCAGTCCTTTTCAAATTTTAATATACCATATGGGGAATATAAGTTGTTATGTTTTAAAATGTACGAATGAGCATCTAAAGTTCGTTTTCAAGTTTTGTAGCAGACAGCAACTGCAAACAGCAATCGTAGTTAAGATCCCAGATAATTACACTTGATCTTCTTTAAGTTCCTCAAATCTTTTTTCTGGAGCACGGTCTCAATAGTCATATCTTATCATAGAACTGCAAATCAAATATTCGGATGTCATAGTCATAGGGATGGTTTATTGTGAAGGATGTTAGACAACGTTAGAGCTCATGGGTGAATATCACTCTATGTATTTGTTCAATAATTATCGTGAATTCTTAGAATTCGACTCAGTCAGACTATCATTTTTTCCGTGAAATTAACATTTTACGTTTTGCAGGACAGAGAATCAATACAATGTATTAATAATTTATATGTAACCATTTCTCTTGTTTGTTTTCTAGTGTCACTATAAACTTGCAAATAATCTCATAATGTGCTCCGTGGGACAGAAACTTTTCCATAGAAATTCATAAAACAAGGTAGTAGTATTCCGGTAGTGTAATCTCGAATTTCTTAGCAAAAGATCATGGTGTGAGTCTGAAGCTCAATATTTAAGCTATTTTTTAATGATATATGAGGTATATTGTGAATTCAGATTAATTTTAATAATAAAAACAGTATTGCACTTGACGTTCAGTCATGACGCCAACAAATGCTGTCTGACGTCTGCTCTGAAGCTCAGATACGTTTCTTTAATTCCATCCGATAAGATGTCCCATGAGTGCTTTTGTTTTACTCGTATTGTTGGCTTATGTATCACTGACTTATTTACTGAATACAATTCCAAAATGTATTATTGACTTCACTTACATATAATGCACTTGTATCATTTCATCTACTGTAGGGTTACTCTTGACAAAATCTAAACACGATCTTAATCTAAATCATACGACGCGCGAAGTGACTATTGACCAAAAATACGCGCATAACGATCGCGCGGTGTTTTTGTCCATAGTCCCTTCGTGCGTCGTATGATCAAGATCAAGACTAGATTAAGATCGTATTTGGATTGTGTCAAGAGTAGCCCTGCTGTTGTTGTTTCATCTTAGCTATCTATTCTTTCGCTTCTTCTACATTCATACAATTTCTCATGCACGCACGTCGATTTCTATTACTCAAAACACGGCCGTCCTTGAGAAATTGATTTACATGGTCAAGCCATTTGGTTCTCGGATGTCCGTGTTTACTTACACCTCTCCTTTCAGACAAGTATATAGTCTTTGTCATTCTTTCCTCTTCCGTTCGTTTCACATGACCAAACCATCTCAATCTATTTGCACGCATTCTATCCACAACACTCCTCTTGCATCCACTCATTCTTCACTCTATATATATTACGCAATGTTTTACCAACCTCCTCAGCAATCTCATCTCCAAAGCACAACTTAGGCTTATTATAAATGAAATTGCCAAACGAAATTTCAAAGAAAAGCACATGGATATTTTCATAATTTCATAATATATCTTGTTTTTTGGAGAATGTCTTGTGATAGTTGACTGAAAAAGAAATTGTTTTTATCTCATATGAGGTACCTACTCGGTAATCCGACGGTTGAGTCCCAGAATATCAATTGCGACATATTGGGTTTGATTCTATCTGCTTGCTATTTACTTTCACAACATAAGCATATTGTTAACTGTATCGGTGATCAGGTTTATTTAATTCAAGTTCGTATTAAAATGAACGATAAAAGGGCATTACGAATGTTGAGCAAATAATTAACTAAATAGGTACAAAACATCTCTTTCAATCGAAGAAATCTATTGATTTTACCCCATGCTTCAGAAACGGAGCATTTGTGGGCAAATAAACTATTAATTTTATAATTTTTGAGTTGGTTTATCTAAATTTTAAAATAAAAATAAAACATTCAATAAATCTAATTAAATAATATAATAGATACCACTCAGAAAATGCATTAACAATGCTGCGCAATTCGTTATTAAAGCTCATTTGGTAGAAAGAAGAAAGACATTCAAAAGTTTTATAAGGTTAACTTTGGTGTTAGGAAAAGTTGTAGAGTTTGGTAAAGTTATGGTTATTAAAGTTCGTGAGAAATAATAATATGAGCGACGCTCAGGAAAGGTCACGGTAAAGTCAATCGAACATCTGATCCATATCGAAGTTTCAATAAAGCTTTTCATTTTTAATAATTTCGCTTCTCAATGCGCAGATAAGAGCGATAAAAATATTTATTTAATTTAATATCGTACACAACAAATGAAAGACATGTAAAATACAAATATGTAAGCAATAATAACATTCCAACAGTCTTACACCCAAATAGTGTACACTTCAGCAAAAACATACAAAAAAAAAACACAGAAAAAGTCACAATCTTGCATACACAATACAACATAGTATGGAAAAAGATTATAGTTCAGATCAAAGATCAACAACTAACTCTATGGTTCAGATTATAGTAAAAGTAAAGGAATTCTTCTCATCTATTTTTACAATCAAGGCATATTTTATTACCTACCAATGAAAATAGTTTGCTGATTTACTTTGATTATCAATCAAAGTGACATGATGGTCTTAGGAAATTGAAAGAGAATACATTTTTTTACTGAAATTTGGTAAAATTTAAATGAAGTAAGTTTGGTAAATTATTTTTTATCCATTTTCAGGAATATTTATTTGGCATTATAAAGCGTAGGAAGACTCCAAGAAAGATGGGTTGACGATATTGTCCAAGTGATGGGAAAACAGTGGTGTCGTGTTGCTCGATATAGGAAATAGTGGAAAAGTTTTGAAGGGGCCTATATTCAGCAGTGGAGAGAAGAAGGCTAGCAGGAAGTATGTTTTATAATATAAAGATTTTAAATAAATATTTTAAAATAATACCGAATATTCCACCAACTTCAACGGAGGATGAATATGTTCTTAACTGTTTGATTCTTTTGCAAGTCTAATTTACATTAATGAAATGCTTCTAATAATTAATTTTTGGCGTGTTATGTTAATATTCTGGTTTAGATACTAACAACTATCAGGTGGTTATGATTTTTCTCGTAGAGATCATTCATTAACCATATGGTCCGGGTGCTATTATTTGATCAAACGGTACAAATTCGATTTAACAATGATACACAGTGTCACCGAAAAAGGTTGTATGAGGTAAAAATAAGACAAAAAATAAACAAAAAATGACTGCTTTCACTATGATACAAAGTTTCAAGGTAAGTAAAAGTATGTAAAAAGCACGTATTTGAGCTTATTGAAAGTCTAATTTCATAACAAAATAGGCCTTGATGTTGAAAACATTCATTCTTTCGACCAAAGCTCGATATTAATGATTAAGAAGTTAAATTTTGATTAACTTGAAATTTTTGAGTTCATATGTCTTTTTACTAATAATACGTTAACTTCCATACAAAAAGCTTCCATTTAACTTATTCAGACTCAAGTCTGTTATTTTTTAAAGAGGAGATCTTTCATTAATTTTTTAAAAATCTGGTACCAACACTGGTATTGCTTTTATGAGCCAGTGATTGAAGAACATTTTCATTATTGTTTTTTATGTCTGGAATTAACCGAAATGATTAACTGTAACTTGCCTTATATGAAAAAAAAACTACTAAACGACTAATAAACTGATAATTGAGTTAACAGATTAACGATCATCAACATAATTCAGAAATCTCAGCCTCCTCCATTAAGAACGGATTTACGCAAATTGAGTTATCTATTCTCATGACATTCCTAGCGATCGGACGTCGTCGCCATAGGGACGGTGAATTGTGAAAATGAAAAGATTCCGGGTCGATTAATGATTAACTGAGTTAAATTCTTGATTAATTGTGCTCAGCTATTCTTTCGACTATTGATCGTTTCAGAAATGACTCGTTTACAAAAATCATTGAAAAAACACTACTCATGCCTCATTTGTCTTCTACACAAAACGTTTCTATTCAGTGAAGAGTATAATAAAAATACTTAGTCGACATTTTCCAAGTCATTTTCACTACATATTATATAATCTACATAGAATATTCACACCAACTAGACAAAGGGGTACCAAAGCAATATTATACAATGATTTGCTTTTTTCTGTAATGAATACCTCTATACAGACGTTTTAATCAAGGGCTTACCGGGAAAATAATAATCCGTATCAAATTGTAGTTGACATAAATTTCAAAAGATGTCGATAGTAGTACAATGAAGATCAATATGAAATTATATATTACCATAATTGCGTGTAATAACTGGAAAAAAGTAATAAATTGATAAACCTACCTATTAATATTCATCAGATACGTGTTTTTTTTTATATAGGAAGGAAAGGAAATTTTTATTTGTATGCAATTAATATAAAACATTCTGAATGGGTGTCATACGTTCCCGTATAACCGAAGATTTTAAATGTCTTAAACGTGAACCAGTGCTTTAATTTAAAGCTTTCGTAAAAAAGTGGGAGATTTTTTCTCTTCCGAGAATTCCACGGATTGCAAACTGTATATACATCTGGTATAAAATAGGTTTCTTACTCTTTTCTGTGTATAAAATAGATTTTTTCTCATCCGAGAATTCCACGGATTGCAAACTGTATATACATCTGGTATAAAAAAGGTTTCTTACTCTTTTCTGTGTATAAAATAGATTTTTTCTCTTCCGAGAATTCCACGGATTGCAAACTGTACATACATCTGGTATAAAATAGGTTTCTTACTCTTTTCTGTGTATAAAATAGGTGCTCGTTGAACCACACGTACGATAATTGACACCTGTAATTCAGCAATGAAGCATGCCACCTATGCTAAATGTACCATACTATACCACACCATACCATGCTATACCATACCATACCAGGTAGGTACCATACCTACCATAACATACCATATTATACTATACTATAATGTACTATACCTTCACGCAGTGTCCAAAGTGGGGTAGGCAGAGAGAACGGAACGCCATATAGATCTATGCTTATACACATCTTTAACTATCATGGAGAGGACAATCCGCATATTAATTATACGCAGGTCTGCTGGCTATTCCATTAGTGAGATATGCAGTGATGGATCAGAAATCTATAGTAAGATTAAAAAAAAAAATGACAGGTATTATTACAATATTCATAGTAGATGTCGAGTTTTTAAGGTAAATCAAAGCTAAGGCGTATTATGTCGAGTGAGTTGTATGGTGTACAAGAGAGAACTCGTGCAGTCTGTCTGAGTACCTACATGTACTAGGAAGTACAATTCCAATAGAGGTCTACAGAATCGGGTGAATATTAAATTTTACATACGACACAATATTTAAATTCACGGTTTATTCTTGTTCCAATACAAGAAAATTCCAAGCCTTATCGAATACTTTCTTTTAAACGCCGATTATAAATAATATTTATTCTTTACTTTTACATTTAAATATATTATAGGTATATTCCGTGGAGCACCTAGCAAGGAATTTGTCTCTTACTCTTTTCCGTATGTTTTCGAGTGTCTTGTAAAGGGCAGGTGTTGTAAAAGTAAATATATTTTACATCTTAAATTCAGTGGCGAGGTTTGCCATCCATACTGAATGTCTTAATTTTTGTTCGCACGGAGAAAACAACTTGCATATTTATTACATGCAGCTGGTCTGTTGGCTTTCCCACTTGTGGGATATCCCGTGATGAGATAGTAGTAGTAGTAGTAAAACATACTTATTTTCTCGTTGATGATACTTTTTTCGTATGTATCGCGTCTGACTCGTCTCCTTTCTTCTTATTTACCTACGTTCCGATCTTTTACTTCTAAAAATGAGACAAATACCCAATCAGAGACGTCAAAACGTACAAATAACGAGCAAGGATACAAGTCAAACGTGGTTTACTTGAAAAGACAGTATTATCTACTAATGAAGACCGCGAAAACCTTCAACAGCTACGAGTAGGTAGGTACCTACTATATTTTATCTTAATATCTTTTGCACGTGCTCATGAATGCTCTGCTCAAAGTGGAAACAAGTTTCACTTATTCAAACTAGCGATTTTGAATAAATTGAGTCCACCATAACATTCCTACCGTTGCAGTTGTAATAGGGACATACTAATAATAACTGTTAATAGATTAATTATTAATTTGTGTCGGTGCACACTGACCGTTAATAGGATTCATAATGACTGTTAATAGGTTGGTTCAGGCCATTTATAAGTTTGCAAATAATAAAATATTACTTTTTTATTGCAACTGGATGAAAAATTAGCACACATAATACTTTTAGGTAATTTTAGGGTAGTGCCTGATTCTAATTTCTAGATTATGTTATTAGAATACCCATAATCTATAAATATAATGAATCTAAGAAAATAAAACAAGCTAGGATGAAGACGTCACAAAACAAGTTAATTTCAGAATTCAAAAGATATGATGGAATATTAGGAAGTTTTAGAAAATATAATTATAATAATCCAAGTTCGCTTCTGTACTATTGTTCATGTTTGGTGAGAGAAAGCAAGCGAAAACTCAAGCACCCTCTCAAGTGGAGCGGTTGGTGTTTTAAGAATACAGAGTCATTAGACAAGTAGTCTCCTACGATGGCCACGTCGGCTTATTTTAAACGTTACGAAAATAATAATATACCCATAAAGAGATAGTTGGTAGCCTGATCGTAAAATATTGGCGCTTCAATCGAAAGATATCGAGTTCGAATCTTCTTGCTGCGGACCTACTTCATCCTCACAAGTTTATTTTTTACTATAAGAGTATGTTTGAGTTAACATTTATAATCTTCTACAAATAATATATTCCCAGCAGTACCTACCTATTTTATATTTTATGACGTCAAACGCCATTGCAGCCGGTATGGCGAGGAGATTTTGCTTTTGCCTTTGAGTCACGAGGTCCCAGGTTCGATTTCCGGTTAGAGCAGATTGAAGAATGACTTTTTTCAAATTGTCCTGGGTCTGGGTGTTACACGTGTATGTATTCAGCGCATTTTATATATTGTATCGTCGTGTTAGTAGGTACCTACCCATAATAAAAGATCCATAATTCGTTTGGGACTAGCTCGATCTGTGTGAATTTATCTATACATATTACGTTATTTTGTGTTTTTTTTCCGTTTTTTTTGGATATAAATATTATTTTCTATGGTAGTGTTTATTATAAACAACGGATAACCATGTATAGTAAAACACATACTACTTATTGTATTTGTAAAGCAAAAATAAAAGTTATCAAACAAAAATATATTTCAATAACAAAGGTTACCAACAAACTCTTAACATTATGAAACTAAAAGCAAATGCTGTGTGTTTTATTCGGAGAAAATAGCTACTTTTCATATTTTGAAGTGTAGCATTTGAAAGCACCGAATAGTTTCTATATTTACAACTTACATAGCCCCGAGCTTAATGCACAAAGAAACATTTGAAAATACAAATATTGCTCAACTATGCATATTTTTTTTTACTTTTGTTCAACTAAACATACTTTATAAGATAAGCAGTAGATCAGGAGTAACCGACGTTGTCGAAACAATGGCAAAGTTGAAGTGACCATGGGCGAGACATTTTGCGAAGGGTCAGTCGGCTTTGTTGAAAGATATCACAATCTAGCGATATTTTTATTTTATTGCTAGATTGCGATATCATCGCCATCAGTGGCGTAGCTAGGGGGGGGGCAGGGGGGGACATATGTCCCCGGGCGCCGCTTTAGGGGGCGCCAAAATGAGTATTAAAACTATTTTTTTTAATTTCATTTTGATGTCAACAAATGTATTCCAAATACGTTTGCAAGATTGAATTTTGGAGCTCCACAAATATCTTCATTACAAACCAGTTGGCAAACACGATTTTAGCGCCCCCATTGAGCACTAAGGGGCGCCATTCTACTCATAAACCAAATGACACATCCACAATACAGGATTGCTGAATTGCTGATGGCGTTTTTTTTTAACAAAGATCAGTTTGGGTTCAAATATTATTCTTCATAACTGAAAGTGGCATCTGGTTTTATCAAATCATACAGGTTGGATAATTTCGAGTCGAATATAGGATTTTAATTGAGTGCAAAGAAAATAGTATAAAACTTCACATTAGTTGAAAAGAGATAGATTTGTCATTAGATAGAAATGTAGCAAGTAAGTTGTTGTTTTAAATAATATTTGAAATCTAGCAAATTTTTCGGTAATTATATTTTATTTTACTTGCAAGAAAAAACAAATTTGGAAATTTTTTCATTTCTCATCACATCATCGCTGTTTTTGGATTATCATGTAAAAATTGTTAATTTTTTTTTAACAACTTTCGCATACATTTCTGAAAAAGTTTTTATTCAACATTTTTAACATTTCATTTAACCCCTAAAAAGACTATTAAGACTATTCCAGTCATGTTTTATAAGTATATTTTAATTTTTTATAAAATTTTAACTATACGCGGCGGCAGAATTGCCATCCACATTTCTCAGCATTATACAACCAGATAAGTCTCCATATGATCAGTCATGATTATACAAAAACTTAACAGTCTAATGCCGGAAAAAAAATCACCTATCCAGATATACAGGATATCAAAGGATTAGGCTCAAAACATGGGCTCAAAATACCAGCATTGTGCCTGAAATATCTGTGTTCAAAAATTTTCTTACGATATTACAAGTATTTATTTTAATAGATTTTTGAATTTAAACATATCAATTTACCGGTGAATCTAATTTTTGCAATTATTTATCAAAGATTTCGGAGCTACCCCTGTTCCCCTGTAGCTGACAAAACTAATGGTATTATGTAAACGGACCTACAAAGAATGACAATTTTTTTTTATTTCTCTTGCTAGTTTTGTATTTTTTCTGCGACAGTTGTTTGAATATTAATGCTTATTTGGTACAGCGATGTCTATTAGATATGTAATTTTAATTTGTTTATCATGTAATTCTAAATCGAGTCTATTATGATGTATTTGTCTATCTTTTATTTTTGTTTTATCATAATAATTTTGATTTTCTAAAACCGGTTCCGGGTTGTATTTATAGTATGGTATTATATTTCGCGAGTTTATTAAATTATGTTTAATTGCTAAATTTTGATGTATTATTTTTCGACATGATTATGTCTATTTGTATATTCAGTTTGAACGAGAGTAGAACAACCCGAAACTATATGTTGTATCGTTTCCGATTTATACAGACATTTTCTACATGATTAAAATTAAAATGAATTTAAAAAAAATGATATACCCATCTCCTTCCCTCTTATCAAACACCCTCAACTCCGCCCTTTCTCCCCCACCTTCAAACTCCCCCCCACCACTAGTATAAGTTAGTAATAGAAAACAGACTCACTACCTACATATGAACTTAAACTAATTAGTCCTCCTGATGATGCCAAGTAGAAGCCTTGGCGAAAACGTTTGAGGTGAATAAATTTAATTTGGAAATTATACAGTGTTTTTAAATTCATTTTAATTATAATGAATTTCCAAAGTGTTAACACAAAAACATTTGATTTATTATTTTCTACATGAATCGTTAGTTGTATTTTAATTTTTTATAATGTATTTTTGGTATTTTTTTTTGTATTTATTACTTGTTCTTGAACAGCCAGTATAAAACCCTCGGTTTTCCCATACACTTTTCCAAAGGTAAACCATCTGTTTGACGGATATTTGTCACTTGTTTGTTATGAATCTTTATTTTTTTATGGTGATTGTTATAATTATTATTGAAATTAGTTATATGTGTATGTTGTATTGATTTGAGATCTATCATGTAAATGGCTTTTGCCGTTTATTGTTTTAATAAAAAAAACATGAGATTGGTTGAGATCATTGAGGTGTCTGGCATGAAGTTCTTTCCTACTTTAAGATTCTAACAAAACATTTTAATAGTTTATTCGCGTACCTACTGTTTCGACATATAAATTTAATGATGTATGATGATTTTTGTCGGTCTGTATTAAAATTTTATGTAATATAAAATTATTTAGTTTATTTTTGAAAAATGTTTTAAGAGATTCAATTTGATCATTATGTAAAGAGGAAATGTTAACAATTCCTCTTCCTCCTATACTTCTAGGCAGAGTCAACCTTTTTTCCGCGGAATTTGGATGGTGATATCTTTTTTTTGTTAATTTTGTTCTTATTAATCTTTCAAATTTATTTAAATCGGTTTTGGACCATTTTATAATGCCGAATGAGTATTTTGATAACGGAATAGCCTACGCGTTTATTGCTTTTTCTATATTTTTGGCTGATAGATCGCTTTAACCTAAATATTTTATTTTATCTATCTTTAAAATCATTTGTTAATTTATTTTTGTTTTCAGTGTGATATTTTTGGACTGCGGAAGTATTTGTATATTTCATTATTATTAAGATTATTTATTTGATAATGTGAAGCTATATCCTGACATTCTAAAATTTTACCATTTTCAATACCTATATAAAGTTTAACATTTATCTGGCTTAATTGTTTACAATCGTATAGAAAATTATTAGTCTGTTGTGTTGTGGAATACTCTTGAAATTATTTTTCGAGAAATTTCTCGAAGTGGAGAATTTTGGAGAATTATGGTGTATTTTGAGGCAAAATATTTTTTATTGTTCATTTTTACAATAAGGATATGGTAATGTGTAAAAAGAATATACTTAAAAGACTAGTTTTTAAAAGGAACAAATAGAACATAGGAAAATTGATGATTTTCAATTTTAAGTAGAGTTCATTGTTCACTTATTAGTTACTAGTTTTTGTAATCCGGCAACGCTCGGGTTGAAATAAACAGATAACCGACAAATACATGAGTTATTGAAAAATTACAGTAAACATTTACGTAAATAATAGTAGTAAAAACCTCTTCCCAATAAAAAAAACTTGAAGTTTGACACCACACATGCCCATTTAAAAAAATGGTAGGTACCTTCCCGAAATCAGCCCCATGAAGTTTTATACCGATCAGGTTTTCAGGTATTGGGCCAAAGGTTATAATATTTTTGTGAAAATTATGGAGAGAAATTTCTCTTCTGTCAGAGGAGAAATTTCTTGTTCTCAAGAAATTTCTTTTGAGAATTTTCTCTACTCACATCACTTTTAGTCTGTATTTTATTTCATTAAAATACCAGATTGATGCTTCGAAAATGAACCATATAAATCGTAAAATTTCAAAATTTTCTTGACGGCTCCGAGAAGGGGCGCCGACTTTGTGCCATGTCCCCGGGCGCGGATGACCCTAGCTACGCCACTGATCGCCATTAATACATTGAACTGTATATAACTGATATTTTATTATATTTTGTATTGATAATATTGTAATCAATGGCCAGAGATGGATTAAAAAGGTATTTGAATCGAAACCTCGTGAAGAAAATGAAGTAGAGCAAGATCTCTTAAACCATGATCTGATGGTGTTAGAAGAATCGTTGAGGACTGTTTGCAGAAATCCCAGGACAGAGTTGCCTATAGACATATGGGGGAGGCTGATGTTCAGTAGTGAGCAGGAGTAATTGTGTTAATATGCTAGCTTACAATTTCTCACTGACTTATCCAAGAACTTTAAATTAAGTATACCGAGTTAATTTTTTTTGGTCCAAGTGCCAAATCAAATCAACACTAACCGTGGAACTGTACGAATATTTTTTTCTGGTGAAGTTTTATTTTTAAGATCCAAAGGCTTGGAGACCCAATTTTAAGGCTCTAAAAGAGCTGTTTAGTTATCGGGATGAAAACTTCATTTATTTATTTATTTTTCCTATCATCCGTAGGCCATATATTTAGCACTTGGAATCGTCAAATAATACAAATAATTTGCTATTCTATAACAATCACAAACAATTTTCAATAGTTCGTTACTTCACCATAATATCAAACACCTCACAATGATCATAGACAAGAAAAGAAAACAAAAGAAAACAAAAAAGAAATGATAAACTGATTAAGGAATTTCATTTCATCAAAGCTATTTTGAGTGTAAAAGGCCCAAAACAGCTTCACGTCAATGTAGGAATGTAAAAGATAGATAAACAAATCAAATACAATGACAAACAAATTAGCAAATGCTTATATTAAAACAAAGCGGTAAGCTCACAAGAACAAAGTCAAAGATGCCACACTAAAACAAGCAAATTTATCAATATGTTAGAAGAGAGTGAGTTTATTAGTATGTTAAAATATTAATTGATATCACAGGTACGAGTTGGATCGATGTGTAACATTTCGTCAGTGGAATAAAAGGCTTTCTCGACAAGACACCTTTTTACCTCCCTCCTGAAGTCCAAGGCATTCAGTGATTTGATTTTTGCAGGGAGATTATTATACAGGCGTATGCTCATACATATAAATCCTTTGGATACCTTGGCTAGTCTGTGTTCAGGAGGACGTATCAATCCTTTTTTTCGTGTGTTATATTCATGATAGTCACTGTTCAATGGCATGTTATCAATATTTTTATGTGCATATAGTAAACACTCGAGGGCAAAAGTGCAAGGCATAGTTAATATGCCTTGTTCCCTGAACACAGTCCTGCATGAGTCTCTGGGACTCATTCCAAGCAGTGTTCTGAGTGCTCGTTTCTGCAAGACAAACACTCTACTTGCTCCTGACCCCATTCCCCAAAATAATATGCCATATGCCATTATTGAATGAAAGTATTCATTCGTACGATTACGGCATTTCCCACAATTGTGATAGTCAGCGGATTAATCGCATGTAGCGAACATACAGGTTGTCCTATTTGTGCCATAAAAATAGGTTTGTGATAGGTTATACGTCTCATCGCTGAGTCAAAGACATCAAATGTCTTTTAGTGATGTTTTATGATTATCTGAGTGTTACGAGGCTCTGAAAAACTAAGAGAATAAATTTATATTCGCCATTAAAATTTGATTAAATCCTGCATAAATTATATTTACCTACAATAATAATATATCTACTAATAAAGAAATGATGGAATATTGAAATTGAAGTGATTATACACCAAAAACAATATTTTATCCTTCTATAATCTGTAGGTCCTATGTAAGTTTGCAACGCGATTTTTTTTTACCATTATGTTAAGATTATGTAGACGTAACAATAAGGTGTAAAATAATGAAGCAGAACAGTAGACGAACTTAGCACAGTGTGTAGTCAGGAAGCTTTTACTGTGAGTGTATGGAAAGGGAGAAGGGGGTGGGGTGAAAAGCTGCAGCGGATGAGAAATTCGAGGGTGGAAAATTTTGATTGCAATTAAGACAAAGGAACTTTTGTAAGGTTATTTGTTGGAAAAATCAAGTCGTTGCTACGAGAAAATTACTCTATTTCAAATAATTGTACATGTACAATTTTAGCAAAAAAACTCTTTAACGACACTTTCTATACAGATATATGAACTTCCTGTGTATCTTTTCAAAACGACCAATATATCGAATTCCTTCTAACAGTAAGATTTCATTAATCTTTAATGTAACATAATAATTATCTTCACGATGATGATTAAATTAACTCGTGTTGCAAAAATCAGGTACATCTATTTTACATCGAGTTCAATTAAAATTTTGTATAAAAAGGTGTACACTAGTATGCCGACTGTAAGCCTAGTCATCCTTGAGAGAATGTTTTTTAAATATTAAAATAAAAACAAAATTAATGAAGGGACTTACATTTTTTATGATGTCTTGTATGATCATGATGCGCTCTCCTCTCCAAGTCATCCATGGTGGTGTACGCCATCGAGCAGCTGAAGATGGCCAAAGCCAGGGAGACATGAAGAGCTCTGCTAGTCTGGAACATGACGTCTTCAAGATGAAGATGAGGGAGCAACGTCATATGTTCAAACTTTCCGCAGACACCATCATACTGAATTAAATAATGCCTTATCCAATTTGCAAACTCCTTTGGCACTATAAAAACATTTGCTTTATTGTCACTAATAACATCCAAAAACTTAATAATGCAACCACATGTTATTAAATTTTTTCAAATTTTTGTCAACACCACATCGTATTTGAGTTTAACTGAAAGAAGTTGCATGTGCTTGTTTTTTAGTACTTTTTATATTTTCACATTCAATACCAACCCATTTACATTTTATATTACTTCTATGAAACTTATTTGAAAATGTTTCGTTTATCTATTTAGATTTTCAACCACTCAACACTTGTAAATTGTTTCCTTTTTATTTATCACTTTTTGCAAAAGCTTCAATTTTTTTCGAATTCGTAAGTTATGAATATTTTTTAAAGTGCATTGCTGGGTTATGAGTTTATCTTTATTTTTTTATAACTAAAGCTGCATTCAAAATATTCGCTGTTTGGCCTCCTGAAACAAACGAAATAAAATCAAATATTAATAGAAAATAATGGATGTTTTTGTTCTTTTCACAAATGTGTATGAGGGGTAAAAGAGCAAAGTCACAGTAATCTCAGAACATTGAAATTGAGAAAAAAGCATATTTATATTTCTACTGGAAACAAAAAAAGGTAAAGATTACACACACTAAGGTATTTTGGCCTGACAGCCCTTCAGATTGACCACTATGGAACCATCGGTGTGGACAAGATTTGTTAAGTGTAGAATTTTGGATAAATGGAAGTCCTCAGACTTCTACGGTATCCGGGTAGACGTTGAGTTTCTCATCACATGTAATAAACTTATTTCAAAAAGATAATTATATTTATACAGGTGGGTAGAAAATGTTTTCATAAGATTTCCGATAAATCAAATAATAAAAGATTCTTAGATAATAGTAAGTATAGTCTGTTTTTATTAAGTTAAATTATTAATTAATAATAATTATGAGAAAATAATGTATTTACTGAAAGCCTGAAGCTGTTTTAAATATTATGCCTTAAATATTATGCTTGAAGGCTGAGAGTTGGCGTATAAAGACAATGTCTGTCCGCCCATCTGAATCTACTACTATCTAATTTACTACTAAAACATCATATCACCTACAATTAGTGGGGTAGATAATGAACTAAATACAAGTAATAGACATGCAGGTTGCCCTGCAAAGATTTAACAAATCCTACCATGTAGAGAAATTTTTTTTTATAAAAAAATATAAAAAAATATAATATAAAAATATATATAAAAATAATTCGAGTTCGTCGGTAGCCTGGAGGTGGAGTCTCGAACTTGTGAACTAGGGGTCCGTGGTTCGATACCAGGTACCGGCAAATTCCCCTTTCACGACACAAGCTTTTAGTAGCTTACTGTGAAAGGTGTATAAGGTTGTATTTGGGTTTATACAAACAAAACCCAGATATATCGTTTTTTAAAATAAAAAATTCAAAATATATACATATAACATATTATACAAAAGCGAGAAAAGTTCGTGTGGATAAGAAAAGAGTCGATAGATGGACTCCTAGAATCCTTAAACGTAGATCTTAGTATGAAGAAAAAGGAATAGTTCACTCCCAAAAAGATGAATTTATAATAAACTCTGTCACTGGTAAAATTTTTACGAGAATCTTAGTCTTAGGAAGAAATAAATGGGAAATATTGAAGAGATTGAATTTGGATAATTTGGGTGCGTGGTACCTATTTATTTATTAATACCTAAAGTTGACACCCTGTGTTTGGGTAATTTGGGTGGGTGGTACCTTTTTATTTATTAGTACCTATTTTTTATGATGATGATTCTTAACCCTGGATGTATTTATATCCCATAACTTTAGAACCACTCCCATGTCATACCCATAAATGCTAAATCATTCTAAATCATAAATCTGTAAAGTTTATCCACATAAATAATAATAATAATAATACAGAGCAGCCTTAGTCACAACTTAATATTATTCCCTCGGTATTGTTGATTAAAACAATTTTGAAAACTTGACAATAATTAATTCGAATTAGCCTGTAGATTGAAACTAGCGTCTCTGACTTGTGATATATTGGGTTCTTAATTCGCTGCCGACTTATTTAGTCTTTACGACACGAACAGCGTATTTCTGGTGTTTTAAGTTTTATTTATGTTTGTCTAAAAACCATGTGAGGTGATCACCTATATGTAAATGCTCTAAAATATTAAGTCAAATAAAAAAATGAATCTTGCAATATTGTTTGTTAAATGTATCTATAGCCATGAGTTATTTCCTACGAACGAACGACTCTTTTAGAGTCTTAGCGTTTCAATCAACGGATTGACAAATTTTAATCTTTCTCCCATTTCTCTCAGTCAGAACAAAATATTTGTAATCGTGAGCATAGTGGACATCCTAAAGCCAATCTTGCGCAACGGATTGCTAGTCGGCTTAAGTGTTTTGATTCTCCAGATCCTACTGTTTATGGTATCCAAAAGCTTTTGATTCAACTTTTTGAAAGCTTTTCTGCTTTCATACATGTGGACGTTTAAGAAAATTTATTTATACATTTGATTTCCTCTAAGTACAATATAAATTATTATAATCATTTAACAATAAAAGTTAGTACCCAAAGCTTGTCAGCTATTTAGTTTATGTGTAAGCTTTGTTCCATCAGATAAACAATGCTTACAAAGGATGTCCAGTTATAACCACTATTGTTATTACCTTCTATAATATGTGTTATACAATATTTCTATTGAATCAACGCATGCCAATTTTTTCATTAAACACATGTTTATCTTCAAAGATTTGATCCACTTGGTAAAGACATAAGATTTTTGAATGTCACCCCTTCTTTTGATAGCTATTTCTTTAATAATTTTTAAAATAAAGCACGATATATAGTTATATTTTTGCGAACCGGCTTTCAGGAGCTTCCACTCTCATCGTCAGGCGAATGTAAAGTGAAGCTTCATTACAAGTTAAGTATGTAACAAACAGAAAACGGCACATCTCTTTATATTTAAGCAAAAAATAAAATATAAAGAGATGTGTTATTATCATGTATCGTCAACCATATTATTATAATTATGAGCCGCTGTGGACAGTCTTATATCAAACATCTCCAGCATTTGTCTTTGTACGATTAAAAAAATATTAATATGTACTTACTTCCACCAAGAACCGTCGGTTGATAAATTAAACTTAAGCTATTTCTTTCTTCCTCATTTATATCATCCACTTGTTTCAGTTTACAAATTCACTCGCATCCTTCTGACAGCCCTGATATCAGATTATTTATTTATTAATTTATTTGTTCATTATTTACTGTACATTGATCACAATACATAATTTCATTTAAGATTAAAATTTGAGTGACAAAATATAATATTTAATCTACATACAATGTTTAAGCCGACCTTAAATAATTACCCATGGGCAAAACAATAAACAATTTAATTACTTTAGAGAAATTGCCAATATAAGTTATCAAATTTATTAGCTCTGTGGTTTTTAGCTAAGGAACAAACCAAATTATATATCGGATATTGGAATCTCATAAAACATACTTATATTTATATTAAATAAATAGATAATAGCTGTAAACTCGAGTTGGATCAGAAAGTAGTATAATCGCTTTCTACCGAAAATATTACAAAACAACATTTACTGAATTACCTGTAGTAGTCAATAATAATTTATATAAAAAGTTATTGAGAGATAGTCAGACTGTCACCAGCTTCAGAAGCAAATTAAAAACTGAACTCTTCACTGGCGCCTTTGAGACGATCTAGGGACTGTTAAACGGCGTCAAAAATAAAATTATTTTATTTTATTTTTACAATATTAAAGAATCAAACAGTCATAACATAACATGTTAACAATTAATACACTCAACATGTGGACCAGCAAAGATTCCACTCTTACCAGAAATGTCTTAGTATTGAAAAAAAAAGCATAAGTTAAAAATTAAAAAAAAAGTCAAAGTCAAAGTAAAAAAGTTAAAAATAAAAAATCCCAAAATTATCATCATATTGCACAAAATAAGTTATAAGAAACAATAACGACATACATAGATATAAAACTTTGAGTAAAGAGAAGGCTTATTACAGTGGCGCGATTTCTTCCAACTAATCAGGAGAAGTAATTAAGTATGGCAATTCACTAGTAGTAAATTTTAACCTATACAACTTTTCACTTGAAACTATTAGTTTTTTTTAGTGTAACTACGAGTATTATGTGGGTTTATATAATGTCTGCTAGTCTCTTTAACTCAACATAAATGCCAAAATTCATGTCTTTTTTCACGTGAGTGCAACAGTTCATGTGTGTTTTTGAAATAAATAAAAGGGTTTATGATCGAAAGTAGAAGAAAAAAGTATTTTTCTTATTCCCAATATAAATGATTGTGAAATGAGTTAAGTTGTTCTTTAGGAACATTAACATAATGCCTTCATCATTTAATAAATATCAAGTTTGTGCTTCGAATTTTCAAATAATCTCTCCAAATTACATTAAGTACTAAGTTACTTTGATTTCTGTTTCCTTCCTGTTCCGGAAAAGGATTATTTCCTCTTTGCCCATCTTTCTTTGAGAAATTCTAAATAAAAGACGGTCTTCCATTTGTTAATAATCAGATATTCATTTCAGAATATTTTTTTTTTAATACGAATGGAAAACTTAACTTTAAAAGATAGATAAACAAGGAAAAGGGAAAATGTTTATCTAAGTCACTGCCACATATTCCACAAGTGAGGTAGCCAGTGAACTTAGTAGGTGTAATAATAAGCATTCAAGTCGTCTCATCCATGCAAATTAGGCGACATACATCATCGCAGAATTGGAGATAATAAAAATCTTATTCGTTATTTTTTTTAAAATAGCTGCATATTAAAGGGCACTCCTAAGTTCATAGAATAAAGTGGTAGACTATTCCTTCTCGGGGCTTCACAATACATATGGAAATTGGTAAAATGCGAAAAATGTAGTAAAAAAAATAGACAGACACATATTTTGTCTGTTTTCGTGTACATTAAAAACTAGATTCAAATTTGTTGACTATTATTTTCAAAAGCGTAATAAAATAATCAAACTAGATACTTGTAGGAAGGTATATATTAAATTAACTGTTTCTCATTAAAATTAATTCTATACAACAAACACTTGATTCCTCGTATCAACACAACTACATATAATTATTAACATAGCTTTGACAGATTTCATTAGGGTATACAATAAATATAATATTATATAATTACCCATTGGCCAAATCTGTTTTGTGGTATGGCGCACTATTAACATCATCCTAACGATAATAAAGTTAGCCTTTGTGAGGCTAATTATAATATCCAGAATCATTTTAGCCTACACAATATTATTATTGTTATTAGCTTAAAACCTGACATAGCTTAGGGAATAGATATAATTCGTCGCTGTTAAATCATACCGGCATAAGTGCAAAAATTGAGGTTTTGAGTTGTTGGTGTCTATTTTTGTGTCGGACCGGCATATCGTAAGTTGAATAAAAATCCGTCAGACGGCGTTGAGCCGTTATGCATTTACGTGGAAAAAGCTATTTTGTTTCTGAGAAGAAAGATCTGCTGCGCAATACGCCGGTCGCTTCAAAATCTTCAATAAGGATAGATTTCCATCATGTAAGTCAAACTGAATTATCTCACAATACAGGTTCCAAAATAAGAAGTCACTGTGACACAAAAGCAAATATTACACAGATTTTAAAGTCATACTGGCATATCTGCATATTTCTCTTAAGTTAAGCAATTTTCGATTTAATTGTTGAAGGGTGTTTGTGTTTACACTGTGAAAATTCATATTAAATAATTTATAAATAATTAAAAACACTGTTATATTTTCACTTTATTTATTTAAACTCTAATGTTTTCGCTCACTTCAATGGGTACTGAATACTCTTGAGAATTTCCATTGAAGTGGGGGAAGACATTAGAGTTTAAATAAATATAGTGAAAATATAAGTGTTTTTAATTATTTATAATATATTTAACATTTGATTTATTTGAAACTACTACTACGTCTAAATGTTATTCATGCATAAGGTGGCATTGAGGTGAACCAAACGGACTTTAAATGGAAAATATCACATGCAAAACTTAGTGCTTGGATGAAAAATATGCATTTTGTAGATATGCCGGTTTGATTTCACAATGACGAATTACCAAAAAGGAACTCGAATAAACACTAGCATAATAATTATTATATTTTTAATAAAAACATTACTAATAAATGACAAAAGGAATGGTAAAAATATTGTTGATATATAATATTCTGCCATTAAATGTGATAACTTGACTGTTATTGTATTGTTATATTGTAAAATTATAAATTAAAAATGTTTTGAAAATTTATAACAAATTGATGTAACTGTTTTTAGTGGGTTGACTTGAAACGTATTATTTGTATAAACTAGTCGATTTTACATTTATGATGAGCAATTGCCATATATTTATACAAGTAAATTTAAGTCGATCAGCAAGTTTACTTAGTTCAGTTAACATACTGAATTTAAAAATACTTTCTACTAATTTTAAGTATTTATAGTTATTTACTTGAATGTTTGGAAGAACTTGATTGAAGCCTCTGGTTGACTATCGGCAAGAGTAAGAGCGGACGGCAGACTACCTTTGAGATGTGTTGCTTTAGACGCATGTTGAAGATCCATCATTGTGTGTTTCAAATTTTTTATTTATATGATATATAAAGTTTAAAACATTACAATGTTTTTAATAAAATAAACAATATTATGGCACACATACACAAAATACAATACAAATTCAAATAGAGGGTACATTTGTTATTGATTTTCTTTTGTGTAGCCCATAATAAAGGATGTATCTACTAATACAAACTGATATACATATAATACATTTCTGAATACCTATTTACTAATTAATTCAACCATTTATGTTGGGATAAGCTTTGATACATCCTTCATTACAAAACGTCAAATATGTAAATCAAACATAGGTAACTACTATCCCTTGCGAATAAATCTTTTTTTAATTCTAGCTTTTGTAAGGTCTGAAATGAACAACCGTATTTCACAAGCAAGCATTTATTTAATTTTAGTTTAGAAAAATAATATAATAGTAATTTAAAGACCCCAGCAATCAAAACAGATACAACATATAGGTATACAGATTATTTAATTAAAACTTATTCGAAACAAGGCCTCCTTTAGATAGAGACAAGTCTCGTGTAAAGGAGAATTAATAGAGTGATAAGATATTTTCGCTCGCACGTACCCACAAAAATTATATCGATATTTCTGAAATAAAAATATTACCTATTGGTCCTTCGTTTGTCGTTATCGAAAATTTGGCATTATTGTTGAATAAGTTTTCATCCTTGCAAGCACAGAATTAATTTTATGATAATTTCTATTTAAATATACAATATTGGTTACATTAATCATAATTAGGCATATTCATATACTGTACGAAATCAAACATTATCATTAGTAATAAATTATTTAATGTAATAGTTATATTCAATAATTCTGTGCCTACTAAATTTAAGCCCGGCATAACTAAGTGACGATGAAAGTAGCGGAATAGTGAACGTTGCCCATAGACACCAAAAGAGATCACCTAAGCCAGCATATTGCCAATTCGTAATGATTGGGACACCTTTCTCACTTTTTCCAATTAGATTTTGTACAATGTTTCGTTGTGTAAATCGTGATGTTAGATTGTTTTTTTTTTCAGTTTTAGAACAAATTTTTGACCACAAACCAAATGACAGTTTTATGTGCAAATAACATTGTAATATCGGTTACATTAATCATAATTAGGCATATTCATATACTGTACGAAATCAAACATTATCATTAGTAATAAATTATTTAATGTAATAGTTATATTCAATAATTCTGTGCCTACTAAATTTAAGCCCGGCATAACTAAGTGACGATGAAAGTAGCGGAATAGTGAACGTTGCCCATAGACACCAAAAGAGATCACCTAAGCCAGCATATTGCCAATTCGTAATGATTGGGACACCTTTCTCACTTTTTCCAATTAGATTTTGTACAATGTTTCGTTGTGTAAATCGTGATGTTAGATTGTTTTTTTTTTCAGTTTTAGAACAAATTTTTGACCACAAACCAAATGACAGTTTTATGTGCAAATAACATTGTAATATCCTAGAAGTTAAACGTAACATTTAATTTTATTACAAACTTTTTATGTTCAATAAATTGATGAAAGTTTGCATAAAGGGCATAGTTCCCTTCATTATTTGAGTGGTAAATGTGTTCATATTGCACATACAAACCTTATAAAATGTAATGACTAGTGGCGGAACAAGACTTTTCATATTGGTTATGTTTTCGTAAAGTGAATTCAAAAAGATCCGTCAAACTTTCTCCATTGCATCCCCATACTGTTAATTTAGTATAGAAATTTGTGGCATTTCACAATCTCATCGTTTATGTAACCCATTTTCAGGTAACACCTAGTTTTACTTCTACAGACAAACGGTGCTTTTTTCGTGTATTGAAAGCATGACAACGTTACATGCACTCACACATTTAAAGGTTTTAAATTATTAATGGATTTATTAGGTATAGGGTATAATATTTTACTACCGATAAAATAATTACTCCACAATATTATGAGAGAATAATTTCCCACAAATAGACTTAGTAATATACAGCACAAATAACAATCTCTTCGTAGACAGGTTATCAGTATATTTTAATTTATATTCGTAGTATCATTACTACTACTGAAATAGTAATAATATATTTTATTGATAAATCAGCGAAATTATAATTTATTTGATAATAACAATTATTACAGTGTGCAACTATTTTCATTATAGCAGCTATACTCGTGTAAATGAATAAACCAGTTTAGCATTAAACAATATGAAAAATCTTTATATTCATATTTTTTTGCTCTCGATAAAAAATATAGGTCTTTTTCTTTTTGTGTTTTTTTTAGTGTTGTATTAGAGGCAAGTGCTGGTAAAAAAAACATCAATTAATCATTAAGTCTGCTGAGATCGCACTAGCCAATAGCTGCACTGATTTAACAGTGCTTATTAAAAAAAAGTATTTTGACAAAGAACTTTTCATTGTTAATTTTTACACATTTTATATTTCACATAAGTGAAAAAAACGATATTTAAAATTTACCATCGGAAATATTATATACAATATCACAATTATTTAAAAGCACCAATTTAAAATTTAGTGTTCCTACTTTTCGTTGCTTTATTTACAAAACCGTAAATGTATCTTTTTCTATAGGTAGCAATAAAAGTGCAGACATTCAGGATGGGTGGCATACTTCACCACTGCTGTATTGAAGATGTTAAATGTCTCATTCGTGATATTTTACGAAGAGGTGTCTTCCTTTTATGATGGTATAATTTAATCCCAGTTACGACTTTGTTTTAAATAAACCGTGGAGCATCTGGCAAAGAATCGAGTTTTCACTCTTGTCCGAAAGATTTCGAGTGTCTTGTAAATGGTAGGTGTTTAAAAAAATAAACACATTTGACATCTCCAATTCAGCGATGAAGTTTTTCACCAATCCTGAATATCTTATATTTTTGTTGGCACAGAGAAGACAGCTTGCATGTTTATTACATTGGGCTGGTCTGCAGACTACCCCACTTGTGGGATATGCCGTGATGGTGTAGTAGTAGTAGTAGTTTAAATAAAAAAATCAACAATAACCATTTTTAACATAATATTATTAAACAAATGTAATGTAATATTGAACAAATCCGGGTAAGTATTTACTATATCAATCAATGCAGAACACGTTTTGGAAATTTCATATCTAGAAAATTACACTGTTTTTATATTCAATGAGATCAAATATTCTAGGGATAGAAACGAGAAGAAGAGACATGGGGTTGCCCAAATAGAAAATTGAATATAGATGTTAATATAATAATATCATTTCGGTAAAGGTACACTTGGTGTGTGAAAAAATGCGTTTGGAATCGTAATTTCTGTAAAAAATATTTCTGTCTGTTTGTATGTAATTATGTATGATGTACCAGTGTTTATATTTGTGTATATTTTAAAGAGACAAGGAAGAAGTAATCATATACTCTAAAAAAAAATCTCATTTTATAGGTTTGTTCTGGAATTTTTGTAATTTATAAAATTCGGTTAGTCGGATGAAATCGTGCCTTTGTATATTGATTGTTATGTATATTGTCATAATTATGTGCAAAATTGCTTGAAATTAATGTACAGTAATAATTATTGATAAATGTGTCTGTCTTTGACAGAGAGAACAGAACGCCATATTAAACTAACCTATGTCTAACTTCTATGAGAGGGCCTTTGGTGTTGTTGGACCGGTTACGTGGAATCATTGAGAGGCAATCAGACTATCACCATCTTCATAAGCAAATTGAATATTGCACTCTTCACCGGCACCCTTGAGGCGGTTTAGGGACTGTTAAACGGCGTCAAAACAAAACCATCCAGAATCATGTAAAGTCAAAAACTTAAATTTGAATAAATATTTTTCATCCATTTTAAATCCCAAATCCTAAGGCAAATCCTGAGCCCTCCCTTTGAATTTTTCTTTTGTTTCGTTGAGTCTGGATGATATAGGAGCTCAGCTCTTAAAACATCCAGGGGAAAGTGGTGGGAAAACCCTTAATGTTTAAAAAAATATGTTTCAGATGTTTGAACAAGGGAGGCAGTAACATACAATGAAAGAAGTAGGTTGATATAATAATAATATTTTGATGGGTTAAAAAAATATTGCGTGCTTTTGTTGCCAACATTTTTTTTTGAATTTTCTGGGGTTTTTTTGCCGAGTATAAAGCTAGTAATAGAAAATGTTAAATCAAATAGGATTTTTCTTGCCTAGAATTTGGTATGCATGTACAAATTTGAGTTAAAAAACAAGGATGTTGTAAAAGTCTACTAAAGTACGTGTCTTCCCAAATGCTGTGACCATTAAGCGCGCAATAAAAAACGGGAATTGAAACCGAGATTTATTTTATTCTTTATTGTTGATGTTCTCTATAGAAGCGATCAAGTAATAATAGTAGAGATGGACGAAATTTATAAATTTTATAAATGAAACATATGTTTTTCAAATTTCGTGACTAAAAAAGAAATAAATATGTACCTACTATGCTTTTCTCCATTGCCTAACTTTTTTGCAGAATGTTTCTGTCATACTAAAAAAAAGTGTTTCAGAAACCTTAAGAAACATTTTTTCTGCCACAAGGTGCGCATAGCATTATAATTTTTAATTTTTTTCTTTATTAACACAACAGCACATACTATGTAATAAAAATCATAATAACAAAAAAAAATAAGGCCAATTACAGTGTTTACACAGACCGATATAATACCCTTATATCGGTGAGGAATGCCTTAATATTGCCTTGATGGTATGGTAGAAGTACGAACTTTGGGCGGTCTCTAGCAAGGGAGGTTTTACAAATCATAAATCTCTGATTCGAATTCTCTCGTTGCCCACCTTACTAAACTATCGAGACATAAACATAACGCTTACTTTTGAGCTTATATGAAATATATTTCAGCATATTTCAAAATTATATTAATTTTCATTTTAATATTCAAGTATCATAGTCACCCTATTTAGGTACAAGAGGTGCTTGCGTAAAGTCATTTTGTCTCATCGATTGAAAAAGGTTGAATGTACAATTTAGAAAAAAATGCTGATATCATTCTGAATTCAGTAATAATATATAAAGTTCAAGTAGTGTGAGCAAACCTTTACCTACTTTGTCAGTGCTTTTACAAGTTTTATGAATCAAGATTTTTTGACTTAAATTCCGAAGATGTTGTTCTTTAATAATAATATGTCCAAATAGATTTCGGATTTTCACACCTCCGATTTTGTGACCTCCTGCGCTGGGTAACGTGATGCAGATACCTACTTTGTCTTGGTCTATCCAAATTAATCAAATTGTTAACATATTTTTAGCCTGAGTAAATCGTAAATGTTTGCCTATAGAGTGGTATAGTATTTGTTGAAATAGTGCTAAATGCATGTTGTTATGTATCCTTGTTTTTCTGTTTTTATTGTATGATTTAGTTTTGTATTGAAGACTGTATGATTTTCTTGTTCATGTAGATTTGTAAAAAAACATAAACTATAAATTTTATGTCTGAATAAGTTAATAAACCTCTGATGCCTTATCTAGGTGAACCAAGAATTCATTATTTGATTTTTATGTCAATTTTAGAGTAAGCGAAATTTCGAAAAATTCATACAATTTTTTTATGAATTATTGATATCCAGTAAAATTAGACATTTTAAAAAGTAAAAATTCAGAATGGTTTAAAACAAAATAAAAAAGAGGTCTCTAGCCAAAAAAATGTTTGCATATTATTAAAATATACCTAGGTATAGCAAAAGAAAAACTGATTTTATGTGACTAAATCGTCGTCGGTAGCCTGGAGGTAGAGTCTCGGCCTTATGTACATGAGGTCCGGGGTTCGATCCCAGGTGCAGGCAAACTCCCCTTTCACGACACAAGCTTTTAGCTTACTGTGAAAGGTGTATAAGGTTGTATTTGGGTTTATAACAAAACCCAGATATATCTTTTTTTTAAAAAAAATAAAAATATATATGTATGTCAAATATTTTTGAAGTTTAATTTATCGACCGACGGTTCTTGGTGGAAGTTCATATTTATAATTTTTAAAATGAAACACGATATCTAGCCATTGACTTTATTAGTTTTATGTTTATTTCCACTATTGACTTTATTAGTTTTATATTTAAATATTTATGTTCATCTATCTATCCATTACAACCATAAGTGTATCTAATATCTACCATAAGTGGGATAACCAGCGGACTAACTGCATGTAACGAACGTATAAAGGTCTTCGTCTCGGTGACATAAAATCTTCATCCATCATACAGTCGCGTCTCATACTTTAAGGAGCTCTGATAAACAAGAAAAATAATTCTGTTGACCGAGGATGTACAAGTATGTAATATAATGTCGTAGAAAATGGTGTCATGTAGTGCCAATCAAAAAGTATTTTCTTTAGAACCCACACTAAACTTACAAAATATCTCATACCTAACTTAAAATAAGTTTTGGGTCTACTTACACACATAAAGTGTTAGTAGTAGGGGAGAATCCCTATGAAACGGACGTCCCATGAAGCGGACAGAAGCTGGTATTCGGCTCCTGTTGGAACTACCATGATGTTGTTATAATATAATGTTGTAGAAAATGGTGTCATGTAGTGCCAATCAAAAAGTATTTTCTTTAGAACCCACACTAAACTTACAAAATATCTCATACCTAACTTAAAATAAGTTTTGGGTCTACTTACACACATAAAGTGTTAGTAGTAGGGGAGAATCCCTATGAAACGGACGTCCCATGAAGCGGACAGAAGCTGGTATTCGGCTCCTGTTGGAACTACCACGATGTTGTTATAATATAATGTTGTAGAAAATGGTGTCATGTAGTGCCAATCAAAAAGCATTTTCTTTAGAACCTACACTAAACCTACAAAATATCTCATACCTAACTTAAAATAAGTTTTGGGTCTACTTACACACATAAAGTGTTAGTAGTAGGGGAGAGTCCCTATGAAACGGACGTCCCATGAAGCGGACAGAAGCTGGTATTCGGTTCCTGTTGGAACTACCATGATGTTGTTAGATGTTTATTGAAGATGCTTACTAACACATTATACCACGGAAGTTTGACAGTTCTGCTCCTGCATTTGACCTTGATACACAAGTTTGATTTGAAGGACAAAAGTAAATTTTTATCACACAGTTCCAAGTTCATTAAATTTTAATATTTTTTATTAATTCAATTTTTGTTTTAAAATTCAGATAACTCATTATCTTAAGTTAATAAAAAAGTTGAAATAGTTTTAATAGTATGTGGAATTTATAAAATTTCACGTCTTTATTTAAAATTTAATAGAGTCCCATGAAGCGGACACCAAAAGTACAATGAAACGGACGACCGATTCATATTAAAGAAAAGAACGAATCTTCAATATCCAGAGCATCGGAAGGAAGCAGCACATGTCCTGGTAGTCGTAAATCATATGCGGCCAGTGATAAAGATTGGTTGAAGTGCAAGGTATTCCAGATATGGGCACATTAAACATGAGATGTAAAAAGAACACTGAACATGTTGTAAATTTTTTTTTTTCACGTCATAACATTTTATTTTAATTTCTGCTGTCTTCTGCACCAGAAACCGGGATTTATTTATTTATTTATTTATTCATTTGTTAACAGCTATTAATAATAAGCTTTTTTTATACATTAAAAAAAAAACATATCAAAAGATCCATAATCAGAGATAAAAATTTACATATGGAATAATAAAATAATAATATAATGTCAATAAAATCGTAAACAGTCATTTCATTACTACATATGTCCGCTCCATGGGAACCGATGTCCGTTTCATGGTACCTAATCGTTCCATGAAACGGACATATTTTTAATTTTAGAATTTTACATATAAAAGTATCTAAAAGATTTTTTAATATTTTTTCTTAAATGCATAACAGAGGTGCAAACTTCGTAGTTTGTGGGTATATGATTATCTTTCGTGAACAACTAAATGCAACCGAGATATAAGACTTTCCTCAAAAATGTCCGTTTCATAGGGACTCTCCTCTACTAGTAGGCACTTGAATATATTATTATTATTAGGTGAGTAGGTACCTACCCAGTGTGGACTACTATTGAATTTTTATTATGTAAGTATTTGCATAGGATCTTTTTTGTCCGCATGAATATTTATGTAATTTTTTAGCACTACTCTATATATTCAATAGATCTACTAGGCCCCAGAATAGGATAAGTCTAAATCTCTATGATGTAAGTTTTCGAGTGCCCTGTAAAAGGCAGTAATTAGTTAATCATAATATATAAAATCATAATAGTGTACATTCGTCACAATATGTAGGTACCTACATGAAATTAACGAGCTAACTAGATTGGCCACAACATCAGCCACCCAGGACTACTCATCGCCACCGCGGAGGGTAAGACCGAGGGGACAAATGGCAGAGGCCGACCAAGAGACGCGTATATGGACCAACTGAAGAGGGACATGAACTGTGGCTCATACGTAGAGCTGAAAAGACTGGCTGAGAATCGAGACGAATGGAGAAGAAAAACCAAACTCGTTGCAGACCAATCCAATGGATTGTAACTTATTATATATACATGAAATTGTATAAAAAAGTGCATTCAAATGAAAGTCAAATTCATATATGTTTATTATGGAATAAAGACACATTTTCAACAATATTACTAATTAATTTACAATATAATTTACACAATATTATTTACATAATTAATTTTTTTTTTTATTGAGTAGACGTTAATTATGTAAAACTCCATGTTTATGTGTGGAAAAAAACACAATTGGTTTAAGTTTTACTTAAAAGATTTTAATGAGCAGTGACCTGGTTTCAACTTATAAAATCATTGTCATCAGTTTGACTGCTCATCAAAATCTTTTAAGTAAAACGAAAACTAATTGTATTTTTTTCATATACAATTAATTCTCTCCAATATTTGAAAAAAGCTCGTTCTAAGAGGGATAGTATCATTATTGGGTACTTATAATTAAATATCATAAGAAAATAACAAATTAAAATAAAATAATAAATAAATATGCGAGAGATGCTGCGATGGTATATACATTGACTACATAAATTTAGGTATTTCACAATAAAAATATACGTATTACACCTGAGTAATTTAAATCATACATCTACTGGTTGCTCCATTATAATATAAATACACACAATCTCTATAATCAAATGTAACTAGATAAAGCCCTCACTCATTTACATACAAAAATAATGTAATTTTCATATTATTTATTTTCAACACAGAATCGAATAATATAAGGGTAGAAGAGGAAATATTATTAATATTATTATTTTTACTCGCGCCAACATTCTGTATGTTGAAAATATTATGCAATCATAATATTTTGTATGAGTTATAATGGTATTATTGTAGTGTACACCCTCTATGTTCTAATAAAGAACATTCTAGCGCGCTTACACACATCATGCGTCCTTATTTTATCATTGTGGCTTCTTGAAATGAATAAGGGTTGTCAAAAAACATATTTCAAACTCACGACTGATATTAAAGATAATTATTATTTATGATTAGAAAATGAGTTTAATTCACAATGTATTTAAATTATCACTTGATATTTATATGTAGATCTGCGACCGGTTTCGATAAGCTAGTACCATTCACGAGCAGAATATAAACTAAAAGTTTATATAAACTAAATATAAACTAAAATATACAGAATATAAACTAAAATAAAAAGATATATTTCCTTTCCCCTTGATTTTTTTTTTGTTTCCATTATTATTATTGATTTGCGTTTTTGTGCTAGTGTGATAATTGAGTGAGCGAGCGAGACTGTGTATATGTAGGCATGTTGAGATGACCGGAATGTTAGGTACCTATGTTTTTTAAATTAATTGTGGCGCATGGTATTGGATGATAGCTGATCTCTGAAAGATTAACCTTTTTTTCTAACTTTATATATGTAGTTATTGTCTGTTTTGTGCTTTTAACATTTATAAAATATGTAAAATAAAATTTAAAAAAAATAATATTCGTATATAAATTTTAAAATGTTAAACTATACGAGTAATACTGTTTAATTTTTACGTATGATTTTGTATTTAGTCAATATTAATAATGACTAAATGCTAGTTTGCCGAGTGCTTTCGCCTTGCGGCATCTTCAAAGCAAGAGTTACTCCGCAAGTCAAGTTACTAATCAAGTCTGAGGAGATTAAAGAAGTTTTCACCCATGAAGATGTTTTCTAGTGGAGTCTCATTTAATTCAACTCATGTTTATGCTGGCTGTGCTTACTTTGGCAACGTAAAATAAAATTGTAGAACTTAAATAAAAATGCAAACTAATTTTCGTAAGTATTTTTAATCAGATGAAAAACAAAATTACTAAATTCACAATTAAATTTATTTATTTCTTATAATACCTATTTGAGTGCCTTTGGTGTCCAGTTAATTCCTGATGATATTTTTGATGCTTCTCCACTTTTTGTGCAACTGACTCAGAACTAGAAATTTCAGTATCTAGACCCAATACGAGTTAATAAATTTATTGAAACTGGATAAAAATAAAGGAAACATTTCAACTTTCATGTTTTTGATGTAGAAAAACAACTTAAAAGGTTGCCTGCTTATTGAGATACTTAAATGTTTTCAGAATATTAGGTAGGTGCTTAAATATTTTTATAATATTTACTTCTTTCAAGTTAAACTACACTTATTATATAAATAAAAACAATACTAAACAAATTCTCAATTGAACAAGAAAACAGGATAATAAAAATAGAAGAAACTGTATTTCAAGAAAATATAATCTTTAAAGGGTTATTCAAGCATTGTCAAGATCCTCTTAACTTTATAATCTTTGAAATATTTTAAGTGACACGTGTTTTGTGTTTCTTCGACGAAAATAATGGAATTATTTATAGAGCGCAAATATTGTATTAAACAATTATACATTTTAAGCATTCTCATTCGAAACAATTATTTCTAATAACGAGTTAACATTTCATCAAACAATATTATTTATATTGAGTGGAAATTTAACATTTAACGATGATTAGTTATTATTCATCGGAAATATGGTATTTATTAAAATAATTAATCATTCATTGTAATTCTTGAATGCACGCTTTTTGTTTTTCAATATACCTATAACTACAACATACATTCAAACAAAATAATTAACAAAAATATTTCTTTTAGATTCCCTCGCGGGGTAGGCAGAAGATATAGAGTGATGCTACCTCCTGTTCTTGCTCACGCTTGTTTCCATCTCATCTTTATAATTCCTGATACATGCTCTCCTGTTTACTGTACTTATGACGTTTCCGTGCTTTAGAATCTGGTCCACGTGGTCTAGCCATTTGATCCTCGGCCGGCCATGTCTTCGAGTACCATTATTCTCCGCCATGTATATACTGTACTCTGTCTTCATTCATTCTTTCCACATACTTAACTATCTACTATACTTTATAATTTTTTACTATTCTTTATAATTCCTGATACATGCTCTCCTGTTTACTGTACTTATGACGTTTCCGTGCTTTAGAATCTGGTCTACGTGGTCTAGCCATTTGATCCTCGGCCGGCCATGTCTTCGAGTAACATTATTCTCCGCCATGTATATACTGTACTCTGTCTTCATTCATTCTTTCCACATACTTAAACTTCCATAATTTAATGTTTTTAAAAAGAAACACGATATATATTATAGTTATTCCGTTATTGACCAATAGTGGAATAACTGTATATCGTGTTTCATTTTAAAAATTATTAATATGAACTTCCACCAAGAACTGTCACTAAATAAATTAAACTTTTCCATAATTTATTTACATTCAGCTTGGTTATCCAAATTTTATTCTATATTTTTCACGTATTGCACTGTTACGCACTCAATTCCTCATACTGAATCACGTGATTAATCTGGGTTTGTAAAATCACAAACACATCCCCAAACACCTTCGAAGCAAGCATTTTGTGCGTATTGTGAAATACAATACATACAATACATTTTTTAATACCGTGAATTCTATTGCACTCAAGGTATACTGGTTCGTAATTTACTAGATTTTGAATGCTTAGCCATAAAAAATAAATAAAGAAAACTTACATATTGCAAGAAGGCCTATTTTTATCAACGACTTCAAAGTCAATCTGAGAGCAAATAGTTGACAGAATGAAAGTATAAAAATATACATAAGAGATATAAGGCAGTAAAAAAGAATAAAAAGTTAATTCAAATTACCGACGTCAGCTGGAAATATGCCAGTCTTTGCGGTATTTAATAATCATAATGAAACACTTATAATAGAAACCATACTTTATTTGTGTTCTTTTTGGTTGAAAAATATATTAATTCTGAAATGTTTTTGTATTAAACTGCATAATATTGTCATTAATATTATTTACTTGTGTTCTATATAACATTAATTACCAATAAGAAGGATGATAAACTCTTTCGATAAAGCAATTTAAATTCAATTTTATTTACTTTTTATAAAAAATCATTTCTAACCCATATTTGATAATGATTTTATTTTTGTTAATTAACGATTTGTTGCTGTTGCTGGTCCACTAGGTACCTACAAATCACCTGTACCAGGGCTAACAACAAAATTTCTTTATTATATCAATTTTGTACCGTTTATATCATTTAAGCGACAACCTTGTCTAAGGCGTGTATACTTTTCTATTATTTATTTGTATTACACAAAGCTGTTGGTAGATACAACAAACATACATTTGGCCACGTAAATGCGAGTGTAGTGCCACTGAATAAAAAAAAATGGTACGGTACGGTACCTACCCACCTTGGTACCATATATTATACTATGTTGATGTCATATAATATGAAAAAAGATCTATTAAAATGAGAAGAAGAAATTGAAGGTAGAAAAAGTAAGAAAATAATAATAATAATAATCTTCTTCTTCCTCTTTTTTTTGTTTTCTCTCTACCGCAAAATACAGCAAAAGCAAAAAATGTAGGTAGTGTGTAATTTTGTCAACATGTCATATCCTGCAGTGAAAAACTGTATTTTTGTCACTTTATTTAACACTTGGTCCTCGTAGAGTTCTTGAAGTAAAGGTTTGCAAAACTTTTTTTCTTTCTTCCGTTCTAATTTTGTAAAGAGATATGGTTTCCTCAAACTCAGCCAGTGAAATCTAAAACCTATCACTCCTGTTTCCCTCCCCCTGCATTTTTTATTTGTATTTACTCTATTTAATCACTTTTATTTTGTTATCTATCTATGTGTGTTTATGTATAGATTTTTTTCTTCTATAAATATGTATATAGATTTATCTATCTATTTACCTATATACAAAAAATATATTTGTATAAATATATTTTTTGTAGTATTTATAGGTAAGTTGGGATAGATCGAGCCTTTACTATAAGATCGCCATCTGTATATTGGTTAAAACTTATTTGAATGTATTTTTTGAAAAAAAAATATTTCTACCTATTATGAAGAATGAATAAATAAATAAATTTAAGTGGTTATGATTTTTTTTAAACAAGCCATGGAAATTGATGCATTAGATTAAATATATTTTTATTTCACTCAGAGAATTTATTGTGTGTTATGGAAGAAAATGCGAAAGGATAAAATTATACAAAAAAACTGTAGTTTTCAAAATTCGTTTGCTCTTCCTTACGCACAGTAGATTGTACAAAGAATATGTAGAAAGTGAGAGAGTAAAAACACGGGGTAAGATACGTGACAGGGTGATAAGGCGTGACCCTTGAAAAAATAATTTAATCTGGCTACCCCTCCAACGTGTGTATATGTGCCTAATAAATGGGCCCATCTTTTATGTACCACAAACTTGTAATGTGCTGAGCTATATTATATGTTGATATATTTTGAACTGTGATATATATACCTTGCTACCTAGCAATTATCGAATTCAATTTCCAAGTCAATCTAAGGAGCAAAGTGCGAAATAATTTTCCTTCTTTCAAACCAGTTTTGTGCCAATTGAGTAATATTTTGAAAAAATATTCATGATGTTTTGATATCACTGTCGTAGAAACAATGTACTGCTAATGAAGACATTTGAAAGCTCGTGGATTGAAACATACAATGTTATTTTAGCCTTCCATTATAGAAGATTCCCAAATCATGATTCATAGCGGGAACTATCATCTCTCAACATGCTCACAAAGACAAAGGCGTCTTTGTGAGCATGTGGTACAGGGGGTACAGCATAATCATTTGCGACATGTTCATACCACCCGACATCCAATATTATCCACGGAAACTTCTTAGAAAAATATCTTTCACTCCTAGGCCTCAATTACATTCTTATAGCCACATATAATAAAAAATGCAGGCCAGAACACTATGGGTATTTGAATTAATAGCCGAAAAAACATAAATAAATGACTCAACATTTTTGAGATTAAGCAATATTTTATACAAAGTTTATAGATTCGTTCCAAGTTCAATAAAGGAAGTTACTTATTACATTAAAGAAAAAAACTTAAAAATAACTTTTAATCCTATGCGCAAAACAGCGCTTCCTGTTTGAAACAAAAATATTTTTGCGAAGCTTTACAGAAAATATTTTCAGCATCTCCACTTTAACATTATCACACAGAAGCTACTATAGGAAAATTATACTTATATTTTTATTTGACACTAGTTTTGATCCCGACTTTGTTCAAAAAATAAATAATAAAATTAAAAAAAGATAGTACGAATATTTTGTTCAAATGATAAAAAATATTATCATTTTAAACGCCATGTACTATAAAAATATCATTTTCTTCAAAATATTAATTGATGTTTATTTGTTACTGAAAGCAGAAATAGTAGAGGTTGACTGAGAAACGCCTACAGGTATCAAGTGGTGGAGAACATGCTCTGCAGCATATGCGTAAAATTGAAAATTCTAACAGAGGAGACAGGGAGGAATGGAAAAGAAAAACCAGGCTTATCATGGACTAGTCCAACGGATTGTTACTCAAAAGAAGAAGTTACTGAAAAAGTTAAGTTAAAGTAGGATAATTTCGATTTCCTTGTTTCATGGCTGGTCAAAGCATATAATTACAGACGACAAAAGATGAACACAAATTTGAAAAAAAAATCAATATCGTATGTACATATATTCCCAAAATATGTCAATTAATACAATCGTTTCAAACAGAAATAAGTGAGGTAGGTGAACGAACCATTTACCATTCGTAAGCACCAGGACACTTTTTCTGTTTTCTATTAGAAAGGTTGCATAATCTGCTGGTTAGTGTTTGTTCAAAAACTTCTTTTATAAAACATACATACATAATTACAAATGGACTCAAATATATGGAGATTAAAAATAAAAAAAAAGATGTCAGTGCGTATTTTTTTAAGGGGAAAAAATTTCAATATTAAAATAAGAGCACGTCGCTCGTTTTCCCTCATTCTACCCTTGCGTGACATCCCTCGAGGGAAAAAGGCTCAGATCAGCTTTAAATTGTGTACACAATTTATTTGTTTTTTTTTAATGTTCATGCTCGTTGGTAGGTACATAATATTTATATTATAAGAACCAACACATTATATTTTTTCTTATACTTTCGTGATTTGATTTCTTTTCCATATTCAATAAGGGTTTGGAAAATTGTTTGTCCCTTGAGAAAATGTTAAAACTTAACAGCAAATTAATACATGATTTTCTATATTTTATTGATGTTTATTCCGTAGAACATCCGGAAAATAATTGGATTTCAAATTCTTTTGCACAAATTTTTGAGTGTCCTGCAAAAGGCAGCTGGTGTTGATAAATAAAAATATTATACATCATGAATTCAACGATGAGATTTGCCATAGATTCTGAATGTGTTATTCTTTGTTCGCACGGAGAGGACGACAGCTTGCATGTTTGTTCAACAAATATATAAAAATGTATAAAACCAGCCAAATATACCGAAATGCATTTGCAAATAAACCGATCTCTATTTACAATAATATAATAGATGGATATATATAATTATTATAAGCAATTACGTTATCAAATATGTTAAACTCTATGAATATACCCAAATGTTCAAAAATGTATAAAAACAGCCAAATATACCAAAATAGATTTTAATAGTAACCGATTTCTATTCACAATAATGCGACAAATGGAGATATACGGAAAGGGAAATATATAAAGATGGAAATATACGAAAACGCATTATGAAAATATGCAAATATTTATAAATATAGGTACCCAAATATGCAAAAATGTATGAAAACAGCCAAATATACCGAAATGCATTTGCATATAAACCGATTTCTATTAACAATAATACGAGTAGGTACCTACGTCTCTTCACTTTGAAATGATGTTTGACCACTGTTATTCGCAGTACACAATTGTCTCTTCTATACAAATCGAGTTTCCACTTACGTAGACGGAGATCTCCATACATCCACCATTATATTTATTGTTGTTGTGGTTTCCAGAATGTTCCGGTGGTTTGATGTGATGTGGACGCATTCTAATAGAAAGGGAACATACATAGATACGAGTAGCATCACTAGTGATTATATGAAATTCTTGTGAAGATCAACATTATTAGTGATGTGCTGATCGAATAGATGTTTGTTCGATTATCACATTGAAATGATCGATTATCCAAAATCGATTACTTTTGATAATCGATAATATCGAATGTTATATAAAATACTGAGTAATCGATTGTGAAGATAAGTCGACTGTCTACATTTCAAAGAATTTAAATTTAAAAAAATGGCTATTGAGTATGGTTTGCAGTTTGTCAATTCAAAAAAATTCCATTTTACATGATTGGTATTTCAACGCAAGTACATTAATTAGGTACTTGTATATATTGTTTTGTCGACATTGAAAATTACATCTTTTTCCGGATCAAAAGGATTATCTACATAAATAGAAAATTAGAATAAAAATAAATATTGGTGAAATAAAGAAAACAAATGTTTTATTCTAATATTTGTTTATTTGACGAGAGAGACGTCTTTTGTCTTGTTAGGACATTGTCAATCTGATTTTGCAAATACAACAGTACAGGTAGGTACATTACAAAATCAGAAAAATCACGAAAATACAATACAGGTTGTATTTTCAAAATCAGATTGACAATGATCTAACAAGACGTAAGATGTCTCTTTCGTCAAATAAACAAAAAGTAGAATAAAACATTTGTTTTATTTATTTCGCTATGGAATTCTACTACCTAAACACCGACACAGTGAATAAATATCGGTAATTGTAAAACACACTTTATGTGACTAATCTAGTCGATGTTTGAAACTGTTCGATTATCCACTAGTAAATAATTATTGAAACAAGACTATAACCCCATCACTATGAGCAATAGCAATCTTCAATATGAGGTTGGAGTATTCTCTGCTATGATGTGAATGGGAAAGTGATTTTCCTGTTGTAGAGACGCTGTATCAATACAAATCAAATGTTAATTACACAGAATATACAAGTACAACGCCGACATTTTGAATTGTCTTTCGTATTAACATATTATTTATTTTTTCAATTCACGGCCTGGGGCCGTATACAAACCGTACTTAGCGATCGACTACTGGCGAACTTTTCGACAATCTACCTACATGTACCGTATACATAATTATGCGTTATTGTTGCGGTTATAGTCGAAAATTCGTTTGTAGTCGATCGCCAATAGTATGTTTGTCTAGGGGGGCTGGGCTTTTCACATGTTAATATTAAACATAATTTTTATAAACTTCCTAAATTTAAGAAGTTTATTTGCGAGGGATGGAAGATGCGACGAGGATATCGAAAGGAGAAAAGTGGCCGGTGCAAGGACTAACGGTGCACTTCGACCCATTGTCATTGCTGACATGGCAAAATTGCCAGTGCACAATACCATCCTGGTATCGACACTTATGTATGCAAGCGAAACGTGGACATGGTTGAAGAAGGATGAAAGTGGAATAAATGCTGTACAGATGAGATCGCTGAGAAGGATGGTCGGTAAAACGTTGCGTGATAGAGTGAGGAATGAGGATATTAGAAGAATGAGTGGATGCAAGAGGAGTGTCGTGGATAGAATGCGTGTAAATAAATTGAGATGGTTTGCTCATGTGGAACGAACGGAAGAGGAATGAATGGCAAAGAGGATATACTTGACTGAAAGGAGGGGTGTGAGGAAGCGCGGGTGTCCGAGAGCTATATGGCTTGAACATGTAGATCAAATTCTCAAGGACGGCCGTGTTTTGACTAAGAGAAATCGACGTGCGTGCTTGAGAAATTGTATGTCTATGGAGGAGGCGAAACAAGTATGCAAGGACAGATCTAATTGGCGTTCCGTTCTCTCTGCCTTACCCACTTGGGATACGGCGTGAGAGAATAGATAGACAGATTTTTATACTGTACACAAACAGTATTAGAATATGTGAATACACACAACACGACAAATAGACAATAAAACAAGAACCACAAAGGAATAAAAATTAAAATATAGGTACATGGTTTGAACGATGTGAAATTTTGTAGATTTTATATGTCAACTTGATTATATTATGGTCAAACATTTCAATGCAATTTTGCCAATTGTTTTTTACTTACACATTGAATACAAATATAAATTAATATTATACTACAATAAATAATTATAAAGAGTAGTACCTATAAGGTGTTCCGTTCTCTATGCCTACTTAACAAAATTGGGACAGATTCTCAAACTTTGTATTCATATATTATAGGTATGATTAATTATTATTTATTTGTTGCTCTCTAGTACAAGTTTGTAATGATTCAAGGAGATTTATTTCCCGAGAGAGTAACATTAACAAATTACATTTTTTACTTTATGTGACATTTTCTTTTATAAAAATACTTATTTAATAACGAACATTTTTCGTTTATGTAATAAAACACCAATTTTCCAGTTTATTTTATCGTAAAATTGATATTAGATTCATTCTTCTTTAATATAACTACTTACTGCTGTACCATCATGGCATATCTCACAAGTGGGGTAGCCAGCAGATTAGCTGCATGTAATAAAAATGTAAACTATCTTCTCCGTGCTAACGAAAATTAAGACATTTAGAATAGGTGGCATCCCTCATTGGAGAATTCAAGATATAATATCTCTTTAATATTAGTGGAATAACTATATATTGTGTTTCATTTAAAAAAATATTAATATGAACTTCCACCAAGAACCGTCGGTCGATAAATTAAACTTTATAATTTCATTTATTTATTTTAATTTTTGTTTTTGTTTGATTTGTATATGACATTTTGTCTTTTATTGTTTGTATTCATCACATTTTGTCCAATCTCTGTATAAATGATCTAATTGTTTTATTCTGTTACAATTGTCGTTTTGTTCAAATTACTACTATTTTTGTTGCAACTTAATGTTTATTTTTATATATTTGTACCAATTCATTTTTTATCGTTTTTTATTATTATTGTCTGTCAAATTGTTTTTTTTTTTTTAATTTGTTATATGTTTAACGTGTAAAAGGCTCACGCCGTGTACAAGTGATAAATAAATAAATAAATAAATAAATAAATAAATAAATAAATAATATCTCTTTACTTTTTCGAACTAATACTTAAGTATAGATATAATAGAAGTGACAAGCTTTGCAGAATTGAAGATCATAATATTGAACAAACGTTCTCCAAACACCTGCCTTTTTACAGGACACTCAAAATTTATAGAAAAAGTGGGAGGCAAATAACTCTACAGAACAATTTATTAAAATAATATTGTGCAGTGAAGTTCCCGGCAAAGAATGGGTCTTCCACTCTTTTCTGTTGCTTTTGAAATAAAGACCTATTAAGTACATACTGGCAAACTCCCCTTTCACGACACAAGCTTTTAGTAGCTTACTGTGAAAGGTGTATAAGGTTGTATTTGGGTTTATAACAAACAAAACCCAGATATATCTTTTTTTTAAAAAAAACCCTTTCATTATTTCAAGATGATATACTTTTAGATTATTAGTCATTTAATCGAATACTACTATTATCGAATAGTCGATAAATAAATAAAGGCATAATACATTTACTTCCAGCATTACTATACTCGTTACAGGGTGAATGTAAAATTTCCATTTAAGGTTGGTTTAGTATCGAGCAAATTGAACATATTTATTCATAAAAGATCATGAGATACATGCCGCGAATATCAGATGAAGTGAAACCTCGGTGTATCAGCTTTCTCATTTTCAATGATAATTTGTTTCTTATAACATACTGCTCATTTCTGCTCAATTTTCAAGTTCTTCTTCATAAAACCATACATAAATGACTGCATTGAGTATTTTTGTGTTATTTTGTAAATTCTCTGTCATTTTTATTGTTATACAATAGACTCTCATGCCGTTTATTTGTCAATAATCAAATAAATAAATAAAAAAAGAAACTTCTATCCAAATGGAAGACACAACATTGTTGATAGATTCGTAGTCATGAATTATTTTACTTGCAACCTTGTATTAAAATTTATAAAATCATATTCAAATATCTTACCTGGCTGATAATTTTGTTCATAAAATGGAGGTTTTAATGCAGGAATACCCGCAAATAGGCTGAAAAAAGAAAAGAATACATGCTAGTATGCTTTAAACTGTTCTGTCAATTTCACGTCAAAAATAGGACTCGACATAATGATACAAATGAATAAATATTAAATGAATCCCAACATGAAGATATTTATAAATAAATCAATCAATTAATAATCAAAGAAAATGGTGATTTTTGCTGGGAGTTTCGGGTGATGGATACGTTATACAGCGCCCTTGAGGTCATGTTATGAGTAAACGGCGCTTTACAAATTGTCCATATACATATATATATATATATATATATATATATATATATATATATATATATATACAATTGAGTGAATGATGTATAAATCTCAATATGAAAAAAAACAATAAACATCTTAATAAATTTAATAAATGACATAAATTCGTCGGTAGTTTGGAGATAAAGTTTCGTGAAGAGGGGGTTAGTGATTTGATCCCAGATGCCGACAAACTCCCCTTTCACGACACAAGCTTTTAGCTTACTGTGAAAGGTGTACAAGGTTGTAGTTGGGTTTATAACAAAACCCAGAGAAGTATTTATTTTTACTAAAAAATAATAATAATCAAACAGATGTTCGTAAATATTACGTAAAAAACATTTAAAACATCGAAATCAGCGAAGCTGAGATTTGCCACCCAATTCTAAACGTTTTGTTTTGTAGCATGAAATGAAAGAATTCAACTTTTATTATTTGCAGTTGGTCTAATGTCTACCCCACTTGAAGTAAATGGCACGATGCTATAGAAATTTACACTTTTTTTATATTTACTCTCATTTTTTATACATTGATGAAATGAAGTTCATCTGTCATACTTATAATAATGAAGGTATATGACATGCATTTAACGAACCAAAATGCAAACGCAAAAATTCTATCTCTAAAATATATTTCTTGAAACCATAATTTGCGGATAATTTGAATAAGAGAAAATTATTTGTAAAGTAAGTGGATGCACTCCGCAAAAGTGCTTGCATAAGCAAAGTGAAAATATAATAACGTAAAAACTATTTTTAAATTAAAAAAAATACCACTACTACACACTTACACGCCAAGCACAAAATTATTAAACATTCTACAGTTCTCCTGTTTAGAAGAGAGAAAATCTTTTTACATTCTGTAGAGATAATATATTTTTATAAGTTTATTTGTATGAATTTTTGATGTTCATAATTATAGAGGTTTTAATTAGAAATAATAATAATAATAATAATAGTTTATTAAACACAATATCATTTTACAATAATCGAACAATAACACAATACATTTATTTTCCTAATACAATTACTCCCCAAAATTGAGCGTAGCTCGTGCTTTGGGGAGAAGCTTTTAATAGGATTTATTATTACCTGCATACGAACTCTCATCTATTCGGCATGTTTGAGAACTGAAGAAAAATAATTTTTAAAATGATCAACTTATCTATCTATCTCACGCTGCATCCCTTATAGTCCAAACAGAAAGGAGGGAAAGTCAAGTTGACTTGTCCTTGCACGCTTATTTGCCTCCTCATTAAATATGCATGCCGATTATTCTTGCAAAGCACGCAGCCGTCTTTGATTAATTAATCTACAGGTGAAGCCCTTTCTTGCAGACAGGTTGACATTTTTCAGTGCAGTACAAAAGTTTTAACAGTACAGTACTATTTCATTATTTGTTTTCTTATTTCCTTGAGTAAGGCTGGGTTTATAAATCTAGTTTGAAATAAAGTTGAAAATATTAAAAACTTACTTATTTCATAGTTTTCATTCTATGTTGAATAACTGATTGTAAGAGAATTTAATATGCATTTAAAAGAATTAAAATTGTTTCAGTTCTATGAAGAAAACTTGAAATGAAAAATAAAAATTATGATGAATGGTTTTGTTATAAACCCAACTAGAACCTTGTACCTACACCTTTCACAGTAAGCTTAAAGCTTGTGTCGTGAAAAAGGAGCTTGCCGGTAAAACATCTGAGATCGAACCGCGCACCTCTCGTGAGTGACTCAACCTCCAGAATACCGATGAACTCGTTATTAAGTTAAATTAGGTACCTATGTTAAAATAACCGGGTTGTCACTTATATTTATTAAATTCAGTAATTTGGGTTAGGTACATGGTGTTGGATGATAGTTGACTTTCGAAATATTTATTTTTTATCTGTTCTCATTTATATTATTATATTATATATAGATGTTGTCTTTTTGTGGTTTTTCATAGAAATAAAACAAAATATTGATCGGAATATTTCTATCTATGTAAAGCCTCATCTTTCACTAATTTTGTAGCAAAAATATCAAGTTAGAGGCAAAACAAACATGTTTTTAGGTTAATTATCTTAACAATAATGTTATCTTTACGAAAAACACGATATATTTATAATAAACACGATGGAATTTTTTACGAGTTTTGTGAAATAATTAGTAACGATAACTATGTCTTAAATATCAGGCAAAAAATAAAACATAGAGATCTTAACTAATAACTTGATATGTATACCTACTTGTCTAACAAGCTCGTAATTAGGACTTATGATGAAAAATAAACTTCTATTATATTAAATTATCAAATAAAATAAAATAAATATTTATTATGATCTATACCTGATATATATTATTATATATCAGGTATTATAGATCAGCACCTGATGATGCGAACTCGGAGTCCGCGAAACCGGTCGTGCGTTAGTCTTACTCAACAGTAACACAAAACGAAATAATAATAAATATTTATTTTATTTTATTTGATAATTTAAAATGAAGTGTTACAAAGTAAATGCCGATACAATTAATAAAATTCTATTATATTATTTATTCCCTTTGAAGGAATTTATTTTATAGGTTTATTAAATCATTAACGAAAGAAATATATTGTAGAGGTAGAGCTGTGTGGCGTTACGTATTCTCTGCCTACCTTACTAGGGATACAGCGCGAAAGTATAGTATAGCATCATTAGCAATAAGGTAAATATAAAACAAGTGTTCCTTTCTAATAATAATAAACACATTATTGTCAAATATAAATTTCACAAAAGGAGTACATATTGCCTTGAGGCAATGTCTTCCAGTAAACCTACTACAATGTTTGATAACTATGTTTCACTATAAAGTGAGTTTAGATCAAAAGATAAACAGAAAATGGAATATATAATATAAAACAAAAATACTTTTCTAATGTATGTAGATTATAAATCTAGAGAGAGATGTCTTTCTACTTAAAAGGTCATTATCAATCGATTGATTACCTAATTATGAAATTCTTCTACGTGTGCACTGATAGAATTGATAAAATTATCAAATTACTTACATAAAATTAAAATGAAAGACTTAATAATTTTTCAATTTATAATATTTATATGGGTTTTCTATTTGCAAAAAATATCTGTTTGTGCAACAGTAATAAGTTGCAAATAGAGGAAAGTATGTGTGGACATAATTTAACAAATTGTATTGAAATATAAGTATTCAAAAATATTGTTCTTTCAATTAAAAATATTAAATGGAAATCGAGAAATATGTATTTTGTATTCTTAGGATGTTGCTAGTCTAAAAAATAAATAATTATGGACATATAGGTCAATAAGAAGAGAAACTGGAAAAAAATAGTCCATTTAATGTTCCGCTTGCGGAGCATGCTATGATGTTATAGATTGTGCTTTGTGTGCAATGTTCCATTTTAGATTTTTTTGAAATGCCGAGGAGCGATCGAGAGCCAATAGTATTAGGTAATTTAATCTTCGGATTATTCCACTTAAATAAACTTATTCAAATAAATATAAAACTCGAATAACCCCCTGTGAGGCGTAGTTTCCACGTTGTAAATCTGTTGTTTTTAAGATAGACAAAAAAGACACTCGTAAATAATATTGATAAGACAATTCTTGTAATTTATTATTGCCCACCGCAAAAAATAGAAATAAAATAAAATATTACTTGCTTCTACAATTCATTCTCTGTCACTCGACTGTCATATTTTTAGTATAATTCTTGTTATAAAATTAAGTATGTACCTAAGTAAAACATTGGAGCAATTTTTCTCCGGGAAAACCTCATTTTTAATTAAAATACGTCTAATTAGGAACAAAGGAAGCAAGTCACAATTAAAAAATATCCATTAGTTATATTCTGTTATGTCGGCAGTGGTGTATCATCTAGTAGAAGCCAACAACTCGTGTAACCTAACAGGGTAAACATTTTCGAATTCCTAAGAGCAAGTTGAAAACATTACTGTTCAGGAGATACAGCTACCTTGAGATCATAATGGATCAGTAAACGGCATCATGTAACTAAAAATCCTTCATATTATTATCATAAATTTTACGTACTCTGATCTTAAAAAGCACGATTGTGATGGAATCTAATTACATACAGTATCGATTTGCTCGTAGATGACGTACTTTTCTAAAATCGTTTGTTTTTATGTCAAGTAACAGATAGATTTTTTTTGAATATTTTTTATTCTAAAAACAACGATATAAAGTCTCTTTTCATTCCTTTATGATAGATTTCAAGATTATAAAGCTTTCATTTCGAAACTGAAATAGAGATTGTTAATTTGTCATAAACATAATTTATTCGAACTTCATCTGAAAAAGAGTTTAGATTTGAACGATTTCTACACATAATATGGTTTAAGTTTTGACGACCTGATGATAAAGTGACCGGCTCAAAGATTTAAGTTTTTTATGAGAAAGGTAAAACCCTTTTGTGATGGGGGATTGGTTATACGAAATGCTTCATAATTTGGTTACTCGAACGACATACATAGTTATTTTTATACAAAAACACGGTCAATAACAAAAATGACCCGCCACTGGATATAGGTACATGGACAATTTAAACTGGGTTGAAAATGATATTTTTGTATATTGAACTCTCATAAGGTTCAAACATTGCGAATAATGACGATCAAAGGAAAAATAATGAGAAAAAATTTCATTAAACCTTTGATTCAAATAATGGTCCTGAAATTCGGAGAATTTATTTAAAAAAAATCTTTTTTGTGAAATGAAATAAAAATCCATGATTCTTATTTCACTATCCTAAAACACAAATACTCAGCTTTAAAAAAAATATTGTAATATTTTCTCACAATATTTCAATATTGATTGGGCTTTGTGACTCATACTGGATGGGTGATTTTGTTTATTTGTTTTGTTTTGATTTCTGGTATTTTGGGATTTTATATTTTTAGATTTACTTTGACTTTTTTCAGAAAATTTTAACTTTACCTTCTATCTCAAGACTAATGTGACTGAAGGACTGATTTCTAGTATTTTAGGATTTTTTGCTTTTATATTTATGTTTTTGTATTGTTTTAAGTATTGTATTATCGTTGTTTTTAAATTAACTTGACTTTTTAGAGAATTTTAATTTTAACTTTTTTTTCCTCAAGACTGAGACATTTCTGGTAAGAGTGGAATCTTCGCTGGTCTACATGTTAAATGTATTAATTGTCAACATATTGTGTAACGACTGATTGATTCTAAATATTGTGAAAATAAAAAATAAATAAATATAGCCATTGGATTGGTTTGCAACGAATTTGGATTTATCAGAGTGGTAACTATACTATTTCCCGTGGAGCACCTGGTAACGCATTGGTAGCCCACTCATCTCTATAAGTTTTCGAGTCTTCTGTAAAAGGCAGGTGTTCGAAAAAAATAAGACATTTTACATCTTAATTTCAGAGATGAGGTTTGCCATCCATCCTGAATGTCTTGATTTTTATATTGGCATGGAGAGGACAGCTTGCATGTTAATTATATTCAGCTGGTTTGCTGGTTACCCCACTCGTGGCAAATGCCGTGATGGTATAGTAGTAGTAATAGTAAAAATTAAAAAAAAAAGTTGATATATATAGTAAGAAGATAGGATGGTAGGTGGACGCAATTCTGAAATGAAAATCATTTCTTAGTACACTTCTTAGCATTCTGACCCTACAGATTCAACGATTAAATGGAGACCACTAGAGAACAAGAGAAACACTCAGGAAGACTCCAAAAGAGACGAGCGAATGATATTGTACAAGTGGTGGGAATTCAGAGAGTTCAAGTTGCCTCATGCATGAAGATGTTGAGCGATGGGGCAGTACATGATGACGCTTCTGGAGAGATCATGTGGGGAGGGCGAGCTCAGATCGAGTGGTTAGAATGGCAGCAGACGAACGCACGACAGGAAACAGACCCCCAGGAAGACCACCTAAACGATGAAGGGATAGCTGGGCATGCACCTCCCAGGAGCAGGCTCCGAGAATCACAGGAAATAGTCATAACTGAAGCAGGACAAGAAGAAGAAGAAGTTGCTTCAGATAGTAAGAAAATATTTTTTTACTGAGTTGGTAAATTATGTTTAAGAGTGTATATATGTATATACCTATATCTGTGGATTACATAGTATTACTCGTAAATAATATATTATACCTACACATACCTATTTACTAATGTGAAGGTACTAAGGGCGGTTAACACTTGAATGAATTTGCAGGTACTTTCTAGATACATAATATCACCCGCCATTAGACATTCATACATATAGAATACCACAATATAATAAATTTTCTGATAATTTAAATCCAATGTTAATTCGTGTGTGAATTTATGTTGGTTAAACTTACTTACTAGTAAAATACTTAATACAATTTATTATACTTATGTAGGCATAACTTAATATCATTTTTGGTTCTGTGCGAGACGGATTTATACCATAGCAAAATGTGAATAAAATATAAATCTTTATAATATCAATCGTTAAATTTTTTAGAGTAAATATTCAAGGTGTGAAATAATAAATTTATGAGTAAAACTACATATTAACTTAAAAGAATCCCTAAAAAAAACTATAATGATATTAAAAGTGTTACGAATTTCATTAATTTATTGAAATTTTTATTCATTAATATTCCCATTTTGGATAATTCTCACAACATATTTTTTTTAATACCATTTGCCAATTAAATTGCAATCTATAAGCAAAATATTAAATTTTGTGTTCAAAAGAATTACCAATAAAAAAATAGCTCTTTGAGAAGATGCCAACACGTTTGTGGCAAGAAGTGTAAATATTTATTATTTTCATAATCTGTTAGCGGAAATAAAGTTTTAGCTAATATTAATGACTAGATATTTTTTAGATGCGCCGTTCTGTAGACCGACCACCGCAAGGGCCCATTCTAAAATTATAACACGTCTTGAAAAATAGGGTTTTTCACCCTGCCTTGAACACCTCCACACTCTCTAGAATTCGCAAATCATAGGAAATTTCGTTCGCTAGCCTGATAAAGCTCTTCAAAGTCAGTTCGCTAACAAAGTGTAACATAAAAGGAATAAAGTACATCATTTCAATTGAATTAAGTTCGATTCATCATTCTCTCGAAAAGTTTTCTGGTTAAAATATAAATAACAGTACAATAGAACATTGTTGAAGATAGAACATTATCATGTAGGTACAGCGTCCTCGAGGTGCTATGGCACAAAGATGGCGCTTTAAATACTCTCCGTTATTAATAGAATTTCAGAATAATTTGAGATGTCTAACTTTGGAATGGTGTGAAAAATAAATACACGCAAAACCAAGTGAATAAATAAACAAATATTAAGTTATAATACATTATAAAGTAATATACCTAACAAACATACAAGTGCCTACCTATTAAATATATTATATAGGTACATTTTCATTCGAGTCGAATGGGTGTGAATGTAGTTACATATTCAGGTTAACTTAGATAATGTAAATGCTATATACAGATTATGTTTATACAAATAAACTCTAGTTAGTATCTACCCGTTTTAAAGGGATGAATAAATTTTCATATTATTATGAATATATGTGTTTTTTTTTGTTATGAGATTTTTTTCTTCTTCATTTGCTTTGCAATTTTTTTATTATTATAATTTGTTTTTAAATCTTTGGCTTAGTTGGATGAGATCGCGCCTTTGCGATAAACTTCCCTTTGTACCTTTATTGATTGTATCTAATTAATTTTTTACCTTCTATCTAAGTGTGTGTAAAAAATTAACAGTATAGAATGAATAAATAAATATAAAACCAATATAATTGAAAAAAAATTGTGATAAAATTAATAAAGAAATCAGCAATGAAAAAATTATTCATGCTGTAACAAAATAGAGTAAAAAAATACTCAGTTTTTAAAACTTATTAAGAAATCATCAAAAAAGTTTACCGACTTTACTATGAAAGAAATAATGACAAATGTTTTGTGAATTTCCCAATGTAAATAATTGTTTCACTTGTTTTTGAAAAATGTTTTAAAAATTAATCATCGTATGAAATGATTAATAATGTAAATTTAACACATGAAACTATTATATAAGTTTAGAAACGACAATTTGTCATTGTGGTTTTTAGAGGATTTTAAAGCCTCCCGTATGTCTCCCGGTAGCCTTATTATAGAAAGAACACTTTGCAAAAATAATGGGTTGCGAGTTCAAGTCCTGTCTAGGGAACAACTACCATAAAAGGTGACGTTGTATTTTTATTAATATTATTATTAAAGATTCATGTGCAAAAATCTTCTAGTGTTCTAATTTATCTATATGTCAAGAAAACAGCCTGAATCATGCCCATTCCATAAATGGGACAATAAGTTTGTTTTTATATTGAGATGAATATTTTTTTTTTTGGAATGTATTAAAAAGAATATGAAAAACTGTAAATTTAATAAACTGAAAACCTTAAAAAAAAAATTAATATACACTTTTTATTTTATTCTCGTAGACAATATTGTTTAATCCCTTAATGAGACAAAATCAATACTAAAAAAAAAAATTGTATTGATTATGTCTCGTTAAGAGACGAAATAATATTGTCTACGAGAATAAAAAAAAATCCGGGTTAGTTGGAAGATATTGCATAATAGCGATAAACTCGCCCTCTGTACATTGAATAACAGATATTTTCATGATACAGTGAAGAAAAAAATAATTATATAAATATAATAAAAAGTGTGCATTCAAAAAGTTTGAAGTTTTTAAATCATTCAATATCGGATACACAAAAAGTAACGGATTATATAGAAAATATGTAAAATTAATATTAATGAAACTTTTTCGATGATATTATTGTTCAACGTCGTTACGTATCATAGCGCCCAGTAGAGTTGTTATCAGAAGTATGTATGTAGGTACATAGTAACCAGTGGCTTATCATCCGTATACGCAAAACATCAACGAATGCCTAAATAATTACGAGCATGACTATTTAATTTCTTGGACCAAACTTATACTAGATGAAATGGTATTTCTGACCAACATTGATGGAATTCATTTAGGTATTTAACAATTTCTTATCAAACGAATAGTCAACTCAAAAAACAACGACAAAAAATATTACACAGATTTTATGGACGAAAATAGTTTCATAATATTATTACTATAATACAAAATCAGTGAAAATTTTAACACAATTTGATAAAAATAAATTTGAATCCATCTAGAACTAAACATCAGACATATAAGATAATGGCTAAAGTGCCGTTTATGATGAATAAATAAAAATAAAACAGCTACGTGGTTAGATGGAAGAAATCACTATATAGTGATAATCTCGCCACTCCACATCAGCACATTTTTTCTTGTATATATTGCTTTATTTAATTTGTTATATGAATGATGATGTGCAAGAAGAATAAAATAAATATATAAAAAGACATTTCATATTTCTACTCCTCCGTCGCAAAATTGTAATGAACATTTAACTTTTTGTAATAAATATATATGTAGATTATCCTGCCCATACCGATATAAAATAAGACATTAATAATGATTGGTATGCCACATAGCTGAATTTCAGATGTTAGTTGTTGTAGGTATACTCGAGATTTTTCGAGAATCTGCCTTTTACAAAACACTCCAAATTTAAAATATAAATCTAAACACATAATTCTCATTAATCAAAGACAGTTGGATTTTTTTTTATTTGGCCGAGAATCAAACCCGAGACGAAGTTAAACATGAACGTTATCTCAGCCTAACACCACCGGATTGCCATATTATTTGTTTATTTATTTATTAATTCCTTACTGTACATTGATTACAAACAATTACATAAAAGGTAAACATTCAAGTGAGATAAAATCAATATACACAGGGCGAGTTTATCGCAAAGGCACGATCTCTTCTAGCTAACATTACCAGTGATATAAAAAGTTTAATCCTACCACTGAAAGCATGAAAGTTATAATAGGTATACATAGTGATACAAGGATGTACCTCATAATATTATAGTAGGTACTAACTGTAGGATGGAAGGTATTAGGCACTGGGAGTTATAGTACCTACATAATATACGTAATATACTTGTACCTAAGTAACTAAGTTGTTGTTTTACCCCGTGAGTGTCTAATGGTTTGAATCTAATACGATTTTACAAACAATTTATTTCAATTTTCATACTCTATGCAATATAATAGATATACACTCCGTGTTTACGTATCGTACATAGGTGAATTAATAATGTTATCTTTATCCATAATAATATACTCATAGGTATCTTTATCCATAATATACTCATAGGTATACAAGGGGTTCAAATATCATTTATGTAATACTAGCTGTCCCAGCGAACTTCATACCGCCAAAAAATCAACGAATGATTAATATTTTTAATCTCTATAGAAACTCTCGCAATCGTCGAAAAGTGTAATATTATGTAGGTACCTACTAATTTATTTTTTAGGTAGATACCTATTCACTTTAATATTATAAAAATTCTTATCCATGATTTTTACAAAATTGAAATTTCAGAACCACAGATGTAAAATTATTGTAGGTATGGATAAAGATTCTAATTTGAAAATGTATGCAAAAATTATTCTATATAAATAGGCCAATCTATAAAAAACATCATCGTTAATTTTGTATAATTCTCCATATTGCATTTTTTATTGAAATGAAAAATATATGGCGTTAAAAATTTTCTTCGTAATTTTTCTTCCCGTGAATTTGTAAGATGTTTTAATAGCCAATCGGCTAGTACCAAAAGTTTATTAAAAGATTCCAACAAATTAGAGATCATTCAAATCGGTACAGCCATTCTTGAGTTATACCTAAATGGTGTAACTAACACGAGTTTCTTTTATATATATAGATAGATTATGTACATTTAGGTACCTTCTCAATCTTTCTGAGTATTTATGTTTTGTGTAACTATTTGAAAGTTTATTATACCTATAATAATATATGGAAAATGATACAGAAAATATAAAATGAAATTAATTAATATTTTGAATCACAGTTTTATACTCGGAAGCAATATATGATAAAAACAAAACTTCTTGCAGTAAAGAACAAATAAATTTAATTAACAATTAAATTAGGGGCGTGGTGGCGATTTAAATACAAAACGTTAATAATATATTTTTTTCCAATAAATTTCGGTCCAAATTTACAAGTAAACCTTTTTGACGATGCTATTACACAAGTGGAATAGCCAGCGAGCGGATTAACTGCAAGTAATATTCCTGCAGATATTCATCTGCGTTTCAACAAAAATACAGACATTCAAGACGGTTGGTAAGTCTCATTGCAAAATTGTATATGTTAATTATGTAATTTGAAACAAGTGCTTCTCTCTACTATAGATTATTGATTCCGAGAGAGACGTCTTTCCACTTGCCAGGTCATTATCAATCTGACCAATGACATGATTAGTCTCTCTCGGAATTAATAATCTATAGTAAAAAGAAACACTTGTTTCAAATTACATAATTCTGGAGTTCTACTACGTGTGCACCGACACAATTAATTAATATAATTATGTTAATTGCCTTATACGTGAGATTTTACAAAAACCCGCCTATTACAGTACACTCGTTAACTTACCTAAAAAAAGAGTGGGAGATCTATTCTTTACCGAGGACTCCACAGGGTATTGTCCATTTTTTTCAATGAACTTGTGTCAAAATCCATTTTATGGACTATACTAAATAAACCTCATAGGTTATTAAAATAGCTAATACGATTAGGTATACCGTGCGCCTAAACCCACAATGTGGATTAAAAACCTTATCTCACGAAGAACCACTGGTTAATATAGGATTAATTTGATATAGTGTATTTACCTATCCCAGCATGACATTTCACACAAGTTATGTTACCAATAAAGTGTTTGGGGTATATTTCAGAATAAAAATCTCTTTCCATCAGGGGTTCATATTATGAGCTTAATAACACGACAACATTGAAAATAGTTTAACTCATTTCAGTTTACTTTAATGAATAGAAAAAAAATAATTTTATGTTATTTCAATGATTAAATCCCTTAAAAAGGTTTATGTAGATAAATAAGGTGCGAGACGTGGACCATCAGCAAGAGTGAAAGCGGACGGTTAGCGGCATTTGAAATGTGGTGCTATAGACGCATGCTGAAGATTCATTGGTCGGAATACGTCGAAAACGAAGAAGACGCCTATATGGACCAACTGAAGAGGGACATGAGCTGTGGCTCATACATGGAGTTGAAGAGACTGGCTGAGAATAGGGAGGAGTGGAGAAGAAAGTCCAAACTCGTTGCAGACCAATCCAATGGATTGTAACTCATTATAATATAGGTAGATAAATAAGGAGAAAAACAGAACTATTGTACATATTTTATTTCTTTTAAAATATGAGTGAGTTTTTCGCTTAACTTCAATTAAATAATGTCTTCTTTATGATTCTTAGCCTGATTGAAGGAACTATAATAAGGTGCCCAGAACTCCCTTTTGATTAAACTAATCAAGAGGTCTGATTGGTTTATCATCTGCGCGTTGTTCCCGAATTCGGTTAAACATTAAAAAAATAGTAATTATTCTAAATATCTCTTTTGATACCTCAAGGGTGCTGTATTGTGAGTTTATCGCCGAAGCTTCCAGCAAAAAGGTTTGTCCTCATCTTACTTCTGAAGCCCTTCTTTATTTGTAGTGTGAATTATACATAGGCAGGTGGCTCGATGGTAAAGTCTTGGACTTTCAACAGAGAGCGCCTAACCTGTTTCGCTTTTACGGTTTGAGAGACTGCTTACTGAGAGGGTATTCTAGGGAGTATATGGTCTTATTTAGAAAGTCGGACTCGTCCATTAAAAAAAAACTATTTTATTTTCAATTTGTTTTTTACAGTCAACCGTCGTCACTTCTTTGTGCTGTGATTCAAGGACTGTGCCACTTCTATCGATTATTCCCTAAAATATATAATATCGTTCCTCTTATAAAAACCCTTGCGAAAAATGTATAGAAAAATAGGTCCTCCTTTTTCAACAGTAAAAAAACATGATATTATGATAATGCTTACAACAAGTGATTTCACACAAAATGTTTTGGAAAAACCTCATTGTAAGATCTTCAACCTTTTAAAAGCTACCCGCAACTTTCATATCAAAACATGTTGAGTTTATATTCTTCTCGAATACTTGTGGAGTAGTTTAAAATAAATATAAAAAAAACAGTAAAGAAATAAATGGGTTGACAATTGTAGCACAAAAAATATATAAGAAATACATATTTTTTTCTTTTAGTACTGTCTTTGAGGGCTGAATGTTATTAAATTATGAAACAATGCCTCTGGGAAACAGCTCGGTAAAAACATGACAAATTATTTTTTTGATATATCCAGCAGTGGCGTGATTTCCATTCATGCAAAATACTTAAGTATGCTTCGACAATTGCATGCCTGAACGCAAAATTTCTTGCATCTAACTTACACGAGAAAAGGTGCCATTCTTCATTACTGAACGGAATGTTATGTTTCATATGTAATGTTTTACGAATATTTAAAAAGTACCAATGTATGTCTTAACAATTTCGTGTATGATAATTTTTCTTAACTTTACTATCACTAATTAAAAGGGCATTTGACCTAGCATACACAACCCCATTAAAAAATACAAGGTATCAATGACTAATATTTTTAATGAAAGCATGATCAATAATGAGATTTAAGTATAACTTTATAAAAATTAATAAGTTTATTTTTTTAATTGTCGAGTATTCCCTCCCTATACACGAGACAGGGAGGTAGAATATTACAGCGATTGTTTTGTTTTATTGTTTATTGTGTAAATAATTTCTAGTATTCGTGTACTTTGTGAACTAAATAATATATTATTATTAAAAAATATATAAATACATAAAAAGTTAAGTTCCGCTACTGCGCTCTAGATGTTGAAGAATATTTTACATAAGTTTTCGTTGATAAAAAAAAATAAAATATTTTAACATGTTTTTTTTCAATATTAACATATCTCGTGGATTCTCCGACAAATAATAAGCATCGCACTCTTTTCTGTAAAGTTCACGAGTATCATATCAAAGGTAAGTATTCATAAAATTTCACGAAAAAGATATTTAACATCTTCAATTCAGCGATTAGGTGAGCCACTCATTATCAATAAATAGTACTGGACATCCTCAAAACATGACGTAATGACTAAGACTACTCTGTCTTCCGTATTCGGTTGTCATATCAGAAACGTATAATTCACCAATCAGAAACCTCGATTGGAGAACCATGTCTACACAATGCAACATTGTGTAGAATCTAATCGGAAGAAGTGAGAAAGGTGTCCCAGATTGGTTTTGTCATCTGCACCCAAATCCGGTTGAACAATAAAAAAATTAGTAAATATTCTAAACATTTGTTGCTGACTGGTCGAACTAGCAGCCGATAAAGTATTGAACATAATTGTTCCGGCACTATTAAGACGGGAGATCGCGATCTATTTGAGATCTGAAAAATGAGATCCCAAAAAGATGGTTGCTTCTAAGGTTTGCATAAAGCGTATCTCGATTGGTGGACCTTACATCGTGACAGTGAGAATGGTGGAATTGGGGAACGTTGTCCATGGACACCGAAAGTGATCACTTAAGCCAGCCTGGAGCCAATTCGTAAGCGTTGGGACACCTTTATCACTTCTTCCGATTAGATTCTACACAATGTTGCATTGTGTAGACATGGTTCTCCAATTGAGGTATCTGATTGGTTTTGTCATCTGCACCCAAATCCGGTTAAACAAAAAAAAATAAGAAAATATTCTAAACAACGTATAACTCAGTTTAAATAGACACTGTTTACAACTTCTTATCAAATAAAGAAGGAAGGTTCTTGTTTGTTTTTTTTTTGAAAAATTGCTTACTGTACCAATATAGGTAAAGCTAAAAATTAAATTAATCAATAACTACTCGTATAAATTAAATATAAATTATATGCTTTGATACTATAAAGTGTAACAAAAGACTAGAAGGGGATAGGAATGATAGAAGTATTTGAAAATATTGAAATGGAAATATTTGAAAAAGAAAGATTTGATTAATATCTTAATTTAAGCGATTTTTAATCATAATAAACTTTATTCCTTACATTTGAATTATTAAAAATAAAAATGTAATCGCCGATTGTGCAAATAATTTGTATATACCATATTGTAATATAATTATTTTTGTTTAAATATTTTGTACAATAAAGTTTATTATTATTAATTTATATTATGTTATTGTTTGCTAGCAGTGTGTTCGTCATATGCTTTGGTAATTTGTGGGACCTTGATTGGTTTGTTTAATGTTGAGATTTGAATGTTGATATCTTTGTGTCACTTAAGACAATAAAAAAAATAAAATAAAATACTTTATTTGATATATAATAATTCGGAACCCTAAACATATCTGGATTGTGATTATAAGTTTGATGAGTTTGAATTCAAGGAAATAAACATTGGTTTTCTAGGAATACTAGAACTAAAAGTGACCAGCAAATCGTTTCAAATTATACACCAGGGAACCTCTGATAAGCTTTAAAAAGGTTTACTAGGGTCGTACAGAAGGTTGAAGTCATTATCGGGTTATATTTTGTAAACGATTTTGGATTAGGGACAGGTACCTACAAGTATTTAATTTATCTACGGAAGGTAAGGATATCGCCACATATCGCATCTTGTAGATATAATGTATCTAGGTACATACCCAGCTACTCTTTCTACATAATATTATATTTTCGTTTATATCTATGTATAAGTGATATAAACCGTTTTAATTCTGCGATAACTTTGTAGAAAATCGATAAAACTTTAATCCGATTTCGTGGTAAAATAAATAAACTTATATTGAATGTGTTAAAAAGAAAATAAAAAATTTCTGATTGTTTTTATTACCGTCGGACCATAGTGAGTTTTCTGGACACCTTAATTCGACGTTTGGGTCTGTGATAATAAATTTCGAATATATTTTGTTAGTTTTATTTTTATTATGCTTCCTTTTAAATTACTACTATTGTTGTTTTTTTTTTATTTATTTATTTTAGCATCATAGGCGAAGTATTGTACCTATACTGTGCAAGTTTACAATATTGTAGGTTCTTTAAAATAACGACACGGATATTTATTTAATACAAAGATATGTATTCAATTAATTCCTAATAACAATATGTCGAACACAACAGTCAAACACGCAGCGTAGCAGTGCAACCCAAGGTCACAACTATAATGAACAAAAAAACAAATGGTCATTTTATGGAACACATAAAACTCTATCGATGATTCAATCAATAAGTAAAATACAAGAGCAAATTTAAAAACGAATTTACGAACAATGCAAGTCTTGGACAATATTTGACATAAGGAATAATTACAGATAAATACCACAAATAATATAAGTTTTAAAATGTAGGTATATTAAAACTTATATTAAAATGAATTTTCTCAACGTTAACGCACTTATTTTAAATTTAATAATACCACAAACAATATTATATTTTTTGCTTCCCTCGGGTAGAGGGAAAGAGTCTAAATGTGGTGGTTACTTTTAGCTAGTCAGTCTTTCAGGTTGCCCACTCATATGACACCTTCCGTGTAGAAATATTTGGCAAAAAATGGACACCTATTCGTTTAAGAGAAGAATAACAATGAATAGAAGCGACATGGTAGTGGAAAATTTCATTATTATTGGTTTTTCCTGGCTACTGCTAGAGTATTTACACGTATAATTATATACTACATTGTATTAACTCCTACTTCAGTAGATAGTGTTGACAAAACAAGTTAAATAAAAGTAAATTCTATTAAAGTTTCATCCTATAGGTAGATATTTGTACTAACTAGACAGATATGTCGCTAGTGAGACGAAGTTGGAAGTGCTATCAACTGTGTGCAAATATTGTTTAAGCGTCTAAATGTATAATATTGTACATCAGAGATGATGTAATATGCTTGTAATTAATCATTCCATATTAATCGTATTAGGTATATTAGTTCTATCTTGAATCTCAGTTTCGCTCAAGAAACAATAATAAATTATTGACATTTAATACAATATAATTAAAATAAAAATATTTCATCTTCTAGAATTAGATCGGTATAATAATTGGAAAATGAAATTTGGATAACTGGGTGACTATTGTATGATTTAAAGATACGAGTAGATACAATGGAATACTGATATCCCTGTCATACATCATTATGTAAAAATATTCTCATCTCGTTAATCCCCATATTTCAAGCCTTATCCAAGGACAAGTTAACTTACATTTTTGCTAAACCACTGAATTTACTTTTGTCTGTAATTCCGCATACATTCCAACCGCATTCCAAATCCGCTCTACAGCTATTCATCGCCTTTGGCAGTGTGTCAATTTTGATATTTATTATTTTAAATCATCCGTGAATTATTTTTAAATAATGTTAGATTAAAATATATTCTATGTACAACTAATGCAAACTATAGTAAAGATTTATTATCTTCATAAAAAAATGCAGAATATTTTTGAAAACTATACTTAATTATCAAGAAAATATATGTAATTTATTTAAATTTCATGATCGAATCGCATGAATTGACTAGTCATATCTATCTATCTATCTTTTCCCTCACGCCGTATCCCTAGTGGGGTAGGCAGAGAGAGAGCGGAACGCCAAATAGATCTGTCCTTACATACTTCTTTCGCTTCCTCTACAGTCATACAATTTCTCATGCACGCACGTCGGTTTCTTTTACTCAAAACACGGCCGTCCTTGAGAATTTGATCTAAATGTTCAAGCCATGAAGTTCTCGGAAGCCCGCGCTTCCTCACACCCCTCTTTTCAGCCAAGTATATCCTCTTTGTCATTCTTTCCTCTTTCATTCGTTCCACATGACCAAACCATCTCAATTTATTTACACGCATTCTATCCACAACACTCCTCTTGCATCCACTCATTCTTCTAATATCCTCATTCCTCACTCTATCGCGCAACGTTTTACCAACCATCCTCCTCAGCGATCTCATCTCCACAGAATTTATTCCACTTTCGTCCACGTTTCGCTTGCATACATTAGAGTCGGTACCAGGATGGTATTGTGCACTAGCAATTTTGCCATGTTCGACACATTGTCATTGCTCACAATGGGTCGAAGTGCACCGTTAATCCTAGCACCGGCTAGTTTTCTTCTTTCGATACCCTTGGCACATCTTCCATCCCTTGCAAACAAACTTCCTAAATATACATACTTGTCCACTTGCTCCAAACATTCTTGTCATATTCTGTTATATATTTTATTTGTTTGTAATAAATGCGCTTTCCTTCCACTCGTCTTTGGTCATTGTTTTGTTAAGACTACAAGTCGTAAAATCGTTTTAAGCCTGACGCCTCTCCTGAGTTCAAACAATATCGAAATGTTTACAGAGCACAACAGTTAATAGAATTTCCAATGGTTAAGAGACGAGAAGAGTACAGTTTAATGACGTTGGATATAAAGTTATGTCTTAAAGAACGTGTTGTTTATCAATTTCATTTACGCGATCGCCATTTGATTCGTGGAAGGTCACTTTTTAGCTGAAAAAGGCTGTTACAACGTTTTAATTGAATGCTTTAGTTGCTTAAAAAAGTTTGATTTACGTAAAGTTTATTTAACTTTATTTCTACGAATTTCTCGATAATATCCATGGATATTCCAGGAAGGAATACGAATCTCAGTTTTTTCTATAAGTTATCGAGTATTCTGTAAAATAAAGATACAGCTACGTAAAAATCGTAATAAGATTGAAAAAAGTTTGATTTATGTAAAGTTTATTAAACTTTATTTCTACGAATTTCTCAATAATATCCATGGACATTCCAGGAAGGAATACGAATCTCAGTTTTTTCTATAAGTTATCGAGTATTCTGTAAAATAAAGATACAGCTACGTAAAAATCGTAATAAGATTTACCACAGCGATGAGGAATGCCACCAAATCCTGAATTTCTTAATTTCATTGGTATCGAGAGCATAATTTATTAACACAATGTTGGTTTGTCGACCACTTCACCTGTGAAATACCATCACGAGGTATAGATAGAAAAGTTAGAATCATTCACTAAAATAATTGAAAAATACCTAGTCTTCCTCAAATACGATAGCTTCCATAATAATGTAGTTGTCTGTGAATTAACTGCATGTGATCAAAATAAAGATTGTCGTATACGCGTAATGTAAATATATCATTCAGAACAAGTGGCTTATATTGTACAACTTTTTGCCAAACTGAAGATTTTTTATGTATCATTAAATGATCTAAATATAGTTCGAAGTCCATAAAAAAACTTGAAAATTATAATTTTACTTTTATAAATCTCAAGGAATAATATTTTCCAGTCAACGCTTTTCATTCATTCAGTTCTTCTGGGTGAGGAATTTTTAATTTTAAATTATTAAGAAAAATGTATATATTGTGTTCTGTCGTGCGATACAAGCAAACTTCGGTATATTGTCAACAAATATAATAAAAAAACTTACATACTATACGTATCTCTAATCGGGTTGGCAGTGATGTCGAAACCAAATTGATCTATTTTTACACACTTCTTACATTTCTTCCAGATTAATGCGATTTCTAATCTACGCGCGCCTTTTCTTCAATCGCAATACGCGGCTGTCCTTGAGTATTTGATTCAAATAGCTGAGTCAAATGGTTTTGTTGTCGATTTCTTCTTTTTTTTTGCTCAAGTCTTTGCGGAGTGTGTTTATTTCGTGGATATAAAATTAAACATTGCTAGTGTTTTAAAAAACAAATACTAACATTTTAAAATAAACAAAAAGAACTCCCGTAAAATATGTTGAAAGCGATGAGTAAGTCCAGTTATACTTGCACGATTCGTAGAAATGTGAAATTAAATTTCATGTTCCGATATCTGACAAGAAAACTTCACATTGTTTTACTTACAACATCTTTGTTTCTAAAAGCAAAGTTGGCTTGTAGATCGTTCTTCTTTACAAATAGGAAGAAGGAACAGAAAATTCTCAGTGATTCCTTTGAAGTTTGTATGTATTCAGTAAGAACACTTGTTGTAGAAGCAGCAGGATATACAACATTCTTCACTGAGAGGAAGAATTTACATTCAGTATCCTGCTAGATGAATGACAAAAAACTGCTAAATCCTGCTAAACTTATAAAAAAAAACAGATTAAATAGAAGGTATTTCTTTTTCGAAATAATTAAACATTGGCAATGTCCTAATAAGACGAGAGACGTCTCTCTCGTCGAATAAATCAATAGTAGAATAAAACACTTGTTTTATTTATTTCGCTATGGAATTCTACTACCTAAACAACGACACAGTGAAGTATTTCTTTTTCTCTTTTTTAGTGCTGTGTCTGATTTCCCTGATATTGTCAATCACTAGGGAGAATGCCAGTCTATCATGCGCTGTTTGTACTAAATCTTCCACCTACTATCGAAATTTGTTTTCTTTCTAACATACGGCGTCCTTATATTTTGTTTTGTATATGCAAACGTTATCACTTTTCATCTGGCTAAATTAGTCCAATTAGAAGGTGTTTACATAATAGTATATTTGTAGTGAGCAGAATTGTGTAATTTTGAAACCAACTAATCTTTTTACAGGACACTCGAAAACCAACGAAAAAAGTAAGTAATCTATTTTTTGCCAGAAGCTTCACGGAATAAATTATCGAAAAGCACAAAAAATCTCAACGTCTCAAATATTTAATTTATTCGTGAAATATTGCCACGGAATATCAATACGTTTAAAGATTGATGAAAGGAAAAGAGGAAAAATCTAATTTTAGATATTGTTCGCAATTTTTTACATTTAGGTACACCAAATTACATAAAACATACAAACAATTCTAGAATCCTTAAAATAAGGCAAAATCCTGCTAGATGAGTAATTTCACTTTGAAAGTGCCATGTTATTCATAAAGTATTTTGTATAGAAAGAAACCTTTGTCTCTTTGTGTCGTACATATATGGAATGTTACCTAAGACATGTTTAACACGGCAATAAGTTTGACAAATAAACGAGACATTGTATTTTATTAATCCAGATGTTGGCAAGAACGTAGCTTAGAAATAATGAAAGTCCTAATATAACGTGGTAACATTCTGTGAATTGTCGTAATTTTTGTTGGATCTATTTTTGTATTTTTTCTCATTCTCCTTACTTACCTACTATGGCATCTCCCAAAAGAAAAGAAGTCAATGGACCAAGTGCGTATAACAAACATATAATAAATCCTCTTTGAGTGATTTAAAACTTATCACTGAATCCAAGATGACTAATTTTTTATATTAAACCAATATTTGCCTTTTTCAGTTAAAGTGTCCTGTAAGAGAATTTTGAGAAAATTTATAATAAATAAATAAACAAAAAATCACTTTGAGATTATTGATGATAAATAAACAATAAAAAATAAAAAGAGATTTCTCTGCCAATGACGGATCAACACATGTGTTTTATAACGTCTACATAAAATGTTTGAAAATTTAAATTAAGAATATTAAACTACTCTATATGATTTAAAATTGGAAGAAAATTGATTCAAATCAACTTTAAATTGAATGAGATGTTATTAATTAGTGTATAAATATAATAAAAAAAGTTGTTTAATATACCTACATAAATTAGTAATCAACAAAAAATATAATTTTTATAAAAAAATTATATTTTTATTTTATTTTACAGAGACACTCACAGAAAACTGACAACACAATACATAAATTACAAACATACAATATAAGATCTGGCCAGTTCCCCAATTAAGAGCGTCTACAGCATGCACAATCAGAGAATTCAATTATAGCGTGATTCAATAAGATGCCACGGTAATGATTAACTATATATAATATAGTGATAATCCTGCCACTACACATCATCACATTTTTCTTAGGTAAACTGCTCTGTTGATTTTGTCATATGAATGATGATGTGCAAGAAGAATAAAACAAATGAACAAACAAAATACAAAATAAAATAAAATGAAAGAATATATATTTTAAACATGGCAAAGATTCAAACATGTTCGATTCGTTTATTAAAAATTTAATACTTTTGTATTACAACCTTTGCATATTATCAAGTTCCTCAAAACTTCTTTAAATAATTTTGTTAAATTATTACTGAAGTAATTAGGAAGAACTTTTAATAATAAATTACAAGAAATGTTTGATCTTTTTTAGTACCTAACAATATTTCCTCATTCAGCATTTCTAAATTCCATTTATACATTTTTTAAGATTGTATGTTTATTCAAAATACGTAATATCACGAGCGCAATTCCTCAAGTCGTTCTTTTTTCAAACTTCGCTTCGCATTGGTCGCATTCCAAAAATATTTGAATATACTCGTACACAGATGACTCAAGAACATTCTCAAAAAACAATTGAAATATTGCCATAATTAGAGAGATACGTATTTTATTTTAATTTATTTCATAACATTCGTAACTCGTTACAATACTTATTATGCAATTATATTTTAACGCATCCGTAACTTTGAAATCTTTGTTTTTCTCTACTGGCAATACTTAATGCTAGTAGATGCAATACGGAAAATAGATAACGAAGTTGAGAGAACGGACGGGATGGAGAAGTATTACCCATCTAGCTTTTAAAATATTATTATTTATATAACACTGCTGTGTCGAATCCAATTTCCTTCCAAGTTAATGCTGTTGTACTGTGCTACGTCGTATTTTCTTTGTTTCAAAGATTGGATCTCTTGAAATAAAAGTAGATTGTATTTTTATCTGTGGAATAGGGAAGCATTAAAAGCTAGATCTTGTAATGCGCACCATTCTGAGTGCTACTTTTTGAGTATATATTTTAGTCTTTACAAAAATTAGATACAAATATCCTTTGAATATATGTAATGTTTTACGCTAGAGAAAAATGTACTCTTTTGAGAAAGGTGAGAACTGTAATTTATTCGTTAAGCGAATGGTTATAATAAGCTACGATACAAGCTAACTTGTATGAATGTAGAGGAAGTGAAAGATGTATTTACGTAGAGATAGAGCTGTGTGGTACTTCGTACTTTCAGCCTACCCCATTTAGAATACTGTGTGAGGGTAAAGTGAAGTAAAATATGAAAAACAAAATCGATAATTTGAATAATATGATTTTAATTTAGGTGTAGGAGATTTTCTGTTTTAATGATAAATTATGGATATAAACACCCATTCTAAATGTCTTATTATTTTTAAGACAGCCTGTGTATTTGGATAAAATATTTCAGACACGAGCACATTGTTTACTGTGAGAGTGTCTTAGGTAGGTATATTTAAATACAAGAATCAACTCGTCGTGTGTAGCGTGTGTTCGTCGGTAGCCTGGAGGTAGAGTCTCGGCCTTGTGAACAAGGGGTCCGGGGTTCGATCCCAGGTGCCGGCAAACTCCCCTTTCACGACACAAGCTTTTAGCTTACTGTGAAAGGTGTATAAGGTTATATTTGGGTTTATAACAAAAACCCAGATATATCTTTTAAAAAAAAAAAAAAAGTGAAATATGAAAAAATAAGACTGCTTTTTGGTCTCACAAAAGTGCATACAACGAATATGAGTATTTGTATAACTTGTAAGTTTTTTTTTAAATATTTAGTGTTTGCGGGTTTTCCCACTTGTGTTAACAGGGTTGCTCATGCCACAACCTAAATACGATCTTAATTTTGTCTTGATCTTAATCATACCTACGATGCGCGTAGTAACTATTATAGTCAAAACACGTGCATACAAATCTCGCGGTAGCGGTAGCGCGGTATATTTGACTGTAGTCTCTTCGCGTGTCATAATTAAGATTAAGATCATGATGAGATTAAGATAGTATTTAGATTATTTCAAGAGTAGCCTTGCAGCTGCCATGCTGTGCTGCTGGCTTAGTTAAATATACATTTTCAATTGAGAAATTTTTTTTTTGTTGGGATGGAATTTCAATAGTTATATTTTTGTAAATAAATAAGATATAGGTATAATTCATTTACACTATCACGGCATTTCCAACAATTGGGGTAGTAAGTATAGACTGAATGAATGTAATAGTCATGCAAATATACCTTTCCATGACAAAAAGTTAAGATATTTAGATTAGTTAAGAAATCTAGATTCGAAGACATAGTTGTTTGTTTGGAGGTTGTTGGCATTTAAACACCACGCTTGCCATGCGGGTTGGTGAGTTTTGTTTTTCAGCCGCCCTTAACATAGGGAGCAGACGCTGTTTGCTGTAGCAAAAGAAGCATCGGCAGACCACAAAAGAGATGGACTGACGACATTACACCAATCGCGGGAAGGAAATGGATACAGAGGGCACAGGACCGCAACGATTGGAAGAGTTTGGAAGAGGCCTATATCCAGCAGTGGAAAGATGGCTGACTAAGAAGAAGAAGAAGAAAAAGAAGATATTTAGATAATTTCTCTCACCGCTAAAATAACGATGTTAAATGTCTTAAGCTTATCTAAAATGTCTTACCTTACTATATTATAATAGTTATGCGTACTCGTTGGTCGGATTGAAAATAAGTCTATCAACCAATAAATTGATATAAAATGAATTAGGTTGACGATTAGTCGTACTGAAGGTTATTCTGATAAAATTTTATTCAAATAACGTTGGTACTTGCGTTGATCGATTAATTTTTCCATCGACTGATGTAAGGTTTTATTAAATTTTCAATTCAATTACAAAACGATTAAAAATTCAATCGATTGACCCCCGTCTTTGCCGCTGGTAACATTAATAAGACAAGTACCTTAAAACATATTACTTTATATAAAAATGTGAAAAATTGATCAATTTTACACATAAAGCGGTTGTTCATATATCTTGGAAACATTTAATTAAAAACACTTATTATGCTTCTACGTGGTGGAAAATTACATTTTTCCAAGAAATTTGAAATTAGTTTTAACTGTAGGCTTTGGTTATTCTTGGTAGGGTATTATGTTCAAACATTTATTTCTCAGAATTCTTGAACTGTAGTAAACAATTATAAATTTAACCCATAATATTTTTCTAATACTTGAATACTATTGGAAGATATCTATGTAATACTCTCTATGTCTAGTTTTAATCCTGTGGATTGGATTGCAGCAAAGTGCTGCATTTTTCTTTCCATTACATTTTATCAGGTGCGACTCACTTCAGGTTTACGTACGATCCGTAAGTCATATCCTCACGTAGATCCTCGGATTCTCGGGTTGGGCGTTGCTTGTGATTTGTCCCCTCAGTCATTTCATGATGCATTATTTTACTTTCTTTCGATTCTGTTAAGAATCTCATAAAACTTTTATTTAATAAATTCACCATCTGTCCAATGAATTGTATAGTTTGATTATTTTATATATTTTCTAATAAGGTATCATGAGTTATGCGGAACTTGGTCATGTATGTAGAACGAATGGAAGAGGAAAGAATGACAAAGAAGATATACTTGTCTGAAACGAGGGGTATGAAGAAGCGTGGGCGTCCGAGAACTACATGGCTTGACCATGGATATCAAATTCCCAAGGACGGCCGTGTTTTGAGTAAAAGAAATCGACGTGCGTGCATAAAAAAATTGTATGAATGTAGAAAAAGTGAATGAAGTATGTAAGGACATATGTACATGGCGTACCGTTCTGTCTGCCTACCCCACTTGGGATACGGCGTGAGAGAATTGTATAGATAATATTATAATATCATGAGTTAACTTTTTTTGTAACTAATGCATAGATAAGTAAAAATAAATAAACGAACATATAACAACTGAATCTGTAATAAAATTGGTTCAGAATATTCGAAGATACTGGGTAAAAAAAATCGACTCATCATACACACAAGTGGAATTATCATCATAATTGTATATATTTGTGTTTCTGTTACAAACTTAGAAAAAATATATTCGTTGTAAAGATCACGTGGAGTGACCATCTGAAAAAAATAAAAGATTTCAGTATGTTTGATCGGTGTCTCCCATTACTCATGAATTTTCTGTAAGATTTTTTTTTTATGATAAAATATGTAAATATTCATATTATGGAGTTTTTTTTTAAATATAAGCACGATAATTTTATACGAAATTACACGGTTAACCGACGATAAATAAGTGAGGAACATAAAAAATGGGTGAGGAGTAAAAAAGAAAGCTTTTATGAAGAATTTCCGTATTGTTAATGCGTAGATTGACTTTTAAAGAGGTTTAACGATTTTCATAATGGGGTAGTGATTTGTGAAAATATAATGTTTTATTATGTTTTATACAAACTGCCGAACAATGGGGAACAATAAGGTCGAAGTAGCTTTTGTGATTAGGCTTGTCTGAATGAGTTTTATAACTATGAAGTTGCCGGAAAAAAGCTTAGTAAGAAGCACAGTGGCGGTGCTAGTTTTTTTACCTTTATAAACTTTCAAACCTTGATATTTTTAGTAGATGAATTTCAGACAATTTGCATAACAAATACATTTTGTTAGCAATAGCTGTGTCAATTATACTATTTTTACTATTTTGATGATGTATTTTTAGCTAAATGACCGTGGAGCACCTGCAAGAGAATTGGTATTAACCTAGTTATTTTTCAATTGTTCTACATTTAACATATTACCTACACTAAGCGATGAGGTTTGCCACCTATCCTAAATATCTTAATTTTTGGTTGGCATTGAGAGGACGGCTTACATGTTTATATCATTTAGCTAATAGGATATGACGTGTTTGTGTAGTAGTAGTTTTTTAGGTGAAACACTATTTATAACCTCCGTCGATGACATTTCTGCCATAGATTTTGAGAAAAGTAAAATGCGGTTCATCTGAAAATATCACACCGATCAGCCGTTCTGAAGTTTGTAAATTATATATTTTCTTTTGATACTGCTTTAGTGGAATATTTCATTGTGTTTTATAAATTATTGAAAAAAAGGTTTTAGTATGAAAAAGTGAATGTTGCTTTTCGACAAATGAGTAGGTTTTTTGATGTCCGTGTTTAATTCTTAAGGAGTTTAAAAAACCCTTTCAACGATAAACTTCGTAGTTAGGTAACATTTACTGAAAATAAGTATAAAAGTATTTAGTAAACATTAAATGCAGCGCAATTTTTTTGAGGTTTTTTTTAAGCAACTAGGAACACCACTGCGTAAAAAAATACACACAGAAACTAGTTGAACAAAAATGTTTGAGTGTATTTTTCCAAATACCTTGTTCGTTGTATTTGGGTATTAAAAATGTTTTCTTTTTGGTATATATAATTTTTGTTTGTAAATGTTGGAAATAAGCTTCTAGTTAAGTCAGTGGCCTTTAAAAGAAATGGAAAAGATCAAACGTGTAGCTTGCACAATGTATAACAACAATATTATAATGAATTTGATTCTTTGTTGAAAGTTCTTCTTTAGCTTTATTGCCGACTTAGTTCGGAGAATTTCATTTTCATTTATAAAAAAAAGTACTCATCTATTTATTTATATAAAATTCAGACGATTGTAATTTTTCATTTTACAATTTTTTTTATAATCCAATATTTTGTACAAGTTTTACTTACACACTTCAAAAAAAAATTAAAAAAGAGAATCAAATGGGTGTTTTATCTTTTCGTAAGTAATATATTACCAAATGTGTTCCGTGAAGTACCTGGCAAGGAATAAGTTTCCTAGACATCTCTGTAAAAGCTGGTGTTCAAAAAACAATGAATATTTTACATTTTGAATTCAGCGATGAGGTTTGTCGTTCATCCTGAATATTTTAATTTTTTTGTTGGCTCGGAGAGAATTATTACATGTAGCTAGTTATTTAACCACCCAAATTTTGGGGAATGCACTAATGGTATAAATGAATGAATATTATTTTTTGTCGATACAATTATCATTATTTTAAACACTTTCTTATGGAAAAGTTAGACAATAACCGCTGGTGACGTGGAAAGGACAAAAAGAAGAAAATGTATATCTAATTAAGTCTGCCAATGGCTCAAGAGTGGTGAAACCAATAAAAACTACGGCAAATCAAAGATCTGGAAACTGTCATCAATTATCAAGGTACAAAGACTTGCAGGTCATGTGCCTCAGTATTGTAGAAAATAGCACATTAAAAATTATTCTTTAAAAACTGCATAATTTATCCATCTAAGTTTAATTTTGTTTTCATTTCGGTTGTTCTTTTAATTTGTATCATAAAAACAATTTGCACACCGTAAATAAGAAAAATATATCACAATCAAGGAAGGAGGCAGTCTCTCATTAAGAGGGCAAACATTAAGACGTGTGTGTTGGCCCATAAATAAAGCCCCATCTTTTGCCCCAACCTCGGTCGGGTAGACACAAAGAAAAACAATCGTTTTGTGTACTGTAGCTACATACTATTAGTGATGTGTCGGACGTTTACTTCGCGGATATGAATGGCATATTGTATTTATTTATTTTTATTTTATTTTGCAAACAGACAGTTATAATTACAGCTAAATCAATTATTTATTATTATTTATTTATTTATTTATTTTATTCTTCTTGCACATCATCATTCATAATTATAACAAAATCAACAGAGCAGTTTACATAAAATTATAACTAGAGAATCAGCAAAGTTTGCAAAATATTGTTTAGTATAATATAGTGTAACATACATTTTTAGTTGATAGTACAGTGATATTGAATTGACAAAAAAAATATTGTCATTTGCGAATGGGTAATCTATATGCACCGAATCAAGGAAGTAGATACCAAGGATTCACTGTGTTGGTATTTAGGTAGTAGTAGTAGAATTCCATTACGAAATTAAAAAAAAAATAATGTTTTCTTCGACAATATGTTTAATTGTCGAGAGAGATGTCATTCGTCTTGTAAGGACATTGTCAATTAAGGAGTAAGTCAAAAGTTAGGTACCGGGAATATTTTCGAATAGAATACAGCAGATTAGAAAAAAATATTCATACAACTACTTGAGGTAGATTTTTGTTCATGGGTTTTCACCCAAGATGCGGTATAGAGATTTAAGTAAATAAAAGTTTTCAAATTTCTACGCCCTCACCCGTCGCGGAAGTTTTCATTTTAATCGAAGAATTTGAGAAAATTGCCGATCTTTTCATTTTAATGCAACAATCTTAAAATCACCTGCTCAGTCTGACTGAAGGGGGCAACTTCTCACCTTATATTTATTTAGAGGGCGCCTTGATTCAAAACTTCCAATGTTTGATCAACATTGGCAATATTCGTAGACTTTTTTGCGAATTTAAAAGAATTAATTATTATTATTATTTATCTTGTTTTACTATATTGGGTTAGTTGGAAGATATCGCGTCCCTGCGATAAACTCGCCCATTGTGCAAATTATTTGTATATACCATGTTGTAATCTCATTATTTTTGAATGTTTTTTAAATATTCTACAATGCACATCCGTTACTTGATTTTTTAAAATCGCGATCGATTTCGGTAAACCTTTACCATTGACGAGCGAGATAATACTGACTAATATTTTTGTTAAAACATCTACAAAAACAAAATAATTGAAAACAATAGCTGCACCTGTTAAGGATTAGGCATTTGTAAACATTGTGAGAAGAGGTGATTTATAATGATTTATTACTTTATTTACAATATTTACGTGTGAATTCAAAGCTTTATTAATTTCTAATGTTTCCAAAGAACATAGTTTAAAATAATTATTAATATTTGTATATTTAAAGGAACTATTTGTTTTTACGAAATTGTGATCAAATTCAATTATATGATTCGCGAACTCGGAATGATTGAAATATATATTAAGAGAAGCTGTTCGATATTTACACATTAGTCGAGTATACATTTTTCCTTTTTTTGCCGTGCTGGCTAATGCCATATTGTTAATACAATATCAGTTATTTTAGAAGGATTAACTATGTAACAGTTACGAGACATTTTGAATGTTTTTTTTAAAAAAAATCAAGTAACGGATGTGCATTGTAGAATATTTAAAAAACATTCAAAATGTCTCGTAACTGTTACATAGTTAATCCTTCTAAAATAACTGATACTCATTATTTTTGTTAAAATATTTTGTACAATAAAGTTTATTATTATTATTATTAAAACATACGAATATTCGTCACATCCCTAAAATCTATAGGAACGTGCATACTTTGTCAAGTTTACGCAGATGTATAATACATTCCGCACTAAATAAAGCACCCGCATTTTTCAAAACATACGTATGTAGGTACATAAAGTAACTGAGACCTTCAATTTCTTTTTTTTATATTTGTTTCTTCTTGTTGGCTTTTACTGGTAAGCGTATTTATAAATGTAAGTCTCTTTCCATACCATCTCTCTCTAAACCATCACAATAACTCCCACAAGTGCACAATCTTTCCTTTATTATTATAAATAATTCTTTAAGCAATATCGCTTAAATTCAATAAACTAAAGTAATCTGATCTTTTTTTGACTTTCAGGTTTTTAATTCAATGTGTGACTGTTAAATTGAATGTCCTTTGTACACATTTCCTTTAAACCTATTAGATAAATGAGAAACAAAACATAAACATTCTTATAACTAGGTTTTGTTTTATGTTTTCTGTTATTTTGTGATAAATAACCCCTCCATTGAGCTATGCACAAATCGTCCAATGAGGGACGTATTTTCATAACTAATTAGTGTATGAATTTAGATTAATTAAGAGCCATAGTTTCCCAAAGCATAAGTCTGATTTAGCTCTAATGGTTTCCGGCAACATATTTTAGTACATACACGCAGAGATGAATTATTTAAATAATAAACGAAATATTAATAAATTAATAAATAAAAAAATAAAAAAAATAAAAGTTAAAACTATTTATGCAAAATAAAACTTAATTTGTATTTTTCTAATAAATCCATTTAT